>KE504699.1:742325-776270 GCA_000441515.1 Elaeis oleifera
ATATATATATATATATATATATGATCTGTCATGCACGTCATTCCCACAAAAATGGCTAGATTTATCTATAAGTAACAACAAGGCATCCTTTTACTGTCAAAAAGGTAATAAAAAATACTTAAAAATAGATATGCTTCTAAGAGTATGATTAAACATGACCGTGAAATTCTAATATTTTATTGTTGGATTTTTAAAAATATTATTAGGGAAGAAATGAGTTTAATGATGATAACTCCATATACTGCAACGACTATATACCTTTCCTGGTCGATGGTCAACATACTGTTGGTCTATGGTCTATTTTGAAAACTATGCATACAAAAATCTTGGATGAATCTAAATTCTTAGAAGATATCTAAGAATATATCAACTCAACACCAAAAAGAAAGTAATTATTAATACAGTAAGTGACAAATGAATATATCCATGATTTGATATCTATATCATTTCTATGAAAACCAGTCAACCCATCTGACATATGATGTCACTCGATGTTTCCTATAGGAGGAATGATATCATGTAATATGGATATGGATAGATCTGCTTTTGAAAGATATTATGCATGAAATTGTAAAATTCACTAGCTATATGAAAAAAATATATAATTTAATAAAATTGATTTGATGATACTAATCGAATACAATATTTAGGTATACTACCATAGATACAATCATACATTTTTTATTATACATGGTCAGCATAGTGGCACAAAAAAAATATATATATTTGAAATAAGAGAAAATTAATACTCATTGATAAGATCTATGCAAAAAATAGGTCAAACTATGAATCTCATCTGAATCGATCTCTTTAATTTAATTTATATCAATTTATATTTTTCTAAATTTAGATTTGTATGGATTTTAAAAGGTTTGAATAAAAAAAAAAGTTTGATTTCTATTCGAGTCTTCGGAACAAGATTCAAATAATCTAACCTGACCAACATGTGTGTGTATTCAAACTAACTCGATCTGATATGATCCATATGTGTGTATATATTTTAATTTTTAATTTTTTATATATATATTTTTATATATAAAATAGAATTTTTATATTTAGATTTAGCCCATTCCATTAAACATCAATCCAATAAATTGAATCAGACCAAATTGAATATGTTGGGTCCGTTTCAAATGGTGCTTGTAGATGGTCAGTTTGATTTTAGTTTAGTTTAAAAATTAATTTAAATTAGTTTCATTTTGAATTTATCTCCAAAATGACACGGTCTAATCGGATCCATGCACACCCTTACTCTTTGAATGTGATTCTCTGGGCATACACAACCATAAAAAATTATATTTTTTTATAAAAGGAATAAATGATGTTAATTGAATGGAACATTTTAAGCGTACCTCCATGGATACAATTGTGCACCTTTTATAACCAAAGTCCAATACGGCTTTTGAACATACTTGAGGTAAAAGGAAGAAAAGAGACAAGTTTGAAATAGGAGGAAAATTTTGATACTCTTTGAACAGGATTTCTGAGCGTTATGAAGAAAATAATTTATAATTTAAAAAAGAAGATGAATTATAGTAATCAAATGCGACATCTTAAGCATACTACCACGGGTACAACTATACAGCTTTGATGGTCAATGTTCAACATAGTTGAAAAATGAAATATATTTGAAATAGGAGAAAGCTTTAATACTCTCTTGATAGAATTTTTAGGTTATATATAAACAATAAATCATAATTTAAAGAAAGAACATTGATGATGCTAATCAAATGCGACATTTTAGGCATACCATCATGGATACAACTATACAACTTTTATGTTCAACATAGTCTTTCATAATTGAGATGATATTAAAAAAAAAAGGAACATACTCAAGATAGAGAAGAACCTTAAAACTATTTGAGTTGGACTGTCGAGTCATATACAAAGAATAAATTATAATTTAAAATTAAGAAAAAATTAATGATGCCAATGGAATGCCATACTTTTGGCATGTTGCCATGGATTTAACCCTACATCTTCTGTGATGAATATTAACATGGTTATTCAACATGTGTGAGATAAAGGTAAAAAAGTGAGGGCCAGGGTTGCAAAAGTTGGACGGCTAATCTGGAGCCCTTGGAAGTAACCGAAGTTCATGTGGGAGGCGTATAAATACACCAGATGACAAGTGTTCAAAGCCTTGCGTCCAAAAGTTGGAGCGAGAAGAAAACTGGTGCCTTCGATGCTGTTCTTAGCTCTCTAGCAGGCTTGGCTTTCTGTCCTCTTGCGTCCTTTTCGTCATCCCTTTGGCCTTCTCGATTTTGTCCTTTCCCTTAACGTGCACAAATGCATAGTAATCTTATTGGTTATAATTTTTTTAAAAATTATTTTTAAAAATAAAAATATAAATATTAAAAAAATTCGATATCTAATATTCAGATAGTAAAATTATAATTAAAAATTATAAAGTATTATCATATAATTATCATGTCCAGTAATAATTTACTTTTCTCGACCTGTTCAGATCAAAAGAGACAATGTATTGAAATAATGAGGATCCGATCACTTATATGAATGCGATGCAGATGTCTGACTCCGATAAGTGGCTGGAAGTCATGAAATTCGAAATGAAATCCATAAAATCAATAATGTATGGATATTGGTTAACTCATCTGAAAGGGTAAAATCCATAGGATGTAAGTGGATCGTCAAAAGGAAGAGGGACACATACAGGAAGGTGGAGATCTATAAAGTCCGTCTGATTGTCAAGGATTACCGTCAGCGTTATGATATTGACTATGACGAAACATTTTCTCTTGTGGCAATGCTCAAGTCCATTCGGATCGTACTTGCGATAACAGCATATTTGGACTATAAAATCTGACAAATGGATATGAAAACAGTCTTCCTAAATGGAAAGCTGAAAGAAGAGGTGTATATGATACAACCTAAAGATTTTATATCCACAGATGAATCTAAGGTGTGCAAGCTTCAGAGGTCCATTTATGGACTTAAGCAGGCATCTTGGAGTTGGAACATGCATTTTGATAAAGTGATTAGAATGTATGGCTTCATTAAGAATGGAGAGGAACCCTGCATATACAAGTGGGTTAATAACTCGGTGATAGTATTTCTTGTTTTAATGTGAATGACATTCTCTTAATCGAAAATGATATCCTTACATTACAAGGAATAAAAGTTTGACTGTCATTACAGTTCTCCATAAAAGACTTGGAAGAAGCATCCTTCATTCTTGGGATGAAGATCTATAGAGATAAATCTAAAATGTTGCTTGGATTATCCCAATTGACATACATTGATACTATGCTGAAAAGATTCAGCATGGAGAATTTCAAGAAAGGCTATCTTCCGATAGGCCAAAGAATTTCTCTCTCGAAGAGTGATTATCCAACAACTCCTTAAGAGAGAGAGCGTATGAGTAGAATTTCATAGGCTTCGACAGTGGGAACGCCATGACATATACACGACTGGACATGACATACTCACTAGGGATAGTGAGCAGATACCAATCCGATTCAGGTGAGAACCACTGAAAGGTCGTAAAGACCATCCTTAAGTATTTGAGAAATACAAAAGATCAGTGGCTTATCTATGGAGAATCCGACTTAAAACTTATGAGGTTTACAGACTCCAGTTTTCAGCCAGATTATGACGACAGCAAGAACGTGTCGGGATATATTTATTCTCTAAATGGTGGTGCAATCTGCTGGAAGAGTTCCAAGCAGCACACTGTGACCGACTCTACTTGCAAGACAGAATATATTGTGGCATCCGATACTGTGAAGGTTGCTGTGTAGTTATGAAAATTCATCAACGAGTTCAAAGTGGCACCCTCCCTTGATGGCCTCGTCTTGTTGTACTGCGATAGCACTGGCACCATTGCTCAAGTGAAGGATCCGAAGTCACATCAGCAGACCAAGTATATTTGTGCTGCTACCACCTGATCTGAGAAATCATGGATCGAGTTGATGTTGAGATTCAGAAGATCGACGGAAAGGAGAACCTGGCTGATCCATTTACTAAAGTCCTCGATGTCAAAGAGTTCGAAGACTATAAATCAAAGATAGATATATGATACTGTACTGATTGGCTTTAGTCCAAATGGGAGTTGTTGAAAATTGTATTCCAAAACCAATTATCAGTCTGTTGGTGGTTGAGCTTATTATTGTAATTGTATATTGATGGAAAAGAGACTGACAATGCCACTCTGAATTTATTAAGAGGAAGAAAATATGTACAAGAAAAATGACATAGGAACAAAATAAGAGAGAAGATAGAGTCTCCAACTGTGCAGCCAGTGTAGAACTACAGACAGAGCAACAAACAACTATCATGATTTAGAATAACCAACCTCAAATCCACACCCCTCGGTGGGATTTAAAAGAGCTCAAACAAAGCAATCCCTCACAAAATTCTAACTAGAAAGCTTTGTTTAGATGGGCTATAGCTTCTCCATAAATTCAGATCAAGAAGGAGATGGATGCTGGGCAGGGCGGCTGAAGGGCAAGGCCACCGAAGCCCTTGCCTTAGGCCCCGCCCCAGGAGGCCCTCCGCTCGCTCGCATCCCGGCATCACGATCGGCGGTCCAGCCTCCACCTCCGGCCGTCCGGCATCCCGATCTCGCCTCCACGCTCCATCGTGAGACAGTGACCGCATCCCGGCATCCCGATCCCACCTCCGACGTCCTGGTCCCGCCTTCAAGTCCAGTCGCGGTCCAACCTCTACCTCCAAGCCTCCACCTCCGGCCGTCCGGCGTCTCGGTCCCGCCTCCACGCTCCATGCCTCCATCAGTGACCGCATCGGTGCATCCCAGCGTTCCGATCTCGCCTCCGCCTCCGCCTCCGGCGTCCCAGTCCCGCCTCCAAGTCCACGGCGGCAGCGGCAAGGCCTCCCGGCCCTCCTCGGCCGGCAAGGCGGCAGCGGCAAGGCAAGACCACCATGAGGTCCAGGACCACCACAGCTCGTCGGCGGTCCACCCCCGGCCTCCACGGTTCCATCGGTAAGTTCTTCAATTTTTTGTTTTCGGCACTCCCCTCAGCCCGCTCAGTGCGTCGGGCCGGCTGCCGGAGCTCGGAAGAAGGCCCCTCCCTGGCCCCTACCGGACCCTGCGGCCTGCGCAGCCCCAAGTCCCCCTTCCCGCTCGGTCCGACCGTCCGAGAGTGAGAAGTCGCCGGTCGGTCGCCGACGGCCGATCGGCCAATCGGCCGGTGACCGGTCACAGCCACAGAGCGGAAGACGAAAGGGCTGGCATCGATTTTTTTTTTTTCAAAATCAGAAACACGTGGCGCGTTATAAATGGGTAAAATGTGGTGGGCAGGTGAGACGGTGGGAGAGCGTGGGAAAACGAAAAAATAAAAAGGACGGTGGCGGCGGGCGATTTAGCTTTAGGCCTCCAAATATGTTGAGCCGTCCCTGATGCTGGGACAAGGATCCAAGATTCATCCATAGTTTTTATGGCAGGCTCTCGATTTGAAAGAGCGGCAAATATGGCCCCAAGTGCGAAATGATTGCAGAATTTTTGAAAGAATAGATGGAGCAACTCTTTTTAGAGATATCCCAGCATTCCTCTCTCGCCAAAGCTCCTAGTAAATAGCTGCCATTAGTTGGCCACAAGCACTCCTTATTGAGTTATTAAACATCTTCTTTCTCCAGCCAGTCCACAGCTCATGCATGCTTATGGGCCAACCCCTAATTTCAGTTGTACACCACTCAGCTCACTAATGGTTGGAGCGACAAGCCTCTGATCTTAACCCCTAACTTGTCATGCTGGGAAGAGAATTTTTCTTTACAAAGATGCACTCAATCTTTGAAGAGGAGAATAATTTCATTGGCCGAGATAGATGGAGAGCAAAGTTTCCTGAGAAAAATTCATGAGTTCCTTCTTTCTAAACCATCCAAGTAACAATTGCCACCAACATAAGAAAGATAGGTTGAGCAGGTTTGAAAAAATTATGCTTCAGCTGGGTGGTGCACAGATCAGTGAAGGAAGAGGAGAGAGACATATTACAGAGCAAACAAATAGCCTTCTAAAAACTTCTGATGAAGGGGCAGTCTATAAATAAATGGTCCACATTCTTTGTTGTGTGATGGTAGAGGGCACACTCACCAAGGTTTTCACTGATCTTCCTTCCTAATAATTCTTGTATGTTAAGCCTTTTCCTCCAGAGTAATCACAGAAAACACTTTATCTTCAGGGGGGTACAAAGACTCCAAAGCGAGTCAACAAAGCGGCATCTGATTTCTTTAGAATTGGAAAAGAGATATAGATCAGCAGATGAGAAGTTGGCATTATCTTCCCCATTCCAAATCATCTTATCTGCATAAGAAGACAGCAGCAAGAGGAAGGTGAGAAGACAGGCCTGATCCGAGACCTCTCCACCCAAGTTGGCAGGTATTTTGAGGTTCCAAGAAGAGCTCCTAGCAGGTATTTGTAGTTCAATTATTATTATGTTAAAAGGATTCATATTGTCGATTCTAACTCATTTGAATTGAGGTTTAATTAGTTGAGTTGAGATTGTAATTATAGTTGCTGTTTGCATTGAGCTATGATTCGGGCACAGTAGTTGATTATGAGCTTGATTTTTATGTCATCGTTCCCATCCCATGTAATTAAGTTGAGACAATTAAAGTCCATAATATTATTATTGTGTTAGTCTTAGAGATCAACTTGGCCTTTGTCTACTTCCAACCAGGTCTCTGAAACGGCCATTCTGTCTACTTCCAACCAGGTCTCTGAAACTTGGCTGGCTTTAATCAATGACCTTTCTAATATCCAACAATAGCTCTGCGATATATGTAGAAGAATGTACTCATGTTCCAATCAGGAGAAAACCACTCTAATACGTCATGAAATGGACACTTTGCTTTTGGGATGCATGCTTCAAGTATGAGCAGGCGTTTTACATCAACTAGAATTCAGGAAAGACAATGCAGATAAGAGCAAATGTCCGTAGTTGTGATTTAGCTGGAAGCCAATGTGAAGTGCGGCATGAGATATGATATGAATAAATATGTTCATTTTGTTATATTTTTTGGGCAAGTGGCATGCAAAATGTGGGGAATTTAGCTTTTCGATGTGGATCTCCCGAGGCCTTACTCCAAGCATTTCTGATATTAATGGTATAAATTTGGCATTCAAAGATTCTTTTTTTAAAAGAATAGATGTTTCATGTTCGGCCGTTTACATTTGGATATGAGACCGTAAGTTCATTCTACGGTGGATGTTGGGATAAATCGACCAACTTCTGATTTTGATCATCACGACTTCAACTACTCATTGACTGAACATATGGTTCCGACTCTTCATCGACCGACTGAACGAACCACACCGACTTACTGTAGGCTGACTGACTAATGATTCGACTACTACGGGTCGACAGCGAACGACTTAAACCATCGACATAACAGAACTACTAACCAACGATCGCTCATAGATTCTACCGACATATGGTCGACTAATCTGCTCAACATACCATAACCATCATAAACGGTTATCAACTACGTGTCATGGCTATTAAGGAGAATTAACGCCCACTAATTCTATATTTATGGTCCGATAATTTAGCACCATAAAAGCGAGACCACGTGCTCGACGGTTACATCAGAATCATCTATAAAAAGGAGATAAGTGAGCAGCACAGGTAAACCATCTCGGGGCCAGAACTCTGCTACTTTCTACATTCAAAATTACTGTTCACCAACTTTTTTCTCTGACTTAAGCATCGGAGGGTTTCCGTTGGATATCAATCTGGTCTATGTGGATGCTGTCTTGTAAGTGCTCATTACCGACGACAGGCGACGGGGAGTTGGCCGCAATAGATTGGCGCATCAGGTAGGAGGGGATCATATTCATCATGATGAAAATCAGAACCCAACACTCGACTGCAATCGGATCTGCGAGGCACTCTTCCCGCTGGGAAGAGGTTCCTCCCCCTCCTCCAGTAGCAGAGCTTAGTTCCTCACATCCTGTGATCACCACGGACGTCCAGATCGCTGCACTTGTGCAGCAAATGAATGTTCTCACGGAGGCAGTCAAAAGCCTCCAACAATAGCAAACCCAACAACAGTCGCTGGCGGAGCAATCGGTGGCACAGTCGGTGCCGTTCAGACACAGCCGCCGTCATTTGCGGCGATCACCTTCTCCTTCTTCGGAGCAACCGTCTCAGCTCTCCCGTCGAGACGAACAGCAGCATTCTCGGCACTCTCGTCATGCCACTCACCACTTTCAGTGTTCCCTCTCTCCTTCCCATCTCGATCGCACTAGAAGGGGAAACAGCCGCGGACACCTTCTGCTTCTCCTTCAAGCTCGTCGGGGCATTCTACCCCAAGTTTTCCAGCAACGGCGGTTCGATGACTATGAATGCAAGTTTCAGAAAATCAACCACCGACTCGCCCAGCTTCAGGTGGAAGGTCGGAAGTCCTCTAACGACTACGACTTTCACACCATCCAGCCTCTCTCTCGGCACATCTTGGATGAGCCGATCACATCTTGATTCAAGATGCCGCAAGTGGAGCTATATGATGACTCCACCGACCCAATCGACCACCTTGAGAGCTACAAGATTTTCATGACGATTCAGAGAGCAACCGACGCCCTCTTGTGCATCGGCTTCTCGATGACTCTTCGAAAATTGCTCGAGCCTGGTACTTCAAACCTCAGTCGGAAAATATATACTTCTTCGAACAGCTCGAACACTCCTTCGTGGCTCACTTCAGTACCAGTCGAAAGCCGCCACGAACCTCTGACAGTTTTTTCTCGATCAAACAATGAGAGACTGAGACACTTCGAGATTTTGTGGCCCATTTTAATGCGGCCACGCTTGAGGTCAAGGACCTCAATGAAGATATGGCCATATCGGCCATGAAAAGAGGTCTGAGGAGATCTCGATTCATATATTCTTTGGACAAGACTCTCCCTCGAACTTATGCTGAACTTCTAGAGCGTGCATACAAGTATATGCATACGGACGAAGGAGCTTCTGACCGATGCCAGACAGAAGGCAAATGTCAGAAGATAAAGAAACAGAAGAAGGAAGGAGCTCCAGCCGAATCAAGTCGGCCACCTTCCAATAAGCGAGCTTCACCCCGATGACGGAGTCCAAGATCGAGTTACGATAGGTATGACTTCTACATTCCTCTTTCTGCTCTCCGTGCGCAGATCCTCATGGAGATCGAAGGAGCAGAATACCTACGACACCCTCCACCGATAAAAGCATCGTCGAGGAACTGCGATCGGAGGAAGTATTGTCGGTTCCATCATGATCACGGTCACGATACTGAACAATACATTCAACTCAGGGATGAGATAGAAGTCCTGATTCGATGAGGCTATCTCGAGAAATACCGGAGAGATCCGCCGACTCAACCTCCTGCCGATCGACGATCTCAGCCGACCGAGAAAGCTGTAAATAATTAGCCGACTGCAGGGATGATCAACATGATCTCCGGATGACTGGACTGGAGGGCAACTTTCGAAGAAGAGTCGGCGAAACGATGACGATTCAATAATGTAATAACTTTTCAAAAAAAATATTCGAAGAATTCAAACTCCCATGATGATGCTGTTGTTGTCTCCGCAACAATAGCAAATTACGATGTAAAAAAATCTTTGTAGATAATGAAAGTTCGACTGATGTTCTGTTTATTCGACTTTCTTTCGAATACGACTACCGATTGACTGACTCAAGAGAGTCTCGACGTCATTAGTTGGCTTCACAGAAATGCTGTCACAGTGGAAGAAAAATCTCTCTCCTTAACCGCTGGAATCGAACCACAAAGAGCACCATCTTCAGGACGTTCATGGTAGTTCGAGTACCTTGGCTTATAATGTCATACTCGGATGACCTGGACTCAATGCTCTGAAAGTAGTGGTCTCGACATACCATTTATTAGTCTGACTCTCGATGAGAAATGAGATGGAAAGATGCATGGATATCAGCAACTTGTCCGACGCTGCTTTCTTGTCTCCATCCAAAATAATAAGCCTGAAGACTCTCTATCTGTCGACAAATTAGATCAAAGAGAGAATCAGAAAAGGGGTGAACCAGCTGAACAACTGATTTTTATCCCACTGAAAGAAGAAGATCTCGAAAAAACGATCCAAATTGGATCGCAACTGCCCGACTCAGAGTGGCAATAATTAATAAAATTACTTAGAGCCAATGTTGATATTTTGCTTGATCAGCCACCGACATACCCGAGATTTCTTCAGAAGTAATAACTCACCGACTTAACATCAATCCAAATGTTAAGCCAGTGAGACAAAAGAAGCGACCTTTTGCTCCTGAAAGACAAAAGGTCATTGATGAAGAAGTCGACAAGCTCCTTACAGCAGGCTTCATCAGAGAAACTACATATCTCGATTAGCTCGTCAATGTGGTAATGGTGAGAAAAGCCAATGGGAAGTGGACAATTTGCATTGACTATACAGATTTGAATGAGACTTGTCTGAAGGACAGCTTTCCATTGTTGAAGATTGATCAACTGGTTGATGCGACTTCAGATCATCGACTTTTGAGTTTCATGGATACCTTCATCGGGTATAATCAAATCCAGATGACATCAGAAGATGAGGAGCACACAGCTTTTATAACCGACAAAGGCATATACTGCTACAAAGTAATACTTTTCAGTTTGAAAAATGCCAGAGCTACTTATTAATGGCTTATCAATAAGATCTTCAAGGTCTAGATTGAATGAAATATAGAGGTGTACATGGACGACATGCTAGTGAAGAGTCCCCAAACTTCAAATCATGTTCGAGACCTAGAGGAAGCCTTTGGCATGCTTCGACGATATTAGATGAAGTTAAACTCGACCAAGTATGTATTTGGGGTGACCTCCAAAAAATTTTTCAAATTTCTTGTTTCACAATGAGAATTCGAGACTAATTTTGAAAAGATAAGGGCCATCATCAATATGAAGCATCCGAGCTCAAAGAAAGAGATACAACAACTCAATAGAAAAATCGTCGCACTCAGTCGATTCATTTCTATGTCGGTCGAAAAATACTTGCCATTCTTCAAAATTTTATGGCAGACAAAGAACTTCTTATGGTCGGATGAATGCTGACAGTCCTTCGAAGACTTGAAAAATACTTAGCTTATCTATCTTTGCTTACAAACTGAAGGTCGAAGAGACATTGTATCTCTACTTGACGACTTCAACAGAAGCGGTTAGTTTGGTGCTCATCCAGGAGGATGAAAATCGAATCCATTGATCAATCTACTACACTAGTAAAGTACTTCACAATACCGAAGTCCGATACTCAAGAGCAGAAAAAATGATCTACGCTCTAATCATATCGGTACAACGACTTCGTTCGTACTTTCAAGCACATCCAATTGTGATCTTGACAGATCAGTCGTTGAAGATGATCTTACATCAACTTGATACATCCGGTCGGATGGCAAAGTAGACAGTGAAGCTTGGCAAGTTCGACATACAATATCACCCACGATCATCCAAGAAGACGTAAGTTCTAGCCGACTTCATTACAGAATGTACAATATCTGACAATAAGCTAGAAGATACAAATGATAATACAATAAAGCAGGTTACGACTCCCGAACCGACCTAAGGTCGACCTGGGTGCTGCACATCGATGGAGCATCTAATGCATAAGGTAGTGGAGCCGTCCTTATACTCACAAATTTTGAAGGGATAGTCACTGAATACGTCCTTCGATTCAACTTTAAAGCCTCAAATAATCAAGCTGAATATGAAGCACTCTTAGCCAGCTTGAAGATAGCCAAAGAGCTTGAGATCAACAGTTTGAAGGTCTTCACCGACTCACAACTGATTGCTGGATAAGTCAAGGGTGAATTTGAAGCCTGAGACCCCACTATGATGAAGTACCTTTAGAAGGTAAAAATATTACAGCGAACTTGAAATATTTTGAGATCTTTCATATTTCTAGAACCAAAAATACTCAGACCGACATACTTTCATGATTGGCTACTACCATTTTCAACTCGCTGGATTGGACATTTATTGAATACCTCGAACAGTCAAGTATCGACAAAATCGAAGAAGTATTGTAGCTCACTATCGAACCAAGCTGGATGGATCCGATCATCCAATACTTGATCGATGGGATTCTTTCTACAGATTCTTCAGAAGTCAAACGACTCCGATGGACAGCCTCTCAATATGTGATAATGAATAATCATCTCTACAAAAGATCGTTTTCATTTTCCTTACAAAAGTGTTTGAGATCTACAGATGCTGACTATGCACTTAGAGAAGTACACGAAGAGATTTATGAAAATCACTTGGAGGATAAATCTTTAGCTTATAAAGTTCTACGACAAGGATACTATTGGCCCACTATAAAAAAGATGTAGCTGAACTTGTCTGGAGGTGTGAACGATGTCAAAGGTATGCAAATATACAACATCAATCGACTAGTCAGTTGACATCGATTGTAGCACCATGGCCCTTCGTATCATAGAGAATCGATATACTTGATCCTTTTACCCCGGCATCTGGTTAGAGAAAATTCATAGTGATTGCTACTAACTACTTCATCAAATGGGTAGAAGCAGAACCTCTAGCTCAAATCACTGAAATAAAATGAAAGACTTCATTCAGAAATTCATCATTTACAGATTCGATTTACCGCACACCATCATCACCGATAATGGTCGACAATTCAATAATCAAAATTTCAGAGAGTTCTGTGCGAAGTTTCATATCACACACAAACTCACGTCAGTCAGCCATCCACAGTCAAATGAATAGGTGGATGTAACCAACCGAACAATCTTGCATGAGCTCAAGACCCGACTGAATGAAACCAAAGATCTCTGAGTGAAAAAATTATATCCGATCTTATGGGCGTACTGATCCACTCCCCGCTTACCGACTGAAGAATCTCCTTTTAATTTGGCTTATGGAACAGAAGCAATGATCCCGCTCGAGATTGGACTGCCATCAACAAGGGTGGAACAATACAGTGAGCTGAGCAATTTCGAATGTCGGAGAGCCGACTTAGATCTCTTTCCAAAACTCTGACAGCAAGCTCAAATTCGGATGGCTGCGTATCGGCGAAGAATAGTCCGGTATTATAATGCAAGAGTCAAGTCGAAGGTCCTCCGACCAGGAGATTTGGTCTTAAGAAAAGTAAAAATCTCAAAATCTTTAGATCAAGAAAAACTTTCTCCAAATTGAGAAGGACCTTACAGAATATCTGAAACTCTTAGATCGGACGCATATTAGCTAGAAACCCTTAAAGGGTTGATAATTATTCGAACATGGAATACCGACAATCTGAAGATGTATCACCCATAAAGTTGTTGATATATACATTATTTAGAATACAATACAGAAATTTTAGAATCACAAATCTTGGTCAAGTTCTATCAACGATCGACTATATGTCGGCTTTCATTGTAAAACCGAACTATCGACTGTACTTCGACATGGAGTTTATTTCAGCTTTCACTGTAAAAGCCAGAGAATCAACTGCTTCGGTGTCGACTATATTTTGGTTCTCTTGCAAAAACTGACATACCGACTGTAATCTCAAACCGACAATAAATATACAGGCTTTCACTGCAAAAGCCGTAGTGTCGATTATATCTCGATTTTCAATGTCGACTTTTCACTGTAAAAGCTGACTACAGTTGAAAGACTAATATGCCGACTTAGTCCTAACTAAGCGGAATGAAATATCAAAATGATCAAGATCAGATTGAAATTATACCGACATGACTACGGTCAGTCAAAGGATATTTGGCTTGCCACCGATTATCAAATGATTTGACGTACAAATCTGATCAAGTATCAGGTACAGGATATTTGACTTACCATCGTTATCTTAACTTCTATTAAGTACGTCAAAGACTACGCGACTAACGGATATTCTACAAGTTCTATCGAATGATCGGATCATCGATTAATATTCTGTGGCTACTTTATATTGTAGACATTGCAGACTTAATATTCCAGACAAACAGTTCCAACTTAGAAGAAAATGCTTTCATTCATTGTCAAAAAGAAGTTACAAAATTGGACCATAGTCCGATTACAGATATCTGATTACACAAAAGAAAGCAAAATACACCGGCTAAGCTTCGTTGTCATTTCTATTCCTTTGCTCTGGTGTAGTGTCGGTGATTTGAACAACTTCAGGCACGGTTGGTGCTTCATCTTGAGTCGGCACGGCTTCTTCTTCAGCAACCCCGTCTTTCAATCTTAAAGGGACGATACTGCTCAAGTCGAGGTTCGGATAAATTTCTGACTGCATCTCGACCGTCTTCATATCCGATGCAGTACGAGGTGAAGCCTCCTTCGAGGATCTCTTCTTTGAATTTTTTAACTCTGAAATCCTCGATTGCCCGACTCAATGCCTCCCTTGCCGGCTCTGCTTCTGCCATCGCCAAATCAGCATCGGCTCAAGCAGAGGATGACTCTTCTTCGGCCAGTGCCAATCTTTCTAGGCGAGATCGATGACGTCCATGTTCGGCTTCAAGTTCTTCGATGCATCCGTCTCGCTTCCGTCAAAGCCAGTGGATAAAGTGCTTTTTGCTTTTGACCTACAACTCAAGAGCCAAAATAGCTTCGTGAGCCGACTTAAGTTCGTCCCCCGAGGATGTTAAGTCATCAGTTAGTCGAAAAACCTCCTTCTGAAGCTTGGCTTCCCGCTCTACTACCGATTTAAGTTGTTCGAATGTGGCTGCTTTCTCAGCATCGGCGACTGCCACCTTATTCATCCACGACCTATGAAAATCACCGACCTTCACGTACCCGACTTTCAGGTCGAACATATCATGGATCAACTGCAGACAGAAGATACGTCTGGTTAAAAAAAAAAGAAGAAAAGAAACTTACCCGATTATCATCGGGTAAAAGGATGAAAATATCTCGGCTACCATCCGTTTCTTCCAGTGCTGCCGATCAACTGGAAGAAGAGCGGCTTGGCACAGTCGCTTGGCCAATGTCGAATTGGTCAGGGCCGATTCATCACCAGACACTTGAAGGTCGAAGTGAACCGTGTGGCCCTCCGATGCTGCATCTTTCATCGAAGTCACCGAAGCTTTCCCCGGTCCCTTGTCGGCATCCCCATGTTTGAAAGTGAGGAGAAGCTTAAACTCGACTGCACCCCAGCTGAAGGAGCAACTGGTGTAGCCGTAAATTGTTCGGATTCTCCTACCTCGACCCGAACCTCCTCAGTTGATGGAACTACCGACGGTGCTTCGGTAGTTCCCCTTGCCACCCTTTCTTCGGATGATGCAGCAGGGAGCGCTGTTGGGGCCGACAGTGCTAGGATCGGCTCAGGAACTAATGCAAACGGAGCATCAGATTCCTCAGTCGGTGTTGAAGCGACGATTGGAGCTGGTGCCGCTTGAACTTGCATCGAAGTTTGATGCCTCTTCGACGGTCGAGAAGGTCCAGCCTCGGATGCTGCCCTCTTCTGACAGCGTGCTGACGAATGTTGGCACTCGACACTCACACCCTCGACTGCATGGCTGCAATTACAACAAAAGTCAGTACAACTCAACAAGTAAAAAAAAGTGAAGTCCGAAATAACCGACCGACTATACTATACCTAGACGGCGACCAACTAAAGCCGACGTCATAAAGGGCCTGTTCAGTCGTAAGCTCCTTCTATGTCGGGACCGCCATATCCTTCAGCCGATGGAAGTCCTCCCGATCACCGACCTCTACTCGGCTGTTGTCGTTGGAATCGGTTCGTGGGTCACCCCAACGGAAGGAAACCCCAAGGAAGGGTAGAGGAAGCGAAGAAGAATTGGATCTTCCATCCATGAATGGACGATGAAAGATCGATAATAAAGAAAAGCCTTTTGAAGGTTGAAGAACCACCACCCTTGGGCTTTCGGATGAGGTCAGAGGATGAAGAAAGCTCGAAAAAAAAAAGACGAGATTCAGTCGGTAGCAACTGATACAACAAGGCAAAACTAATTATCAGCCGAATCGAGTTCAGTGCCAGTTGAGCTGGATAAAGTCCATAGTAATCCAAAATATTTTGGATAAATTTTAGAATCGAAAATCGAAGATCCGTCCAAAGATCTTTGACATAGAAAGCCACCTGATCCGAAGGAGGGGTATTCACCCGACCATCACCTCTAGGGGTAAAAAGCTGAAACTGCTCCAAGATGCAATATTATTTTCGGAGCCGCTCGACATTCAGCTCTAAAAATGAAAAAACCTTCACCTCCGGACCCGACTGAGATTCATCAGTCGGATTCTCCGATCGACTGTCCCGAGAAGGAGAAGTCCCAGCCATAAGAGACAAGACTCTAAAGAAGGCAGAGATTCTAAAGGAAAAGGGACTCAAGGAAAGACAGGAACTTGACTTGAAAAAGACGGGAATAACAACCTCAGACGCTGGGGTGACCATCCGGCAGAGTTTCAGCATCAAGAAAGACAAAATGAAAAGTAGAAGTTTGGTTGAGAGTGACCCTATATATATAGGATCCCTCAACGATTGAAATGAAGGCGATCGAATCAAATATTTGCCAGATGATGATATGTGGCAACATCTGGACCAACCATTGATCGGACGGTTCGACGCACCTGCCCCAGATCGAGCCACGTCATCCTAATCCGTGTGAACAGATCCGACCCAATAACATTCGGATACGTGGCACAAATCTACTTGTCAGAATCATATCGTCCGACGCTGAATCGACTTTCCAAAATGACATCTGACACTGACAACTGATATCGAATCATCCGATCAGTGTGTCAGTTTAAAGATGATCGTACCTGTCAAAACAACAAAGCAGTCGATCACCCATATCTTGGAGAAAGTGGCATCAAAATCAAGGTTTGATGTGACAGAAATAACTCCATTCGTCTAATGTGACAAACCACATGACAATATACACGTCGGTTCACCTTGGACTTGAGAGTGGGGGGTAACTGTTGGGGTAAACCAATCGACCCCGACTTTGATCACCACGACTCCGACTGCTCATCGACTGAACATGCGATCCGACTCTTCATCAACCGACTGAGCGAACCGCTCCGACTTACTGTTGACTGACCGACTAATATCGACTGACCGACTAATATCGGCTGACCGACTAATGATTCAACTACTACCGATCAACAGCGAACGACTTAGACCGTCGGCATAACAAACTACTAGCTGATGGCTGCTCATAGATTTTACCGATATATAGTCGGTTCTACCGACATATGGCGATTAATCTGCTCAACATACCATAACTGTCACAAACGGTTATCAACAACGTGTCACGGCTATTAAAAAAATTAATGCCTCACTAATTCCATATTTATGGCCCGATAATTTAGTGTCATAAAAAGCGGGATCACGTGCTCGATAGTTACACCAGAATCATCTATAAAAAAGGGGATAAGTGAGCGATACGGATAAGCCGTCTCGAGGCCAGAACTCTGCTACTTTTTACATTCAAAAACTACTGTTCACCAACTTTCTTCTCTGACTTAAGCATCAGAGGGTCTCCACCGGACACCAATTCGGTCTGTGTGGATGCTGTCTTACAGGTGCTCGTTACCGATGGCAGACGATGGGGAGTTGGCCGCAACAATGAAAAACGAGACAAAAAAGTATATATTTATCGAAATAAACTTGTGCTTATTAAATTAATATAGATATTTACAATGATAAATCGACTGTTTCTCAGCAAAACCACTTAAAAAGTTTTATTGGGGTGCTTTTGGTCGAAGCTGTGAAGCATATAAAGGAATGATTGGCCCTCCCAATTCTCAAATCCCATGCCTCATTCAAAATTCAAACAATCCTAATATGACAGCCGTCCACAAAACAGATAGAGAAGAATAACAAATAAAATCTCTCTAGATAAAGAAAGGATAACAGCCACATCTCTCCAGAAAAATTAAGGCTAACACCTAATTCTTTTTTCTCTTACGGCTCTTCAGCCTCCACCTATAAATAAAGACTTATAGAGGATTTTCAAGATATAAAATCTTCTCTCTCCACTTTTTTCTTTCGTTGTCGAATTTTTGACTTAAGTGTCGAAGGGTCTCCATCAGAACCGCCTCCGGTTGGAAATTTTTCTTACAAATTTTGCTGTCATCTTCGACTGACCGTCACTATCTAACTTCAGCTGATCCGATCTCGAAACAAAATTCTGCATCAACAACTATATTATTGATATATTTGACTCATGATCAAATTAAAATTGAAATATAGTTTAAATATTATAAAAAATTTGAGAAGACCCACCAGCCTGAGAGCAAGTCATACTTTTCATCCTCCATTCTCCTCCAAGCTATCAGTTTCTCTCCTTTCTGCAGATCTAATTTATCTAAAGAGAAGCGATTCTTTTATTCGATGATGAGGAGATGGCAAAGATGAAGAAGAAGAAGAATGCAACCAAGGGGGTTGAGGGAGAGTTGAAACAGCCACCCAATCCCTGTGACCCACGAGATGCCAGGTGGTGCCCCCTAGCCACCATGTTTACTAGCCAAAGGTGATAAAGTTTGGTTTGGAAATGAGTGGGCAAATGGAACGGGACACGATGCCATGTCATGAGCACCCCAATTTAGTGATTGGGGCAAGAGGACCTTTAATGCTTGTGTTAGGATTTTTGTGGTTATTTATTTTGAAGGTGCAAGCATTGCTAACTTCAAATTAGGCGAGTAGTTCATCATGAGACATGGTTTGGTAGAAGGAATGTTGATTCCTCCATTTCTTTTGCTTGTTACAGAATTTATTAATGTAGAATTTCATCTCAAAGTCAGATCAGCTAGAGTCGGATGGTGACGGCCGGTCAAAGATGACGACGGGACCTGCAAAAAAATCTCCGACCAAAGGCGGCTCCGATGAGAACCTTCCAACGCTCAAGTCAAAAATCCGGTAACAGAAGGGAATGAGTGAAGGAAGATGATTTTATACCTTAGGGGTCTCTTGTAGGCCTTCATTTATAAGTGGAGGCTGAAGAGCCATGAGAGGAAAGAGAATCAGACGGTTAGCCTTAACTTTTCTGGAGAGATATGACCGTTATTCTTTCCTTATCTAAAAAAATTTATTTATTATTCTTCTTTATCTGCTCTGTGGATAACTGTCATATCAGAATCATTTGAATATTGAATGAGATGCGGGATTTGAGAATCTAGGAGGGTCAATCTTTCCTTTATATGCTTCGCGGCTTCGGTCAGTATAAAATCACCCCCAATATTAGCCTCCTACTCTCGAGTCTGAGTCATAAATAGGTCGAACAAAGGGAGTATTTTAGCTTTACAGAAAACATGCTATGCCTATAGCTATTAATGAGGTTAGAGGTCACATCACTTTGATGTTCGTAATTTTTTAGCTATCAAGGTTTTATCGACTTTGCTCACCAAAGAGCGAGAGGCCTAAGGGTCTTTGTAGGTTATCCCTCGTTTGTTGTCGGAGTTCACGGGCTGAGGATCCTTGTAGGTTACCCCTCATTTGTTGACCAGCCAAGAGCTTCATGAGCGTTGGTTTTGCTGAAAAGCGAGCACAACCCTTGAGAGTCCTTATCTATTAGGCCGATCAGAGGCCGTCTCATTTTAAAATCAATCAAAGGTACCTTCAGTCGAACCGATCAAAGGCTGTCTCATTTTAAAGTCAATCAAAGGCTCCTTCAATCGAGCCGATCAAAAATTATTTTAATTTAAAGCCAATCAACCGAGGTCTTCATGGGCGTTGGCTTCGCTGAAAAGCGAGTATGGCCTTCGAAAGTCCTAATAGGTTAGCCTCCACTTTCCAAACTGATGAGATTTCTACCAACATAGGTTAGATCGACGAGCATTGGGAGTCCTTATAGGTTAGCCCCCATTTTCTATATGACTAAGATCTTTATGGGTGTTAACTCACTGAAGAACAAGTATGACCTTTCGAGATCTTTGTAGGTTAGCCTCCGCTTCTTAGTCATCGAGATCTTGAGTTATAGATCTACACACAAAAGATGAGAGAACTCGCTGGATCGACTCTAGTTGAGCGTTTCAATTTTTTAGTTAAATCAAGCTTTGGAGTGAAATAACAAGTGATTAGATCGGTATTATCCTATTTTAGACAGTTTGCTTCTCCTTGGCTTATTTAGATCAGCCTTGGGCTTCATCGGGCCTTACTTCGGCTTTGATCCTTCTTATCAGCTATTGGCCTTTTGCTTGATAGCCTGACCTTGATTTGCTCAAGTTGGTCCTCTGATGCTCTTTGGCCTTTTGGTGATATTAATCCTTTAAGACTGACTGTCTTGATGGCCGATGTCTTGAGTTGCCTTTATCTCAGCTTAATCTTCTATTTTTTTTTTGAGTTTGATATCCACCATAGCCTTGTTAATTTTACCTCTGCTCGTGTGCTTAAGAATCTATTGTACTGCAAGAAAAGAATAAAATAGTGGATGGAGCTTGAGAGCCTATTACCACGAAAGCTATGAGTTTGTTTGAAAGCCTTTGGATTTAGCTTGACTCTTTCCTATTATTTGCCTCAGCTTGGGCCTGAGCTTTGCCTCAGTTTGCATCTATTTTTGGATTGGTCTGATTTTAACTTCGGCCCAGTCTTGATCTAACTTCGGATCAGCCTAGATCTGGGCTTCAGATCAGCTTGGATCTAACTTTGGATTGGCTTTGCTTTGAGCTCCAGATCGGCCTGGATCTAAGCTCGGATCGATCGGGATCTAGACTTCGGATCGGCCTTGTTCTAGGCTTCAGAACGATCTTGTTCTGGGTTTCAGATCAGCCCGGATCTAAGCTCGGATCCATCTGGATCGGAGCTCAGGTCAGCCTGGATCTAGGCTCGGATCAGCTTTGCTCTGGACTTTGGATTGGTCTGAATCTCAGCTTGGATTATCTTGGATCTGGGCTCGAATCGGTTTAGCTCTAGGCTTCGGATCAGCCTAGATCTGAGCTTGATTTGGTCTTGTTCTGAGCTCAGGTCAGTTTTGTTTTGGGCTCGGATCGGCCTGAATCTGAGCTTGGTTGGTCTTGTTCTGAGCTTCGGGTTGGCTTGGATCTGAGCTCAGGTCGATCTTGTTCTGGGCTTTGGATTGGTCTGGATCTGAGCTCATATTAGCCTAGATTTGAGCTCGGGTCGGCTTGGATCTGAGCTTGGATTGGTCGGTGGGGTTCTTTCTTCGGTGCTTGGGAGCTTCGATGCGTGGGAGGTTCGGCACTGACAGTGCGTGTGGGGCTTCAGTGCCGAAGGCCTTACGGGGCATGCCAGGTGACCTTGGGCCCGTTGTGGCTGGCTTCGGCACCAGCAGGGGACGCACGCATGCAGGGAGCGCAAGAGGGAGACAACTAGGCCACCTTTTTTTTGGGAGCTGTTTCGATGCTTTCTTGCTCTCTATACCTGCCTATCATCGTGTCGTTGCCCGCAATCCATCGATGCAAAGCTTCCACCCGCTCGCAAGTTGGCCTCTTCAAGAATGATGGTTGCAGGTGTTTGATACCAAGCTCGAAGCTAAGCAAGTCTGGTATCAGAATGCCATTGGAGAACCTATGCACGGTCGGCGAAGTTCTACCCGCAGGAAACATGATCGCCTTTGATCAATGTTGGGATAAACACGTCGCTGCCCAATTTTGATTGATATCTGACATGGTCAGCAGATGGGATAGTTTCTAAAGCCTTGCCATTTTTACTTCTGTCATGTTTCGATTTTTTTTCTCCTTTTTTTTAGCTGGCCATCACCCTTGCCAACCATATAACGAAGAGCTGGAATATGCCTCTGTCTTTATGGAAAAAGGATCATGGCATGAGAGATCTGTTATGAAACATGGCACTACTCCATACCATGAAAATCCCTGGATCTTCTGCATGGACCTGAGGAGATCTGCAACTGATCTCTATGGACAGCATCCACCGATCCAAGACCTGGATCTGTGATGGGGTGCCTCCCTCCTACCAGCCCTAAGGCATCAGGGCTTAAGGGGGACGCCCCCCTCTCTAGGGCTCCTTCTAGACTTGGGGCGGCAGCACAAGAGAGAAAAAGAGAAGAGAGAAGATTAAGGAGAAAAGCTATTATATTTCACTCACAAAATATATTATCATACATGGTTTATATACCCCAGGATTTTCACACAAGCCCTAATTAATTCCAGCTGAAAAACTCTTCTAGCTGAATCCAATACATAAAAGCACTCACCGAGGCCATATCTCACATGCTCTCATCCCTTGAATTTGTTTCAGTCCAAACCCTTGAGTTAGCCATTCTTAGAATTTATAAACCTGTGTCCAAGACCCTAGGATCAAAACTTGATCCTAGACCAAAACAGACTCCCGTACATCTTCAGCCCGCACGAACTGGGTCGGTTCAACTGAAATCGGATCGATCCAATTTTTAGCAATCTGCAAAAATCTCGAACGATGCACTTTCTGTTCTATTCTCAGTTAGTCGACTCAGCTAGGACTGAGTCGACCCACCTGAATTGAGTCAGCTCAGTTTGGCACTAAGTCGATCCACTTTCTATACCATGCCAAAACGTCGAGACTCCTCTCTCTGACATGTCTTGTGACTTGGTCGACCCATTCCCAGACTTAGTCGATCCAATGCCTTGAAACTGCTCTTCCACTGCAGTTTTTATCCCTTCATTGGTATCTTACTCCACCTTATGTCTCCAGATATCTGAAGCTCCAACCAAATCCTTCGAAGTCCTCGCCATCTGAACCGTGGAAGCTATGCACCACCTCCACCCTAGAACAACTCCCATCCTAGTGAACCAAAAGCCTATCAATCCAACTCCATCTGTGGTCACCTCCAAAGTTATGGAGGCACCACAGAATTCTTACAATCTCTAACTTAGTGCCCTCAAAGCCTTGGTAATTTTTGCTCTTCATCGAGCTCCAATCCTCTATACGATCTGGTCAATGAGGAGTGAAACCAACTATACAGACTTTTCGCCACCACAGTATATCTCAGCCTTGAAGCCATCCGAAAGACCGCCACCACCTCCCTTATGGCTGAAACTTTGTCCTGCGTCTGGGCACCTCTCATGTAGATCCTTCCATCAATGGCTAAGCCCACCACTGATCCAGCAGCTGCATCAACTGCTACCATTGTGACTCCTCCTGTCACGACACCCAGCGACTCTACCTATCACTGCTCCAGCAACTCTAACCACCGCTGCTCCACCTGTGACTCCAACAGCCGCAGTTCCAGTGATGTGGCCCATGGCTGTCCGTCGCTATCCTAGTGGCTCCGATCACTACTATCTTAGCGGTTGTGACCGTCGCTGCGATACGCACCACCGTAGCATCGAAAACTCTTGGAGTGACTGCAACTCCACTCTCCTACCTCGGACCCTCCTATGGCTCAGGTTAGTGGAAGCCTCTTCATAGATTTTCGGGTCCTCTGTCACCGCTGTAGTATCAAACTCTAATGCATACACCTCTAGGCCATCTCCTGGTGCCTGCTCACTGCTGTCCAAGTGTTTGGAAAACTCCACCTCCTTCTACACCTGCTTGCCTAGAGCCTATGCCATGGCCATCCAAGTCGGTGGTCAAAGCATGGAAGAAACATGCGACCTATCAATACTAATAATTAATAATTAACCAACTGATTGCCTTTCAAGCAATAGACCTGGATGACAGCCAGCAGAAATGCAGGTTCTCTACCTTTTTTAAAAAAAATATCCAGACAAGGAAAAAAAATTTCATGATAAAGAAAAAAATCATTCAGGATATAAAATTGCTGACAAATCATTCAAGATATAAATTGAATGAGAGGATAGATAACGTTTTCCCGAGGAAACCAAAAAAAACCTCGGGATCAAAACTTTTGAGGGAATAAAAATAGAACCAAGTCTTAGCAACAGGCAGAAATTGGGAAGTAACGAGATGGAATTCTTTTTTCTTGCTATAAACGATTGGAATACAGGAAAGAAAGCATTTTATTTTTTCTTTTACAAATTACGAGCATGCAGTGAGCTAAGAAGGCATTCAAAATGAAACAAATTCATCAACTTAAAAGGAAGCCCTATAATGTGAATCCACCTGGAAAAGTTGTGAATAGCATAAAGAGTATACAATATCTATCAGTGCCGAAGGCCTTACGGGGCATGCCAGGTGACCTTGGGCCCATCGTGGCCGGCCTCGGCGCCAGCGGGGGATGCACGCATGCAGGGAGCGTGAGAGGGAGACAACTGGACCACCTTTTTTTTTGGAAGCTGTTTCGATGCTTTCTTGCTCTCTATGCCTGCCTATCATCGTGTCGTTGCCCGCAATCCACCGATGCAAAGCTTCCACCCGCTCGCAAGTTGGCCTCTTCAGGAACGATGGCTGCAGGTGTTTGATACCAAGCTCGAAGCTAAGCAAGTTTGGTATCAGAATGCCATTGGAGAACCTATGCATGGTCGGCGAAGTTCTACCCACAGGAAACATGATCACCTTTGATCAATGTTGGGATAAACACCCCCAATTTTGATTGATGTCTGACATGGTCAACAGATGGGATAGTTTCCAGAGCCTTGCCATTCTTTACTTCTATCATGTTTCGATTTTTTTCTCTTTTTTTTTTTAGCTGGCCATCACCCTTGCCAACTATATAACGAAGAGCTCGAATATGCCCGTCTTTATGGAAAAGGATCGTGGCATGAGAGATTTGTTGTGAAACATGGCACTACTCCACACCATGAAAATCCCTGGATCTTCTGCATGGACCTAAAGAGATCTGCAACTTATCTCTATGGACAGCATCCACCGATCCAAGATCTGGATCTGTGATGGGGTGCCTCCCTCCTACCAGCCTTAAGGCATCAGGGCTTAAGGGGGACGCCCCCTCTCTAGGGCTCCTTGTAGACTTGGGGCGGCAGCATAAGAGAGAAAGAGAGAAGATTAGGGAGAAAAGTTATTATATTCCACTCACAAAATATATTATCATACATGGTTTATATACCCCAGGATTTCCACACAAGTCCTAATAAATTCCAGCTGAAAAACTCTTCTAGCTGAATCCAATACATAAAAGCACTCACCGAGCCCATATCTCACATGCTCTCATCCCTTGAATTTGTTTCCAGTCCAAACCCTTGAGTTAGCCATTCTTAGAATTTAGAAACCCACATCCGAGACCCTAGGATCAAAACTTGATCCTAGACCCTAGGATCAAAACTTGATCCTAGACCCTAGGATCAAAACTTGATCCTAGACCAAAACAGACTCCCGTACATCTTCAGCCCATACAAACTGGGTCGGTTCAACTGGGATTGGGTCGATCTATTTTTTAGCAATCTGCAGAAATCTCGAACGATGCACTTTCTGTTTTGTTCTCAGTTAGTCGACTCAGCTAGGACTGAGTCGACCCACCTGAATTGAGTCGGCTCAGTCTGGCACTAAGTCGATCCACTTTCTGTACCATGCCAAAACATCAAGACTCCTCTCTCTGGCATGCCCTGCGACTTGATCGACCCATTCCCAGACTGAATCGATCCAATGCCCTGAAACTGCTCTTCCACCGCGATCTTTATCCCTTCCTTGGTATCTTGCTCCACCTTATGTCTTCAAATATTTGGAGCTCCAACCAAGTCCTTCGAAGTCCTCACCATCTGAACCTCGAGCTCGTGGAAGCTATGCACCACCTCCACCCTAGAACAACTCCCATCCTAGTGAACCAAGAGCCTATCAATCCAACTCCATCTGTGGTCACCTCCAAGGCTATGGGGGCACCACAGAATTCTTACAATCTTTAACATAGAACCATCAAAGCCTTGGCAATTTCTGCTCTTCATCGAGCTCCGATCCTCAACACGATCTGGCCAATGAGGAGTGAAACCAACTGTACAGACTTCCTCGCCACCACAGTATATCTCAACCTTGGAGCTATCCGAAAGACCGCCACCACCTCCCTTATGGCTAAAATCTTATCCTGCATCTGGGCACCTCTCATGTAGATCCTTCCATCAATGGCTAAGCCCACCACTGATCCAGCAGCTGCATCAACTGCTGCCATCATGACTCCTCCTGTCACGACACCCAGCAACTCTACCTATCGCTGCTCTAGCGACTCTAACCACCGCTGCTCCACCTGTGACTCCAACAGTCATAGTTCTAGTGATGCGGCCCATGACTGTCCATCGCTGTCCTAGTGGCTCCGATCACCACTGTTTTAGCGACTGTGATCGTCGCTGCGATACGTACCACCGCAGCATCGAAAACTCCTGGAGTGACTGCAGCTCCACTCTCCTACCTCAGACCCTCCTATGACTCAGGTTAGTGGAAACCTCTTCATAGATTTTTGGATCCTCCGTTGCCGCTGTAGTATCAAACTCTAATGCATACACCTCTAGGCCATCTCCTGGTGCCTGCTCACTGCTGTTCGAGTGTCTGAAAACTCCACCTCCTTCTGTACCTTCTTGCGTAGAGCCCATGCCATGACCATAGACTTCCTCATCATCTGTGAAAGAACCTCTCTCCAATGCTCCTCCTCCTCCATATGTGGATACACCAATCCTCCATGCTCCACCTCCCTATGATCCGGTGACCCCACAACTGGCAGATCCAATAAGCATACCCTTCTGCTCGACAGCAGCATCACCTACCCTGAACTTTTCTGGAGAAAATTCTCTCCACCTGTGAAGCCATCTCTACCCGATGCTCCACCTAAAATCGAAGTCCATCTGATGCCGCAGAAGTCTCCGACTCTGTATCCGAGTCACCTCGAGGCCAGCCACCCAATACTGTCCTGCTGGGCCTGCCACTGCACCTCGTACACCGTCGCTATCCCTTCAGAATCTCCGCACTCTTCGAACCCTCCGAAGCCATTTCGGATGCCTCCACACCCGACGAGCACCTCCAAAACACAAGAGCTCATCTAGCTCTTCAAAAAACCAGCAACTGAACCTAGGAGATTTTACGCTAGCATTTCATTCCCTCCTGCCCTTGCACCAACCATCGCTTCAACTTCTCCTGAAGGAACTGCAGATTCTCCGACAAGCATCGAACCCACCGATCATCACTTGAGCTAGTCACCGCCTACACATATGTATCTCGACTCCTCTCTCGCTAGCACCACTACAACCGACATGGTCTCTCCAAAATCTCGATCCATGATGCACGTAACCCTGCATAAATCCATGCAATGCGTCACCACCACCGATGCTAGAATCAAACACCTATCCCTACACCCCTTGGTTCTGAACCTATGTCAAACCTCCTCCACCTGAATCCCGACTCTCCCTCGTGCCCCTGCAAAGAATCGAGGTCGGCTACTCAACATAATCCTGTTGAGCCTCCTACTGAACCTCCACCGCAGTTGCTGCTATTTTAGATCTTTCGCACTCCACGGACACCTACGAAACCTCCCAGAGGACATCCTCCTCCTCTGAACCAGCTGCGACGATCTGTGAAATAGTCATCTCCATCCCCCAAGGCTTAGCAAATTCATGCTCCGATCGAACCGCTGAATGCACCCGACTACTTTCTATCTTTCGACATCCAAAAATCATATAGTCACTTCTTCAGCATCCCTTTGACCATTATCCCTTGAGAAACCTCTTCTCAACACCAAACAACCCACACCGCTATCCATCTTTCAGAGAATCCAATCGCCCAAGACTCATCATACAATCCGGCCTTAACACCAAGACCGCCAGTAAATCAGCCACCAAAACCTTCCACCCTTGAGAAACTCCCTTTCCGTCAATCCTCTCAACCTTCACCTTCTACCCGCTGCTCCCAGTTGGCCAAGCCACAACAAAACAAAGATAGAATTGAGTCTTACCATGGAATAGATGTGCAGATTTCTCCATGTATGATTTTCCTACGCTTCCATGCTCCACCAAGCTGTGACACCAAATGTTGTGAAACATCAGCCTCATTAAATCAGTTTTCTAGATTTTCTTTTGGGCTCTCCTTGTTTAGAGCCTTAGATGCCGTGACCTCCTTCCTCATTTGGATCCTACAAAAATTTAATTTTAAATATAAATGAGGAAATAAATAACATAATTTGAAAATCAAGGATCATTTGGATCGTTAGCCCTCTGGTTTGAGTCCGATTAAGATAATTCGGAGGGCGTCGATTGAATTGAAGGCCTTTAAATCTAACCAGCGTCGATCGATTTATGAATGGCCACATAATCTGACTGATTTAGAGATGGACAGCTTCTCTCGTTGGATGTTTGCTCCTTCCCATAAACAGGTCTGAGCTATTTCTCTAGCGCCAATCTGTTGATACAGAATTTCGTCTCGAGATCGGATCAGCTGGAGTCGAACAGTGATGGCTAGTCGAAGATGACGACGGGACCTACAAGAAAATTTTCAATCGAAGATGGCTTCGGCGGGGATCCTCCAATGCTCAAGTCAGAAATCCGACAATAAAAGAGAAAGAATAGAGAGAGGAGATTTTATATCTTGAGGGTTCCTTATAGGCCTTTATTTATAGGTAGAGATTGAAGAGCAGTGAGAAGAAAGAGAATCAGACGGTTAGTCTTAACTTTTTTGGAGAGCTACAGCCGTTATCTTTTCTTTATTCCGAGAAATTTTATTGTTATTCTTTTTTATTTATCCTGGGGGCAACTGTCATATCAGAGTCATTTGAATTTTGAATAAAACGCAGGATTTGAGAATCTGGAAGAATCAATTCTTCTTTTATATACTTTACGGCTTTGGCCAGTACAAAATCACCTCCCATGATAGTTATTTCAATTTTTATTCTAATTTATTTTGATTTTAATTTAAATTATGATTGTGATCACAAACTAAATATATCATAATTTGAAATTAAGATACCTTCTTGTTTGCCGGCATCGTGGTCATATTTCTAGCGACTGCAATGGTGGTCCAATTCCAATGGTGTCGGCAGGCTAGTCCAAAAAGTTAGTCGGTGAACAATTAGTGAGCGCTATAGAATTCAGTTAGAGGATCTGAAGAATCTCTTTTGATTGCGGTCGGTGCACTTTTATCTCAGCAAGATATAATTACGCCACTGGGAATGTACTTTTAAAAGATAAGAATATCTCTTGAGTTTTTTCTGATAGATTATCAATTGATATTTATAGCGAGGAAGTGCGACATGCTTGTTATTCTTGTTATTTCAGTCGAGAAGTTTCACATTCTGTTCCCAAAATTCAGTACGGGTTGGACGCCTCCGGGCTGCATGCCCTTCACCTGAAAACCTTTGAATATCCAGCCTCCTACAAAGGCGACATTTTTCCTAGCACGTGCAGTGCACGTGATGGACACCGCCCCTCTCTTCCTGGCCTTCTCCAAATCCCAAAGGCTGCTCCCCCCAAACCCCTATCTTGCAAAGCCCTAGCGTTCAATCCAGACCGAGATCAGTGGACTATGTTTTCCTCTACGAGTTCTGACCCCTCTCCTGCTCCGGACTCGAGGATTAGCGTCGATTCCGGAGATTATGAAAGGCCGAGTGGGTGCTGCATTGGATCAATAGCTTGGAGGCCTGGAGGAGTTCTGGTGGGCGGTATCACGCCTTTGTTTGGACCGGTAATTAGCAATCTCCGGAGCTTTATGTCTTGCCAAAGAATTGGTTTGTTTCTGTGCTTTTCTTCTTCTTCGCTTTGTAATTGGCTAATGTTCTGGTGTTCTTTCTTTTAAATACATTAAGCAATGGGAACCTTAGGTTCTCTTACTTGTGTAGCCGATACTTCGACTCTATTGATGTTTAGTTACTAATACGAGACACTAGAAATTTTGTTTGCCTGGAAAAACGTTGTCTTGTTACATTAGATGGTCTCTCTCGCTACACCTCTGTGCATCAAATTTATTTCATGCAGTATATGGGTAAGGAATAGTGTTTGTGGAAATCTTTCTTTTAATTAATAGAGATTTTCATCATATCTGACATTAAAAAATGCCGGCAACTATTTCTGTTATGATGTGTTCCTCCATTGCTTCAAGTTTTCCCCCCTCGTTTAATGGCCGCAAGTACTTGAACTTGTGCAGTGCTTGATGTTAAAATTAAAGCTACTTGATAAGTGATGTAGTGAAAAAGAGGAGATAAACCAACGTGTGAGATTGAAGCATTGTGTCCCTGCATTAAAAATAAAATAAAAAATTGGGACATTTTTAAAAATATGTAGAGAAGCCGCCTAAGTAGCAAAAGGTCATTTAAGTGGGAAAAATGCTCGTTTTGATACTAATTTTATATCACGAGGGTTCTTCTTTAAGAAGTCATCACAAGGACCTGGCCTCTCATGGGTCATGGGATTGAGGTCTGGTTTCGACTCTCTTGCAGTCCTCTTGTTTGCTTTCCTTTTGTTCTTGTTATTGCTGCCTTCCTTGTGCTGAAGAAAGTGAACTGTTCTCTTCTCTTTGAGTAAAACTGATCACCACCAAGAGGAGGAAAAAAAGGTCTATCAAAGACCAAAATGTCAGAAGTGTTACTTATTTTAGGACTCTGGGTTTCCAATAACATGAACAAATCCCTTATACTCTTGGTTGGTTGTGGTGCTCATTTCTGAATGATGAAGTGGCTTATGGGATATATAATGATTAAGTATAAGAATTAGAGGTGGCAGGCCCATGGGCCATAGGAACTTCTGTTTGATCGCTTACCTGCTTTGTTCTTTTAGATAGGTTCGTGCCAAAAACAATCTTTTTCTACTTAATGCCTCATAGAGATAAGGAGAAACTATCGATTTTTCCAATTTCTTTGTAAAGGCGTATAGCCAGTGGGGATATTTTCAATATTAGAAACCTCATTCTCTGTAATTTCCATTATCAGTTTTAGTGCTTGGTATGATCAAAAAGGAGTTACATTGGTAGCTTAGTCATTCAGAAAAGGGGATTCATTCTTGAGGCAGCCAGACTTCTAGACCAGTAGTTTCTCTAGTTTTTGTTTCAATAATAAGGATAGCTCCCTGAAGCTCGGAGTAGTTGGTGAACTTCATATCTGGACATGTAACTCAGCTTATGTCTAAGACTGGAAGGACTCAGGAGGAACTCCAACCTTGGCATCAAAGACCTAAACTGTAAAGTAGGCCATACAATATAATGTAACCAAGGTTGGCAGGTTAAGGAAGTGGAAAGTTAAAATGTGACTGTTTAGAATTAGAATTAATAAATTGTGACTGATGCTTCACTGTACGTTTCCTGGTTGAGGTTGTTGTCTTTCTCATAATATTTTTTAAAGTAATTTACCAATCTCTATATCAGTTTAACATAGTTTCACATGCAATTAAAATCGAAAAAAGGCAATGGAAATTGGTGTATTAGAGTAGAATTGATAGGTTGGGGTGCAACAGTGCTGAAATTGCTTGTAGAAGAATTCATCCTATCATGTCTTGGTGTGAAAATTGTATTTAGAGTATGAGATTCATTCTGAGAATGAAGAAAATTTAATAAATGAATTTGGAAAAATTCTTTGCAGATTCCAGCTTAAGGAGAATGCTGCCATTATGGCATTTGCTTGGTACATGGATTTTTTAATGTTCTAAGTCATATTAATAAGATGATGCCTTTAAAGTGGTAAGAAGAAACTAATTAAGCTATGAAGTTTCCTGCTAGCGGAGCATGAGCTTCTTTTTGAAATGAAAACACAAAAGCATGTGCCTAAAAGTAACCACTTCCAAGCATAGCTAATTGGATTGGTTGATGAAATAAATATATTTTTGGATAAATTATGTTTCTGATCGTTGAACTAAGTCAGATTTTTTTAAAAGGTCTCTAAAGTATAAAAAGCTAATGTTTAGTTCTTGCATTTTTTGTATCATTTTAATGTGGTCCTTTCCTCATATTTCGACCACTTTCTCAAATCGAGAATTCCAGCTGGCAATAATCGGTGCTTACGTGGCGAAAAATGTCTAACGAAGATGATGTGGCATATAAGTGATGATGTGGAATAATAGATAAAATTTTATTTGCTGACATGACATGGGTGATAATATGGTATCTACTGTGAAATTTTTTTTGAAAGTGTCTAATCATCGAGTGACACGTTAATACTCATAGATAACATATCATACGGATGATGACGTAGCATATGTATGATGATGTGACATCTGCTATGAAATTTTCTCCAAAGTGTCCGATCATCGAGTGACACATCAGTACCCATAGATGACGTGGCACGTGCTGTGATTTTTTCTGAAAGTATCCAACCACCAAGTGACACGTCAGCACCCATATGCCACATTGTCGTCCATGCCACATCATCACCCATATTATACCATAAATTATATTTTTATCCTCTAAGTTTCACAAATATCTTATATGGTCCTTATACTTTAAAAATCTCTAATTAGGTCCTTTAATTTTAAGTGTGATTTAGTTTAACCTTTCCAGTATGGTGGTAGAGAAGGTGATGATTCTGATGCACAACAAGTCATTGAATGTATTTAAAAAGCCGAAAATGGTAGCGGTATTCAAAATAGGGAGGCTGGGTCCAGATCCTGAGATGGTCTTGAAATAGATTAGATTCGAGGATTTGAAGATCGCTATTGTGAATATAGCGGTGACGATGGAAAGCATGTGAGATCGGAATTCTCAATTTCACCATTGTCGAGCTCGCTGTCGTTGCCAAGTCTATTCTTGAAAAGAATAGATTGGTAATCATGGAAATACGACGAAGGACCTCAGGCGTTTACTCTGACTAAAGTAGCATAGGTAAGCCAGGAAATAATGAATCAAAGTAGAATTATTTTTTTCTTTTTGTTTATCCTTTTTTGCTTTTCATTCTTCTTAGATGCAGATCAAACTCTCTATGTTTGCCTTGTATATATTTATGTCTATCATATACGTATCATGGGGTGTTGTATACGAGTCATGATGATGTAAATTTTTTTTATATATATATTTATGTGTATTATGATACAAGATAGGAGGAAAGAGAGGATGGGTTAAGAGTATGATTGAAGATGGAGTAGAATCAGCAATATAATAATATATTATCAATATAATTTTCTTATTTTAGTTTATGTATTACCTCTTTGTATTAATTTTAACTATCGAAATCATATTAGTTTAAATGAAACCATATTTGAAAATCAGAGGACCTAATTAGAGATTTTTTAAACTATAAAGCAACGGCTGAGATCCTAATTAGGGGATCAATTCTACTCCAATTGGAGCAAAAGCCTGAGATCATTAGTTGTATAGTCCATGATTATTGATCTATTCTTTTTCAAGGAGAAATTCGGCAGCAGCAGTGAGCTTGGTAATGGCGAAATTGATAACGTCGTTTGTGCATAATTTTTCATTGTCGTCGTTATGTTCACAATGATGGTGTTCAGATCTCCAAATCTGATCTACTTTTAGATCATCTCTGAGTCTGGACTCAGCCTCCCTATTTTGAATACCGCTGTCATTTTCAATTTTTTAAATACATCCAATAACTCATCCCGCATCAGAATCATCACCTTCTCTACCACCATGTTGGAATGATTAAACTAAATCATACTTGAAAATCAAAGGACCTAATTTGAAATTTTTGAAGTATAAGGACCATATAAGAACATTTGTGAAACTTAGAGGATGAAAAATATAATTTATGGTATATGGGTGACTATGTAGCATATCACTCATGTGCCACATTATCTATGCCATGTCTCCTATGAATGTTGGCATATCACTCGATGATTGGATACTTTCGAAAAAATTTCACAGTAGATGCTATGTTATCACTCAGGCCATGTCCACAAAATAAAAATTTTCATCTATTATGCTACATCATCACTCAGGTACGTCATCTTCATTAAATATTATTCGTCACGTAGGCACCAATTATCGCCAGCTGGGATTTTTGATGAGAGAAAGTGGTCGGAATCTAAGAAAGGACCACATTAAAATGGTTTAGAAAGTATATGGACTAAACTTTAGCTTTTTGTAGTTTATGGACCTTTTAGAAAATCTTAGTTTTGGGATTAGGAACATAATTTATCTTATATTTTTTATATATTGCTGTTGTGTTATATAAGATTTTAATGTTATGTATTTTCAACATACAGATTTGATGCTAAAAGATTTCTAAACAGGCTAAGGGGAAAAAGGTTGGTATTTGTTGGTGACTCTCTCGATAGGAATCAATGGGTCTCTATGGTGTGCATGGTGGAATTGTTAGATATGTGCCCTAGATGCCAGATTGGCTGACA
>KE504699.1:826822-853716 GCA_000441515.1 Elaeis oleifera
AAAGAAGGGGAAAGAGATAGAGGATATCTACTAGGATGTATAATTAGGATGGCTGTTGGGACGGGATGGGACAGCAAGGCATTCCATTTGATGGAGATACCAGGACACATCCATCCCATAAGATTTAAACCTTGGTTGGTCAATTAACATCAAGCAGCTGCAATCAATGTTGATTACATGAAGTGGCTCCTTGATTGAAGTGACACTTAATTTAAGGGTTACCACACTATCATGTTAGACTAGGTAATCGTGTTCAAGGTTCTAAATATGGTAAGCAATATATGGGCATCACATAAAAACCTGGAGAGAAGATCATAGTTGGCTATCATACTTAGCCACTAAGGATAACAACTTTCTTGTAGGAGTGATATGATGACTATTATAATGATATTTTCCTAATCAAAATTGAATATATCATAAGGGATGAATACTATGTATTTTCTCCTGATCCAATGGAGAGATGAACCTGGTCTATTGTATAGATTGCTAGTGAAGTTTATGACACAAACTCAACTCTAACTGAAAGTAGACAAAATTTAATAAAAAATTATAAATAAAAGAAAATTTGATCATGCTTAAAGGATCAAACCTCCTACCAACCACTCCAAGGGTAATTATCCTTAACCAGTTATGTCTACTTCATTCTTTTCAAGACTTCATTATAACTATTTTAATTAGAGGTTGTACTAGCCACATGCATATTTCAACAAGAAAACTAAGGATATGACACCCTTAACCGTATGGAGAAGCTTATCAGCTTTATCACAATTCACAACTATAACATACCAGCCCAAAAAATGATAATCTGGAATATTTAAGAAAAATCCTTAAATTAAATTTTAAACATCTATTACCCCATCTCCTTAAGACAACCATTGTCCAAAGGCTGTTTAATTGTCCGTGGATCTTATAAAAACAGATAACTACAAGATCTGGTTATATGTAAAACATAATTTATGAAAAACAGGGAGGTACTTGTTTTCATAAAATCAATTATCAGGTTTTATGAATGTCAATTTTCCAAACAAGTTCAAATAGTTAATATTTTCATGATAAAAGCGTCCAATATGCACCTCAAAAACCAGGAAGAACTTCGGTGAACAGGCCATCCAGTTATAAAGGGAAGTTAAACACCATATTTAAGTTTTTGACCCATATCCATAGCCATCAAGCAATTGATAGAAGGGATTGCTTCTTTTCCACTCTAGAACAACATCTCACATCTATCACCATGCCCACCTACATCTTTTTGGTAGTCGATGCATCTGCCACCACACACCCATATCCCTACTACCCATCAAATTATATATCGAGTTGTTTGAGAATATGTTATATTTACACCAAAATTGGACAACATTTGTTTACTCTCTCTTCATACATTGTCTACATGCAAAATTATAGTCAATTGATACTACGCCTGGTACAAAACCAATATTAGTTCCTTGAGATCTTTACTGAAGAAAATCTCACTTATTTGAGTTCTTTGTAACTGGTTTCTCCTTTTTTATTCCACCAGCATCTCCCATAACTTGCATTGTTCATAAGTTTAATACTTCATTTTTCAATGCTTAGGATAGGTCCTAAGAAAACACTGAAAATAAATAAAGTTGGTAAAATGAGGTAGATAAGTGATTTGTAACAGGTCTAACTGCAAAATGAATTCATACGCAACTCATATAAGTTGTAAAATCTGATAAAGCTTAAACTTCAAGCTCAACTTACATCATCAAAGACAAATTTACACTGAAAATAAAGTTCAGTTTCATAAAATCCTTTCAGCAGGAAGCATGGAAACTCATGTCCAACTGTGTGCATGGATGGTTTGAAGTTTCAACCAGAACTCCCAATTTCAGCCACAACCAATCTGAAACTCGGGTTAGAATTTTGAACAAGTCTAACTTATGGCCCAAAATTTAATGTATGTATAGGTCTCTTGTTCCAATTTATAGTGTTTCTTCATTTCCTTAAATGCCACAGCATTTTTTCTGGACTAGACACAGCCTTTGCATGTTTTGAGAAGATTTAGAAGCACCGCAACACAAGATTCCCAAAAGATTATGTAGTTTTTTTTTTTTGAGACATTGGTATGGTTATCTTAAAGCTCAGATTTTGTAGGCATCTCTATCATCATGTCTTAGATTGTGAACCATATAATACACCATAGACATAATCTTGTGGACATTTATTTCAAAAACAATTTTTCAATTGTTTATTGCAAAATTAACAAAATGATACATCTAAAAGTCCTAAACAATATAGTGTATGTTGAAGTCAATTTATTTTCATGATGAAATATTTCTATATTGTTTACTTTCTTAATTTGATCTAATAGATTTTTTGAATTTCTTCATAATTTTCAAGGAAAGCAGCCAAAACCTATGCTCATCTGTTCCTATCAAAGTCACTACCAAAGCCAAGCTTTTGCACCTTGTACAATGTAGCTCAATATAAATGTATGAAGGTCTAACTTGTTGAAAATTTCTTCAAAATGCTTGCTGCTTTAAAATGGCAAGCGCAAGTCAGTTTTGAACAAGAAGAGCTTTTCTTAATAAACATTAGACATTCACCATATACAACTTTACCATGATGAGGAAGAAGGCCACCATGACAAAAAATCCAATCATCAACCTTGAGGACAACTGCATGGTGAGCTAGTTCACAAGCCAATGGACCTCCTGGTCTTAAAAGTGTTGATCTAGCAATAATCCCCTTTTGCCTCTGTTGTAATATTTTCATAAATCTGTCAGCATAATGAGGAAAACTTTTAGAAAGAAACTAATGCTCAACATGCCCTTTTACACAATGTGTCAAAGTCAAACAGTTAGGAAATTTAGTGCACATACCATGTACAGACATAGGCATACCACATGACCTATTATACAAGCCATTTTTATTATAGAGTCATTAATGAGTTATCCAATATAAAGGCCCAACTGCTTTGCCAAAATATTAATTGAGGAAATTGTGGGAACATTGATCTGATAGAAAGCCAAAGAAGTAGCTGATACGGAAGTTTGCTAATATAAAAGAAATTTGCAAGAAGGGAATGTAATGCTAATGTTTGAATCCAGAAAAATAAATAAATAAAAATGTTGCAATTTGCATGTGCAGTATATATGTACAGATAAGACGATTATGCCATAAATGGAGCACTTTAATAAAAATTCAACATATTACTCTACTACAACCTATGGATGGAAATTTATTTCTCCCCTTTAATGAGCATAACAAAAATATATCTTAATATCAAGGGTGAGAAGCTAAGCTGTACGTTACCCTGACCCTTTGGCTTGTATCAAAGTACCCACAGCTAACACTTATGACAGAGATACCGGTATGACACATGGGTATGGTACACAAGGGCAAATTATGAGAATCAAAGGATAAGACAGACATGCACCCATAGCCTGCACTCTTATGGCCATATTCAAGTCCATGAAACATTTTATCCGACTCTAAACCAACTAGTTACCTGCAATATGAGGCAATATTGAGAAAGGAATTCTGAATCCTAAACCATAGCTGCCACATCAAAAGAGAAAGGAGTTCTATTACCTTTTGTATTATGACAATCACATGTTAGTAGAGGTACTAATTGGATATCAGGTTACTTGGCACACCTAGTTTAAATCAGGGCCACTAGGCAAAAACACACTGCAGGTAGATTCTGTTGTGGTACACCTGATATTTCATATTATTAAGTAAAACATAATCAATAAATAGATATCACATATGGCAGCATTTTGACAACCAAAGAAACTACCAACAATTTTCTCTATTTTCTGAAAGGGGAAAAAGTAAAAGAGAATTATCTATGAAAATAATTGCGGAGGAAAATAATTTTTACTATGTTTGGTTAGTAAAAAAATTACTTCAAAAAATGACACTGGAAAAGGATTACCATGTCTGATTGGAGGTAATCCTGTATAGGAATATGACCGAATTTACAAATATGCCCATCGATATAAAATAATTTTTGAATACCATGATAGAATTATCTCCAACTATTTTTTACATAATAACTATAATCACATAGCCCTTTGCATAATATTATCTGCATCTTAATTTTTTTGTAAAAACTCTTTATTGAATGAATTTGGGAAGACATCAAAATAAATGCAATAATTATATATGTATTCTATTTTATGTGCTTTATGCTTCTCGGTATTTTCACTATCATCATGTCTCATTCAGCACCCATGACCTATTGAGGATATTTTTGTCAAGTATAGATTACCACCACTCGAAAATTTATCAAATACCAATCTCACCTATGGTATTTGTTTACCTTCTCTCTCCAAAAATAAGCATAAGACCCATCAATTTTTTACCATTTCTCTCTTCTATTTTTCATACCAAATATGGTAATCTAATATAAGACTTATTTTCCATGCCAGATCAAACCCAACCAAATGGACCCTAAAACATTTTCAAGTAGTAATAATGATAATAAATAATGCCAGATATGGATCACAAATTAAATGCTCAAGAAATGAATATCCATTCAAGACGACAATTCATGTAATTCAGCATGACCAAACACATGCGTGCAAATAGCCAATAACAATATAAACAACAAGTACATTATGTAGTTGCAAGCGCACATGCAATGGAAATGTATATATGCCCTATACGTCTGACCATATCTTTCCTTGATATAAACTCTCATGGTAAACTTTAAAATTTTTAAAGGAATTAATTAAAATGTTAATCATATAAAGATAAAGTAAAAAAAATAGTGAATAATAAAATTCAAAATGCAATTTACAAAGCAGCATTTCAGTGGAGAAACCATTACTAATGTGAAGCGATGGTAAAAGAGCTTTGGACTTCTAGATTAAGGAATAAAAGGGCAGTATAGCAGAACATTATAGATCCATACCTTCATAAGATTCCAGCGGTTCCAATAATTTTGGGACATTCTACGATTCTCTTTCCACCTTTCACAAACATTGATCCACCCAACAAAAGCATCTTTCCAGTTGCCTTCATGTTCATTCAAGTATTCCAAGAAGTCTATGCACTCATCAAATGCCCGAGGGTCAACATATCTAAAATCACCCTCAACATTCATTGTTTCATGATTTCCATTCACCTGTCACAAATTAGACAATGCTTCATGTCGAAAAGATGTTAAAAATTGTACTCGACAAAAACATGCCCTTGACTACATCGAGTATATGAAAATTACTGATGGCCTGCTTGGATACGGGATTGGGACATAGGAATCAAGTCGTTGGCCCATCTGGCTTGCATTTTTAAGAGCCTACCCAAACCCAGCCCTATCCTAGCCTTTGAGCAGCATAAAGAAAAACACTCATGGAGGCTTTTATTCTTCCACATGATTTGGACTTGGTGGTGGTTGATTGATATAGGACCATGCTTAAATGGATGGCCTAATCCACGAATCCTATAGGACATTTAGCTCAATCCTGTTGAAATATCCAAACAAGCCCTAAGTGTTTTTGTGATGCCACATGGTAAAGACAAATAAACACAAGATATTAAAAGGGAGAAGTGAAGTTAAAGTTTTGTTTCTTATAATGAAAATGCAAAGGAACATATATTTAGGTTATTGGAATGAAAGATGACCCATTTAAGACACACCTAAACATTCAGGCTTCTGCATCCAGCTTGCTATTTTATTCCAGCCAGAAAATAAGAGAGGTATCACAATTAAGTAGCTGCCGAGCAAACTAAAACATCTGGCTGGTATAGAACTGCACATCCATATCCAACTAAAAAGACACTTCAAAGTTCAAACTGTAAGGGAATCTGAACATACAAAGGACACCTGCAATAAATACAATTCTCCCTCCCAATCCAAACCACCAGAACTTTACAGTTCAGCTTGTATTTAGCCGTTCATGTTGGAGAAAACTTGGCAAGTTTCAACTTCGACAGTATCTTTCTTGTAACTGCATGACACTTGTGGTGTTAAATAACTGGACCAGCAATGGTCTGACTTCCATCACCACTATAACTAGTAGCAAACAAAAAAGAAGTTTCAATTTTTTCCAGTTTTCACACTTAATGATGTAAACTGAGGAGCATTTTAGCATCCATATCCATACTTGATACTTTGGCATGTGAAAATGTGCTCAAAATAACAAAACAAGGTAGACAAGCATTATGCTCTAAAGTCTTAATATTTCAAATTCATCTAAATACAGATAGGGCTGAGCACAAGTCGGGTTCGGTCGGGTTGAAAGAAAAATTTCACCCGATTGAACCCAATCGAATTGAAGAAAATTCAATCCGCTGCCGATCGTTTATTATATATAAAACATTTCAAACCGAAGTGAACGGTTTGTAGCGGATTCGGATAGGTTGTATCGGTTTGGGCTTCAATATTGATCCAATGTTGATTTTAAGTCCAATGTTGGCCTACTTAAGCTTATTTGCTCTTTTTTTTTGTCAATTTAGTACAAAAAAGGCCTAAACCTTATAAGTTACAAATTTTGAACTTATTCTTGAATCTGTACAAAATAAAACAGAAAAGAAAAGATTTACTCATCTAAAAACAACTACATCTGAAAGCTTTCACTTTAAAATTATCTCAAATTAATATGCTTCCATCAACAATTCAACATTAATATTCTCATGCATCCAAATGGGTGACAAGACATTTTTTAGAATGAAGTATTGAAGTCTAAACGATGCCATCCCAAAATGAAAGTTTGTTAAATATTGCATCAGTTGGGTTAAGTTTCATATGAGTTAAAAGTATAGAAATCGGATCCGACCATAAATAACTGATTTTTACAAACCCAACCCAATTTCACTCGATTTATGTCTTTCAACCGACCGAAATCGATTTTATTGGGTCGGATTGGGTGGGTTTCTTCGGATTTCGAATATTTGCTCAGCCTTAAATACGGATGTTGAGGCAGATATAGAAAAGCCTTCCCCATGTAATGAAAATTAACACAAATGAAGTACAATTCTCCAAAGACAGGCAAGAGATTGTTAAATTAATCTTCTCTAACAGGTATAATACTTTTGAAGTACATAGGGTCTAGGAATATCACCTCCATTGCTTTCATGCTTTGCTCTTCCATTCTTTCTCCCTTCTTAGGCACAATGTTAATGAATTTCCTTTCCATACACTTAGGAAAGTAATTTACAATATCTTTGCCCTTGAAACAGTTGTATTGTTGCTGGTGTTTTCCTACTTCCTTTGAACAACATGAATGGTACTAAATGATCAGGCACCTAGTATCCCAATTCTCTGTCTGTAGTCAAACAGCAAGTCAATAACTAAATGTTTCACTTTGTGTATGTATGTCTTTTCCTTCACAAACAAAATATGGAAACAGATGGAAAATCTCCCTGTTTAACTGATCGGTTGTTTTATTAACCCATTTTCAAAATCAACTATATAACAACAGAAAAGGTTAAAGTTAATCATCATCTTTCACATAGCCAAAGCACACTAACCATGGATGAATCCCACATATTGCCATGCTTGAGCATATAAAAAGCCTCACAAAGAAAATAGATATATTAGCCACTATATGAATAATAGTCAAATAATTTAAGTGACAAAAATAAATAAATAATGGCTATATAACAATTGCACATCGTTTAATAAAGGTACATTGGAAAATCCTTCTAAGTACAATATCTAAGAAAAATCATGAAATCTTAATTTCAAAACAGACCAGACCTGAAATACTGCACCACCATCAGATTTTGCCTGAATATTTAGCGATCGTAGTAAAGATAGGATAGCTATTTCATCTTCACCTCGATCAAGGATATCTCCAAGTTGAACCAATATCTACAAGAAAAAAGGAATGGGTTGCTTCCTTCAAGATTGAATTCAGTAAAAGAAACTCTTTCCAAGAAAATCCCAAAGAAAAAAAAATTAACTGTAACTTTAAAATTGCATGTGGCCGAGCATACTTTGATGCATGAGAAACATAAACAAAGGAAAATGATATTGACAAACTGTGAAAATGATACGCAAAAAGGAGATAAAAATTCAAATGAAAGAGGACAAATAATTTGGTATTTGAGACAATAATTGGTTTTTCTTAGAACTATATTCCCATTTTGTAATAATAAAACATTTCACAATATGTAAGAAACAAACTTTCTCTTTTAACTTCACTGCTTGGAGATCTTAATCCATATTCAGTCTAATTTAAGACTGAAAATTATTTCTCAATAGAAAACAAACCTAGTGGCCAGAAACTACACCCTTCTCTTTCTAACTTATCCTTTCTCCTTGCTTAGATTCTTCGTCCATTAGCTTGTTCCAGCACAAACATGGTTCCTCTCCTTTGTGTGAGCTAAAGCAAAATTGATGCCCTCTCCTGCCTCCAGTAATTAGTTTGTATGGTTCCTACTAGGTTTTTGCTATAATACTGCAATGGGCATTTTTGTCCTTTACTGCTGCCCAATCCTTGGCCATCAGATTCAACATGGACAACTAAAATTTGTCCACCGCCTACCAGTTGTAGCCGATTATGTGCATGGCTGATACGATAAATATTTCAAACTGCATAATCATTTTAGTATTGACACAAGTAGCAGATCTAGTAATCATTTCGAATTTCAAGGGCCTTTTTTTCAATGCCCTTCTTCCTCAAGCTCGATGCTTGCACGTGTATCAAAAAGAGAGAGAGAGAAGTGGCAATGCCACAACAATGGTGAGCTCGATGGTGGAGGAAGGGTGAGGACTTTAACGGAGGAGGAGAGGGTGCTAAGTCATTGCCGAGGGGGGGCGATCATCATTAAGGGAGGAGGAAGGGGGGACACTAGGTCATCTCCGAGGGCAAAGAGAGAGAGGAGGAAGAGGAGGGGGGAGTTAGGTCGTCACCAAGGGCGGGGAGGGGAGCTCACTGATTGCCAAGGGAGGAGGGGGCCTCAATCATTGCCGATGAAGAGAAGTGGCGATGGGCTAGGTCATCGTCAAAGGTGGGGCCAATGCTGAAAATCATTGTGTGCGCAACTATGGCTCTATTTTTGTGTCCTATTTGAAATAAAATTTATTTTAATATTACTCTATTTTATTATTTCCTTCCAAAGGTTGTTAGAATTTGTATTCTAGTGGATCTTTGGTTTGTGAGTTCAAATAAGAGTTAAACTTCCACCCATATGATGTCTATTTAAAGGGACCATTGGTGTCTGTTTTAAGGTGTAGGAAGAAAAAGAGAGGAGAGATTTTTTGTACATCTGGAAACCTTTGGGTGAGATGTCTTTGTAAAGTTTTAATTTTTATTCTGCTTTAAATAAATTATTTTCTCTCCCAATTTTTTCTTCCATAATTTTTTTCGTGATTCTCTGCAAATATTTTTTTGTTGTTTGGTGTTTGTTTTAGATCTTGGACCCGCACGATCTATCTACTCCATGTAGCATGCTGTTCTACATAATATCAGACCGAAGATTTTGATGTTTGTGGCTCTGCATGATATTAGAGCCATAGACTTAGAGAGTGGTTGAGCAGTTTGTAGCTTCGATCAAATTTATTTGGAGCGCAGTTTTTTCTGAAGCAGCAACTTGATTATTGATGATTCTTGTATTCATAGCTCGGCATGGTTGAAGAGCTTTCAATAATTCATTTTGCGGTGATGCAAGTATGTGGACTCTTATTTGTAATTCAAGAGGTGAATCATCATGGCCAATACTATTACAATCTTTATCAATGGGTTTAATTATGAGATGTCTGATCTTATTAACATCCATGAGACTGCTTTTACTACTACCACTTATCTTCGTAAGTTAAACAACACCTATTATGCATATTAGAAGGCTCTTGTGAGGTCTTATTTGAAAGGCCAAGATTTATGGGATATTTTGGATAAGTCAGAAATGATGCCAACAAATGAGATTGCGAGAAAAAAAATAAAATCTGAAATCCAAAAAGATAATATGGATTCTTCAAATTTTAATTGATAAAAAAATTTTCTCCATATTCAGGATGTAAAAGAGCCGAAGAAATATGGGATATTCTTGCAACTGTCCATTCAAGTTCTAGTAATACGAGACATCCCAAACGAAAATTACCTAAAGAGTGGGTTTTGGTTCCAGAATTTTCAATAATTTTAAAATCAAGATTAGTTAAAGATGAAGATTTGAAATAGGAGGAGATTGATCCATTAGAGACTAAATCAATTTCTGAAGACTCAAATCATAGCAATATTGATCAACTTGAGGATCAATCAAGTTCATAATAAAATTTAGAGTAAGAAAAGCTTGATCAGATAGCCATCACATCAAGTTCAGAAGATATCATGATTGAAGAATCTAATGATTCTAAATTACTCAGAAAGAGTCAAAGGATGCTACAGTTGATCCGATTATGGAGATCCCTATTGAAGAATCAAATCATACGGAAGAGTCTTATGTTGAAGCTATTCAAGATCTGGATGTTTTAATAAAGATTTAGTCGGCTATGAAGATGAAAAGCTAGTTGATCTTAAAATAATTTCGGAGATCAAGGAACAAGAAGATATACTTAGTGGAGATGATTCTTATTATGCCTTGATACCTGTTGATTTTAAAGCTACTCCAAAGTTTGAGCTGTCAGAAGACTTTATGTATGAAGAGTTGATTCCATATTTAGAAGAAATCAATTGTGTATAGATACTTAAAGCAACCCAAGTAGGGGCATGTGGATATGACCCAATTTTATTTTTGATTTAACTTATGTGCAGATAACGGTCGATGCTCATAGTAAATACAACCAACAACTTGATGTTTGTTGAGATAAGCTGAATGCTCGAAGGAATCTCGACATCGTGATCATAAGATCAATGTCGAGAGAAAGCATTGCATGACACCATCATTTTCGACATATACATCGAAGAGGATGAGCCAGCAGAGCATTATTGTTTGAGCCAATAAAGAAGTTCTGCTATTCAATTGTTGGTTCGATAAATTATTATACGCTACTATTACTACGGCGATAATGGCGATGGCTATGATGGTGCTTTATGACATCAACAACTTCAGCATTGTCGGTATGGATTTTGCAATCAGGGGAGTGTTGAAAATCATTGCATGTCCAACTAGGGCTCTATTTTTTGTGTTCTATTTGAATTAACTTTATCTTTAGTATAACTTTAGTTAATTCCTTCTAAAGTTTGTTAGAATTTGTGTTCTAGTGGATCTTTGATTTGTGAGTTCAAATAGAAGTTAAAGTCTCACCCACATGATGTCTATTTAAAGGGACCAATGGTATCTTTTCTAGGGTGTGGGAAGAAAGAGAGAGAAGAGATTTTTTATGCATGTAGAGACTTTTTTGTGAGGTGCTGTTGTAAGATTTTAATTTTTATTCTTCTTTGAATTTAAATTATTTTTCTTTCAATTTTTCTTCCACAATTCTTTTTTCGTGATTCTCCACAAATATTCGTTTTTTCTTGTTTGGTATTTGTTTTGGATCTTGGGCCGGCATGATCGATCTATTCTATGTAGCATGCCATTCTACAGGGCAGTTGAGTCATTGTTGAGGGTAGAGGATGGGGGTCGCTGGGTCATCAATTGGCTCAATGATGGAGGCCACGGCAATGGCCACCTCAACCACAAGGATGTGGATGCCGCAAGCATGGTGGCCACCAACGATCTCAATGAGGGCAATATAGTTAGCGAGCTCATCAAGGTTGGCAGCAATGGTGGAGGAGAGACAAGAAGTGGAGATGCTACGAGGGACATTAGGTATGGCCTGAGGAGGAAGGTGGAGGTGGAGGGGAGATCAAGGTTGAGGAGGACGGCATCAAGGTGGGGGAAGGAGCGGAAGCAAGATGAAGGCTTGAAATCATGGGGATGGTCCACAATGACAACAATTGGGGATGGTCCAAGGTGGTGGAAGGGTTGTTAGGCATGTATGAGGTAGCTTACAGCAGCTCAATTGTCGCAGCGACACATGGGGGCTAGGTCAGGGGGTTGGTTGTGGTGAGTGGGAGGCAATGGCTAGGTCATTGCTGCTTAAACAGGGAAGAGGCTGAGGAGGAAGAGAGGTGGGGACGGCAACAAGCTGGTGGAGGCAGTTTGGTCATGCACTGTTTGGAAAATAATAATTAATAAGAGAGGTTGTCAAACTATAGTTAACCTATTGCATACTTGTTAAGAACAAAATTTCATAAATACCCTCATAAAATGAATGGTCAAGATATCTCCTACTTTTTAATAAAATAATATTAAGGAGTACCATATCCAAACCCTTATTGCTATAATTACTATCTTACCATCTATTTCAAATTTCTTTTTGGGTCTGTTTGATTATCAAGAAAACTATCCACTGAACTTATTTGTCTTGGAACAATCTAGTTCTACATCAGTTTGTTTCAACAGAAAATTGACGAATCTGGAAAGCTTATTTCTAAGACTCTGGGAAATAGGATTTCTCCATGGAAAAGGAAAATTTTTCCAGAAACAGAATTAAGCTTTCCAAATGTGTCAATTTTCTATTGAAACAAATTGATGGAGAACTAGATTTTCCAAGAAAGAATTAAGTGGACAGTGTTCCTTGCAACCCAACAAACCCTTAAAATCTTCACGTCCAAAATCTTTTGCCTCTCAATCTAGTATCACCAAACTCTATATTTTAGCTTTATCTGGGATTCTTCCTATTGTCTTCTTCTTCTTCTTCTTCTTCTTCTTCTTCTTTTCTTTTCTTTCTTTTTTTTTGGCTTTTTTGCCTCGTTCAAATTGCTTAGCCACCAACCTGCAGCTCTCCAAACTAAATTTCTTGTACATCCTCAATCCTACTACCAACCCACCCTAACTTTATTGCCTAATAATATTCACAGGAATTTATGGCTGCCGTCTAGTGTGATATACTTGATAATTTGAATAGAACAAGAATCCAAATTTCTGTAACCATATTCCCTAAAGCTGGCACCATAAGATTTAAGTAGCCACATTCATCTGGCAACAGCAACATAGAAATTTGCATCTTTTAGAAAATATGACGTCTTAATGGTAGTTCTGCAGTCATAAAAACTTTACAAATGAATATGCTATTACCTTCAAGACTTGTTTATCCTTTTACACAATTCTAAAAGTTCAAATATAAATGGTTTCACATGCGTATTTTAAATGCAAAAAACTACATCCGAATCACATGAAAGGAAGGCCACATACTGTCTCTCCACCAATCCACAAATCTTGACCATCTGAGCTCAAAACACCAGCCAATTCTAGTGCACACCTTGTTTGAGCAAGGTCCCCATGGAGATCACCAACTGAAATTCATAAGAACAATCTTGATAGAAAATGTCGAACAAAACAAAATGAACATAAGTAAGAACTGTACATACCTGAAAAAATAAATACAAGAAGCTAAATATCAAGACAAGCAATGTCTATGAATGTGCCATGGAAAGAATAGCATGAGCCCTGCTACTCCAACATATATATGTAAAGAAATTCAAGAATAACAAAAACACATGCATCATTTTTGATAGGAATAAGGTGCTTGAAAAGCTCATTATGCTGAATAGTGTAAATAAAAATAGTGTATAGATCTTACAGAAACTGTAACCAACAATAAAACTCGCAAATATTTTTTGCTTTCATTTTGCATTATGTCTGTGTGTATGACACACATCTCCAACCCTTACGTGGCTAGAAACATCAAGCACTGACAAAGAATAACATAACTTGTACCATCTTTTTGCCATGTACAAAGACGATTTTCATTCTATCATTTCTGGAAAAGTTGATAAACTAGGTGGATATGTAAAAGATATTCTGTTGCTCCCCATTACTTGGACATGTACTAAAAGGTAAAAAGATATTGGGACATTTCATTTTGTACAACATTTTCAATTATATTTTTTATGCATCGCGATGGGCAATTCCATCATTTATAATCAAAAAGAAAAGTCACGAAATTTTTCAAACTGCAAATAAGTCTTTTCATTTTTCTCCTCTTTAAGTCTTCCCAATTCCCAATTATCTTGATACCTAGCAAGATAAGAATCTTCATAAACTGGGCTATTTTTATAGCATGTCTGTTTAGAGTGAAAGTGCAATTCCCCCTTTAGGAGTTGCTATGCTATAAATAAGGAACAATTTACTGTACATTGGACCAAGAGTAATGACAAAATTTAAATCATTTTCAAAATTGCTGCATAACGTCATAGTTATTTAAAGTAATATACATCCTTCCCAGATAAAGAATGAACAAAATTAACCAACTTAAACGAGGAGAAATTCTTGAGCTAAATGCATTTGCACTTGCAGCCATCAAGCCATCCAGACAACCTCCAGTTTAACCCATCAAAATTGATCAAGTAAATTTAGGTATTCGACCAAATGGCAGATCAGAAGGAAAGATTTGGATTTGCCATATATTCAAGCACTTGAATTAAACACCAAACCAAGTTATGGCAACAAAAATTCAAAGTACAATATATTAAGAAATGGCACCTGCTAATGTGTAACAGCTCAACCAAATAAACCAAAGAAATAACTAACAAATTTGAAAATACACATGAATGAAGGAAAGAAACAGTCAAGTTACCAGCAACAATTCGGCGACCAGGTGCAGAGACAAATGTTGGAGGATTGCCCGTGACAACAATCGGTTTAAGGCCTCCATTGACATGAGAACACTCAGCTGCCTTCTGGTGCTTCGAAGGAGGTACAGGCAAGGAGTTGAGAGAAAAGGCAGCCATTTCGTTGCTGACCCTTCTCTAGAGCCTCTCTCAAAACTCCATCTTTTAAACACCGGTGCTGTTATACTCTGCGCGGCTATCTCAGCCAACCGTTTGGGATGAGTTGAGGTCCCATCACCGTGTGTCAGCTTACCTCCATTGCTTATACGACGTGATCCGAGTCATTTACGGAGCATGAGACCTTCCATGTTTCTTCTTGAACCCGGATAGGCAAAGGGAACACTGGACGCTGCAACTATGCTAATGATTAATTAACATCGGGTTAGAATAAATTAGATAACAGCCATTAAAAACTTTTAGTATTTATCACGGACAAAGGAAGGGAATGCAATAAAAAGCCATAAATTCAAGAAAAGGAAGAGTTCAAGAAAAAGGCACAAATTCACCTCTATCAGCCATCCAAAAACTCTCCGCACATAAGAAAATGGGCAAAAATGAAGCAATCAACAAAAAAATTTTGTTCTTTCTTTGACTTCTCAAGGAAAAACTAAGAAAATTCATGACAATGAAGCGCATTCAAGAAAAGCTATCTTTTAAACCCTGTCTGCAATCTTTCCTCTCAGAAGAACAACAGACTAAGCGAATGGGGTGAAAAAATTCATTCTTCTTCTTGGGGCAGAAAAAGATCCATTCTTTATAAGATTCATCCCAGGAAACCTAAGAAATGAAGAACCAATTAATTAAAGAAACATCCATCAACAAAATTTATTAATTTTTATCGAATTTACTACTGAAAACATCCAGAAAAATTACTTTAAAAAAGAAAAGAAGGGAATTCCGGAAAACTATCGATTCACCTCCTTCGGCAATCTCCCCTCCCACGAGAACAGGCGGAGCGAATCGAGCTCTGCCTCGCTGGAACGGAACTCGTGGCATCGCGGGACGACGCCCCCATCTCATCCACTGTCAAGAAGATTTGTTAATGCCGCAAGAACTCGCGAGAAGACGAGATTACTACAATGGCATCGGAATAATTGGACGACAACAGAATGCGGGGCTTTTCTCCTTTAAAGAGTGAAACCAGGGTTTACCCCGGCTCTTCCAGCAGACTCTCGGAGCGAATGTCGGCAATCGGCGGCCGTCGGAACTCCGGGAACAGGTCTTGCTTGTAGATAGTACTACGGCAAGGCTCGCTGCACTTGTACGCTAATCGTGAAATGGTATATAGAAGATCACATGGTTCAGCTTTGTCGGCGCGTTTCTTAGATGGCTAGCTGCCGACCGTTACTCATCGTGCACTTACTTGCGGTACATGGATTGCGCTTTTTAGAATATATAATTTATACATATTTAAAAAAAAAAATTGTGCACTTGCTTTCTCTCACGCCAAAACCAAGAATAAGATTGAATTTAGGATATATTATTAAATATCTATTTAATTTTAACTCAATTTTATTTATATTTTTATATTTTAAAAATATCGATTTTTTTAGTCACCAAAATATTTCAATATGATGTAGCTATCTATCTTCATTAATAAAATTATATCACATGACCATCGTATAGTACTATCATTTTATAAAATATTTAAACTACCCTTGATACCAAATAAACCTTGAAGAAACCCCAAATCAAGTGGAGAAGGAAATAAGGGGTGTGGAGGGAGAAAGAGATCATGAAGGACTTCTCCATGGAGGCATCTCAATCAAATTCTTCTATTTTTTTATTCTCTCGGAATGGAAGCAAAAAAGATGATAAATTGAAGAAACATACATCTCCAACAATCTTGTCCCAAATTTATTGGAGAAATTTTTGTTTTGAAGGAAAGGATGGTGTTCTTTTCTATAAAAAATTTTAGTTAAGGATGGTGTTTTTTTTGTATAAGATATTATTTCATAAACATAAAACATCTTTCTTTCTTTTGCATCTTTTTCTTATGTTATTGGTTATCGATTTTCGATTCTCCATTCTATCTTTTAATCTGTTTTATGTTTTCAATTGATAACAGATATTTTGCTGATAAGATTCAGTGTCTTATGTAATACTATTCTATCATATCTTTAATTGCATTACGAGAGTTATAAATTATTAGAGTCAATTATGTTTCTTGGATATAATTTGTATATTTATAAGATAAAATATAATAAATAATAAAAATAAAAATAATAATTAATATTTTTATGAATACAGTAAACTAATCTTATTCCTTAACTATGTCATTCTATATCAAGACAGTGATTAAGTTTACTGAAATTAGATAAAAAATCACTTTCACCGTAGCTTTCTATTATAAATTCATCAACTTTAGGGGTCCTAAATGCATCTTTGCCAAATCTTTATGAAGCTTTAATGCCCACGCCAGATATTTCTTATGGCTTTGCTGAAAGAAAATACTTAATATAGGAGATTTTTTGAGGAGAAAGATAGGAAAAAATTCTGATGGCTGCCTTTTGTGTGGACATGGAGAGAAATCTGTACACCATTTCTTTTCCACATGCATTTTTTCTTTTCCATCTGAGAAGGCAATATGTAATTTTTTTGGAATTATACACCTATAATCTTCCTCCAAAGATCTCTTCTTAATCTGGAGAGTAATATTCTTTCCAAAACCTACATGACAAATCATCCTCATGCTTTTATCCACTATGGCTTGGGCATGTTGGGAAGAAAAAATACTAGGATCTTTTAAATAAGAGAGCTTTGATTACTTCTAATGTTTTGAAAGAGCTATCTCTATTCAAAGATTGATCTTCACTTTGCTCTCCAAATTTACTTTTTGAATTATCAAAAATCTGAAATGAAATCAAACAACTCATTACATTTCAATTTGACGATTAAACTTCCATTTCTTAACTAATTGGACCTTCTTAATTGCCAAAAAGAGCTTCTGTTTCAGCTTTTGTTCTAAGAAGAGCACAGTAAAAGATGGACTTTCTTGATCTTTATTGTCTGATGGCTCCCTTTATGACGGCTCCCCTACCTTCACCCCTTCATTGCCAACAATCCTTTTTTCCATTCCTCCTCACTTCTTTTTCTCCTCCAATCTCATCCATGAGGCCTTTGACACTATCATTTTCCTTTATGCCGACCTCTATGACCTCACCCTCCTCCATAATGATAGCTATTTCTATTTCCATCCTTCTTCACCGGTAACCCTTCTTTCCTCTCCCTCTTTCTTCTCCTTATCCTCCTCTTATATGAGCAAGAGATATTTTTGTCCATTGGAATAGCAAAGTAATTTCATTTGTTAGTAAGTGAACAGCAAGATCACATTGAAATATATTAATAAATAGAAGGACCAGTTTGATGCTTTTTAAAGTATAGGGATGTTTTTATCAAAAAAAATATAGAGATATAAATAAAATCCAGTCAAAGTTAAGAAAAATATTTCTATAATTTATTTCTAATTGTGTATAATTTATATTTTGAATTTTGCTTAAATAAAGCACTCTTCCCCCTCAAAATAACTGCGAACAAGCATAAGGTTTGATTTTTGAACTTTGAAATAAGGAAGAAATGATTAGTTCCATAATATTAAACCAACTCGTAAAGGGAAGTTGTCATTTTGACATAAAACCTTTTTTTATAAAATAAGAGGAATTTAATAACCGATCTCTTTGTAGACGGGACTTTTACAAAACATCCCTATTGACCAACATTCTAATGCATCGTCCATTGACTATAACTTTTTTAAAATTCCCGATCCTTCTAAAAGCATTGCACGCCTGATATGATGATGAATGGGAGGGGAACTGAAAATTAAAAGCTGATTCACAACCCCTCATCATTACGCATAGGTCAAAGGAGGAAGCCCATGATAAAATAACCTTAAAAATAATTCTCAATTCAGAGTATCTTTAGAAATACATGCTACACAAAAATTAAAAAATATAAAATAATATTTTAAAAAATAATCTATCAAATGAAAGTGATTATAGAATTCTTTATTTGGTTTCTCGATGTTACATCCAGAAAACTGGAACCCTGCATTACTACATTTCCATGCCACGTACTAAATTACCAGTTAATACCATCCCCAAAATGGGGGGGAAAAAAAACCAAACCCAAATATTGAAACTTAATAATTTGTTGTAGGATTTCATGTGACTTAACAGAGGGTTACATACTAGAACCACCCCTTTCAAAGCTATTTGCCCCATCCAGTCGGTCATTTTTCTCCACATAGCTGAACTATCTAGGTAGTTATGGCAGATAGGCACTCCAATGTTACTACCATCAACTATTACACATATTCCAATAACATGCTACTAAAATGCGTGCATTTGGTCCCCTAGATTGCTGTGATATCTGTTGGACATCCAGATACAAATATCATACCAAATATTCAAGTAAAAAAAAAAAAAGAAAGAAAATCAGTCTCTTGCAAACCCAGACATGATTTGAGGTTACATTAGCGTAAACTCTAAACTAGCGTTGCCGGCCACAACCACAACAAGGTAGTCTTGATCTAGCGATGGTAGCACTGCTAAAGGAAGTCTAGTATTGCCCTCAATGGTGGGATCCCAACCTGCATAAGATCACCAATCAAGGAGGTAATAACCATTTCACTCAGATATAAATGGTAGCATACCAAATAACTGATGCAACGTTTGTAAAATATATATATGATTTTGTTTTAATGAGGTTTTTCTAATATAGGCAAAGTCCACTCAATTGGAGAGGTGAAATGAAATTGTTGGACACATCTATATCACCTTGCACAAAATTCTAAGGTTACGTTTGGTAGCTGGCAATCTATCCAGATTGCCGACAATTTAAAGGAGTCTTATTAGATTACCATATTTGGTATGTTTTTGGATTGGTAATCCAGATTACTAGGTAATTCAGATTACCTCCCATGAAGTTATCTAGATTACTAAGGGGAGAGGTGGCTATCCAGATTATCACGTATTTGGTAATCTTGTAATATTTTTTGAAAAAAATATCTTCAAAAATTTGGATGATCTTCCTCCTCACGATGGACAATGGAAAGAGGGAGACCAAAATCGGTGCTCTCCTCCACAAAATTCGAACGACAGCAGCCCCAAAATCGATGAATTGGTGGGCCACCATCATCTCCCAACTGTCGACCGTCGGTAGCCATCGGGAAGCAAGAGGAAAGTGCCGGTCAAGGCAGGATCCAACGACCCCTCCTCCCCGAAGTCGGAGTCGCCGCCACCTCCTCGAACGGCGGCCTGCAGTCATTGCACGGAGAAGGAGGACACGATGTAAAGGAGCCGACAGTCCCTTCTCTTCCTTTTTTTTTTGTCTAATGTGAGGAAGGAGAAAATTGGGCTCGGCAGGGATGAAGCGATGCCAGTTACCACCAACGATGCCGTGCTAGACGGCCATGGGGGTGGGTGAGGGGGATCGGTGACGTGGGTGAGGGTAGCAGCGCAGGTGGGTGGAGGCGATGATGGAGGCAGGTGGGTGGAGGCGGCTGCGGAGGGCGCAGGGTGCGGATTCGCTAGGAGATTAGGTGTAGGGGATGGCGCGAATGGCCGAGGCGGTGCCAGAGACGCGACTGTCGGGGGCCGGGGCGGAGCAGCCGGGAGTTGGGGGGTTGTGGCGTGCGAGAAAAGGAGAAAGAAGAAAATAATAATAATAATATTATTATTATTATATATTATATTATATATTATATATATAATATATTAGATATTATATATTATATATTATAATATATTTTATTTTTTATTTAGAAACATTAGAAATTTTGTGCATAGGGTGTGATTTTTAATAAATTTGATGTAAGAATATTTAAAATTTTATGTTACATTATCAATAATTTAATTATCATATCAAATATAATTCTCAGTAATTTTACTGTAATATTACATGCGTGTACCAAATATAGTAATCAACATTACTGGTAATCTATTCAGATTACAAATAATCTAAATTATTAGATAATTCAGATTATCACTGTCTGACAATGCATCAAATATAATCTAAAATTTATTTCATTGCCAATTGAGCTTCTATGAGCTCCGAGAAGATATTTTAGATTGTTGGGCTTCCCCAGATTTGAATCCAAGAATTTAATCCGATATTCGTAGGCAAGTTGCAATTGGCAGGAGGCTACCTTCCTCCTCCTGCCTAAAAATGGATAAAGAGATGGTTTTTATACGTTCATCAGCATATAACTCAGGTAAAACATCAAGTTTCATGATCAATAATGAAAACTAACTATTGATGAGTGGGATTAAATGAAGCTTTTCACTTTATGTCTAAGAGTAATAAAATTATCAAACATATTTGATCAATGTTCATGATTTTTGTCAATTATTTGTTGCAGTAACTTAATACCGTGTGTATTTAATGCTGTGAAGTTAAGATACTCCTGATTCCCGAGCAGAGCCCGGCCATGAATTGTAAATGAAGGGAATTAATTAGACATCAAGGGACTTTCATTACCTGCATAGATATTCCACCAACTCAACATGGAATGATCTAGGTATGTACATGTGCATATGACATGACTAAAAATCATTATATAATCCAACCCCATGGGACTCCCATCGAGGTCATTAACCATCCATCCCACAAGAGAAATACTATGGCAACATAAAATCTTACATAAATTATGGCGTATATTTTCTATCCCATTACCCTTGAGAGAGAACGAGTGGCTCAGCTTGTATCTTTTGTACGAAAAGATGATTGATTTTATTTCACAATATCGGCCATTACATCGCATCCCGTGCAAGTCTTTTAAAGTATTTCAAACATCTTCGTCCATCCATCTATGCAGCTTTGAAGCAACCATTGTATGACTCAATGATGGATTCATGCCTTTAAAGCCGGGGATACACAACCCTAGGTCAGAGAGGAGCGGAGAGCCACACTTTGTGTTATATTTTTGTGCGAAAATATGTGCTGCCATTCCATTTCTCTTTTCAACTAAACTAGATAGGAGATAAGGCCAACAAAGGCCACTCCACGTGACTCCTGCGTACGTCAAGCTCCAACAATTACATCTACATCAGAGTCGGAGTCCCATAGACTTTATTGTAGATTCTCTTCATGGACCTCCATCCGTCTCCCTTTGGAGCAAGTTCTTTCCTACCTCCCTTAGATTTTTCAGGTAGTGGAGAGACTGCAAATCATAAGGGATGGGCCCGGGGTCCGTAATGGCTATTCTTCCCACGCCCACATGGAGCATTTATAAGCCTTCTGGGCTAGAGAGAGAAAATATTTAGAGAGAGAGTAAGAGGTGATATGGATGTGATGGTGACCAGAGGACCTCCTATCATAAGCGAGGGTACCAACCAACCCACTAGACCGGACTAGGCCGGCCGGCCCGGGCGAATGGCCGGGTCCGGCTCACGAACCTTCCGCGTTGGAGTATTCGACGCCCACGCGCCTGCCTTGGAAGCCCAGAGACCTAATCTCGAGGACGATGACGTGGTATTTTTTCTACTTCCCTTTAATGCCCCCGATGATTCTTCACATTTCTACTTGTATCCTTTTGGATTTTCTTGCGAAGCGAGGAAACTACGCGGGGTAAGTTTCCGTCTTACCGTGGGCTGTGGGGGAATGGGTTAACCGCTGATGGCATTTCTGGAAACACATGGGAGGCGGGCCCTTCGTCATCCATGATCTGAAATAAGATGGCAATCAGGTGGGATAGAATCATAAATAAATCAGATTATAATAATTAATTAAAATTTATAATTTAATTAAATTTATTTATTAAACAGATCAAAATTTAAATCTAAATTCGATCTATTTATTAAATAGATAATTTGATTTTATTCGTTTAATTCATTTATTAAATAGATCAAATCAGATTAAATGGATTAAATAGATTCAATGAATTAAACAGATCGGATTAAATGAATCAAAAACAGATTTTAAACAGGTTAGACAGATCTTAAATAGATTAAACAGATAAAATATATCGGATTAAATAGATCAGATTAAACAGATTAAATAGATTATCTGACTCAACTCGATATAGATATTAAACGTGTTAAACGGATTAAATAGATCAGATATTTAAATTCAAATTCGATCTAATTATTAATAGATTAAATGGATCGATCCGTTTATGATCCTAATCTGTTTAGTCTAAATCTAAATTTATTATGATGAATCAAATACAGATCAGATTGATGAATCGGATCATATTTATCAATTTTAATCTGAAGATCTGAACGAAAATCGGTACCAAAACAAAGTAACATTGAGAGGTGTTCATCACTTTCCGAAAGATAACGGACAGGATGTAACTGTTATTGGTGAGTACAGCTAGATCACCTTAGAAACTTTGTTCGAACGAGGATGATCCTTCCATCTGTTCTGCAAAATCTTGATTTTGCACTTGGTCTGTTTACCAATCAGCTGCTGCGTCCGTTCATGTATTATATTATTCTGATTCCACTCTTTCTTTGGTCCTGTGTAAATAGCCACCGTAAGTATGCACCTATCAATAAAATTCAGGTGGCAATTTGCCTCCTTTTACCAAAAAAAAAAAAAAATTTGTTCAAACAGCGTAGACGCTTCCAACTCTTGTAGAGGATTGGAGTGACGGGTTCGGATTGCATCTTTCACATGAAAAAAATGATCACCATCTCTCACGATGGCGTTGGATCACATGATAGCTATTTTGCTGGGTGCATAGACAGACGGAAGTATGAGAGAAGCCAAATATCAAGTTACTTGGCTCAGTCATAACAAGCTGCTTGGGCTTGTTTACAGAGCTTTTGTTTGATTACAAGAATTAATAATAGAACAGCAACTATAATTTCAATACCATGGTTGTTATATACTACATGGGGTATCTGGATTACTTGATGATTTTGAAAATCATTCATCTTCGCATCTTGATTTATTTAAATATCGGTGGCTATCTGAATCATCGAGATGTCTAAACTTTTGAAACTTCATTTGGATGAGTAACTGTGCTTTAGCTAGCACCATTAATTCAACTTTTCTAAATCTCTTACCATCATTGTTTTAAGCATGCTCCATGTATTTACTATCACATTACGATATGAGAAGTTTAAACTTTGGGTTTAGTGATGGATGGCTAAATTTCAAATACTAATTTATTTTTCTAAGATTTTGTATTTTTGGAAAACATATATAGATAAGAGAATAAAAGCAACAATATGAATATCTTCTTATTATAGCTTTGTTTATAATTTTGTAAAGCCAAGAAACATAACTAGATTGAATAACATGTATGATGAGATCTTTCCGGCCTTTAATGTCTACAACATCTTTAAAGCTTTTAAAAAGACTGAAAAGCAATGAATAGCAAAAAATTTATGGAATGTTATCCTCAACATCAGTCTTTATATGCTAAATTTCACTAGTAAATCAAAAGCCAAAGCGAAAACAACCATACTATAGAGGTCCTCAAAAAATTGTGATGCGCTTGATTATTTTTTTTAAAAAACTAAATGATATGACCATTCTCATAATCACTATTACGGATAGAAAATATCTTTGGTCCGAACCGAAGATATTGACACTCAAGAGCCCCAATCGATCTAAGGGTCGACTGCCGACCCATTCATCGATTTTTGACTTTATCATCAATATGCTCACATACATCAGCCATCAATCCGCACTTCAGTCACTGATCCTTGTATCGGTGGCTAACCCCTATCTCCGTACCTATGAAGTTTTTAATCTACACATCGACTGTCAATTCTCATCATCAAAATGATCTCCATGCATCGGACACTGATCCAGATCTTGAACGCTGACCCCTATATCGGCTCCAACCCATGCATCTGCTTCCGATCCCTATCTCCAATAGTATGCATAGCAAGATATCAATCTACACCCACTCTGACTCCTGTATTGATCTTTATATTCGAAAAATTTGATAGAAAACACCCATGCAATCTCTTCAAAATACATGACCGTTAAGAGCAGCTGGCTATCGGTCGGATAAGACAATCACAACAGCTCAATCTCAAGAATCAGATCGAAAATTTTGGAGCAATGCATCCAAAGAAATCGGAGTAGACCTCTAACTCCTTCCTTTCATGGCTCCCATCTCGATTTATAAATAGAGATAACCAGAGAATCCCAAGGTATGCAATTTTTTTTCTCTTATATGCTTCTCTTCTGCTCTACTGATTCCTGACTTGAGCATTGGAAGATCTCCATCGGAGCCAACTCTAACTAAAACTTATTTTTGTAGGTCCAGCCATCATCATTTTGCTGAGCACCGTCTTAATCTAGTCAGCCAATTTGACCCAAGCCAGAGATTTGCAACAACAATCACTAATCTGAGTTATATGTGCTGGTCATTGATAAATTATAAAATAAGTTTATATGTTCCTACATAATATCTGAACTAATGGTGCAATCGATGTGAACCAAATCGAGAAGCTAAAGACTAGAGCTTGACTCGATTCAAATACTGTAGCTCAAAACTTAACTTAATATTGTCCGAACCTTAATATCCAAGCTCGAATTAGATTCAATTAAACTAAACATGATACATGAGATTGATTTAACTTGACTCGAATGTCGATCAAGCCATACTAAAGCTCAAATTCAAACATTGAATATAATTAAAAATATATTTAAAATTAAAATTAAATTAAGTTAAAATATAAATATTATATTATATACTATTAAATTAATAATATATATTATAAAATAAATAATATATATTAATAGATTTTGAGCTTTCAAGTTGAATATTTTGCTATTGGAGCTTAATTTTAAAAATTAATTAAATTTATCGAATTTGATTTGAGCTCGATAATAATCTTGTTGAAGTTAAACGATCTATAAGTTATTTAGCTTATTTGCTCCGCTCCCCGTATGAAATGATACATCTTGTCATTAGTTGTTTCGTCAGTCTCAAAATAGGCAAGTATTATTTATGTAAGAGTTACAGATGGAGAAAATTTTATAAAATTTTTTTTCATTGTTATTAATTGAATCTGTAACAACATGAGCAGCTAAAGATCTATCCGCTTCTTCATGATATCTAAACTGTTTTTCATTTTTTAGTCACGATGTTAATCTGATAAATTTATCAAAAGATGAATATATGATTAGATCCGGAGATAGGGTGGGATCGCGCGCGTGTGTGAATAAAATAAAATAAATAAAAAGGCCGGCTGTAAGCCTCGATCGCCCAGGATGTTTGCACTCACGTGCGGTGATCACAACCGTATCATTGCACAATGACAGGCTTACCCTAGAAAAGGCCGCCCGGGCCGGGATCGACCCGTCATTTTCGCAACGGAGTCAGGAGGAGGGAGGAAGGACACGGCATTAGTTGTCGTGTCAGCTTGGTCAGAGCCAGAGAGATATAAAACATAATAGGGGCATTATTGTCTTTTTCCATTTAAAGGAGGCCTCGGTGTTGGAGAGAGGGTACGAAGCGTCGGTGCCGGGAGAGCCACGAGGTCGGGGAGGCGCAAGTTCCAAGAAAGGCCAGGGCCAGGCGAGCCAGTAGTGGATATTTTATGAGAATTTTATGGAGGGATGGGTTCGGCTGGGTGGTAACGGGAGGGAATTTTTCTCAAGGATGCACGTCCCTCTGCCCAACTTTACCCCCACTCTTCGCACAAATTTATTTATTGTCCTACATCACTTGAAGTGGTTATTATCATCTGATTAGCAATATTTGCAATTTGTATAAAACTAGCATAAGTGGTGCGTTGCTTCATATGTCAATATTATTCTCTTTACTTTTTTTTTATTCTTGAGAAAAATTGTTGTATCCATATATTATCATTTATTACTTAATATGCTTACATTATGACTATAGTTAACTGCTTCTGTATGTTGAGAAAGAAGATTATCCCAAAGTAAGAGTTGGAGTACGATTAATCTAAAGATAGTTAAGAAATTATTTAAATTATAAGAATGTTTATAAATTGATTTTCTAGAGACTGAAAGCCTAAGCCGCACTATAATGGTAGCTATTCACTTTGCTCTTTAAGCACATAAAGATCCATGAGATGATAATCAACTAGGACATACAAGCATCATGTAGATGAGTTCTATTTTCCTTAAGGCAATTAGCAATGATTCTTAGAGTACTAAAGAGATAATAATATAAATGAGCTATTAGTGCTATTTGATTATGTAATGCTATTTATAGAAATGCTTGAGTAGAATCACATGACATGTGATTAGATGCAATAAAAAGTCTCGACGTAGTTTTGCTAGATGTTATAATTGTTGATGACTTTTGAAGCTTGTTTTTCCACAGTTTGATTGTATAGCGTCCATTGGCTTTTGTGAGCGGAACATGGCATATGGTCACAAGAGTTTATAGGTCTACCAAGTCTTGGCATAACATATATATTGGTAGAGTAACTTTATATATATATATAT
>KE504699.1:868071-885922 GCA_000441515.1 Elaeis oleifera
TTCTTAGCAAATCTGATTCACACCACATCATGCTTCTACGCACGTGGGCAAAGTCATCAATTTGGCTCTTGGATCCGTATATGGCATATGATCATCTCTTTCTTCATGATGGTGCACATCATTTTCCTCTTGTTGAGTAGGATTTGCCCTCAAATCCAAGTCCTCCCCATCATCCAAACTATCCTCCAAGTAAGGAAAAAGATCTCGAACATTGAATGTAGCGGACACATTGTAGTCACCAGGCAATTCAGTCTTGTAAGCATTGTTATTCATTTTCTCAACAACTCGAATGGACCATTAGCACGCGGCATGAGCTTAGATTTTTTTGGCTTGAAAATCGTTCCTTGCGAAGATATATCCAAACAAGATCACCTGGAGCAAAGCGAACTTATTTTCTTCCTCTGTTGGCTGCCTTCTCATAAGCCGCATTCTTCCTCTCAATCTGCTCCTTGATGCTCTTATGCATGGACTTAACCAACTCAGCTTCTTTTTCCATCCATACAAACTTTTTCGCTGATTGGAAGTGGTGCCAAATCAAGTGGGGTGATAGGATTGCACCCATAAACCACTTCAAGAAGAGAATGCTTGGTAGTGCTATGAATACTACGATTGTAAGCAAACTCAACATAAGCCAAACACTCATCCCAATTCTTCATATTCTTGTTAACAATAGTGCGAAGCAAAGAAGAGAGGATATGATTTACCACTTCGGTCTGACCATCGGTTTGTGGGTGGCAAGTCGTGCTGAAGAGCAATCTAGTACCAAGCTTCTTCCACAAGGTCTTCCAAAAGTAACTCAAGAACTTGACATCTTGATCAGATACAATGCTCTTTGGTACACCATGCAGATGTACTATCTCCTTGAAAAATAATTCTGCAACATGTGAAGCATCATCGATTTTGTGGCATGGCACAAAATGGGATATTTTTGAGAATCAATTCACAACCACCAGAACCGAATCCTTCCCCCTTTGTGTTCTTGACAGTCCAAGCACAAAATCTTTACTCAAATCTATCCATGGTTGATCTGGTATAGATAGCGGCATATACAACCCTTGTGAAGTCTCTTTGCTCTTCGTCTTCTTATAAGTGACGCACCTCTCAATGACGTGATGCACATCACGAATCATAGCTGGCCAATAAAAGTGCTCTTTTACCATCTCCAATATTTTCTTCTCTCCAAAATGACCCGCCAATCCGCCACCATGAGCTTCTCTCATCAAAAACTCTCGAATGGAACTGTTAGGAATGCACAGCCGACCTGACTTAAAGACCTGACTTAAACAAATATCCGTCATGCTTGTAATAGTCATTTACAGCTTTTTTCTCGCACTCTTCATAAATATTTGCAAAATTTGGGTGTCCTTGTATCGATCTATAATCAACTCAAATTCTATTAGTTTAGCATTAAGTAATGAAATCAAAGCATACCTCCTGAAAAGTGCATCAGCCACGATATTGACATTTTCTTTTTGTATTTGATCACATAAGATTTTCAAGAATTCCATCCACTTGGCATATCTAAAATTCAGCTTGTTTTGTCCTTTCAAGTGCTTCAAAGACTCATGATCAGTATGGATGACGAACTCCTGTGGCAATAAATAATATTGCCAAGTCTCCAAAGCCCGAATCAGAGCGTAAAACTCCTTGTCATAGACAGAGTAGCTCAAGCTTGCACCATTCAGCTTCTCACTGACATATGCTATGGGATGCCCTTCTTGCATCAGAACAGCTCCAATGCCCACACCAGAGGCATCACATTCTACCTCAAAAATCTTGAAAAAGTCGGGTAGAGCTAGAATGGGTGCTGAACTCAACTTCTCCTTGATCAACTTGAAGCTCCTTTGGGTTGCTTCAGTCCATTTGAATTCTCCTCCTTTCTTGATGCATTCAGTGATAGGAGCAAGAATAGTACTGAAGTTTCTCACAAATCTTTGATAAAAGGATGCTAGGCCATGAAAACTCCAAACTTCAGATATATTGGTAGGAATAGGCCACTCCTTGATCGCTTTCACCTTTTCCTCATCAACTTCCACTCTATGTTGTGACACAACATAGCCAAGAAAGACTATGCGATCCTGATAAAAATGACACTTTTTGAGGTTGCCATATAGCTTCTCTTATCGTAGAACCTCAAAAACACCCTTGAGGTGCTCCATATGCTCTTCCTGATTCCTGCTAAAAATCAGAATATCATCAAAATACACAACCACAAAATCACCAATAAACTTACGCAGCACATGATTCATCAATCTCATGAATGTGCTAGGTACGTTGGACAAGCCAAATGGCATGACCGTCTACTCGTACAATCCAAACTTGGTCTTGAATGCGGTCTTCCATTCATCACCTTCCTTTATGCGAATCTGATGGTATCCACTCCTAAGGTTTATTTTTGAGAAGACCTTAGCTCCATGCAACTCATCAAGCATATCGTCCTGTCACGGGATTGGATAGCGATATTTTATGGTGATCTTGTTTATCGTCCTACTATCCACGCACATCCGCATAGATCCATCCTTCTTCGGTACCAGCAGAGCTGGTACTGAACATGGGCTCATAGACTCCCTCACATAACCCTTCTCCAAAAGATCCGCAACTTACCGCTGCAACTCTTTGACCTCCTCGACATTGCATCTATAGGCTAGTCTATTTGGTAGGGCAGACCCTGGAATGAGATCAATCTGATGCTTGATCCCTCTGATTGGTGACAATCCTTTTGGTAACTTTTTCGAGAACACATATGTAAATTCCTCCAAGATCTCTTTCATTTACGGTGGAAGAGAGACTTCTTCACCTGGAACCTGCTTGGCTACAAGAACAAAATAATTTCATGGTTAGTCAAAACTCGCTTCACTTCCCCTTTGTTGGCAAACAGGTTCTCTTTCTTGCCCTTTTCGATCACAAGCTGATCCTTCTGGACCTGTTGCGGGCTAAGTGGTGCCAACACTATGTTCTTCCCGTTCTTGGCAAATGAATTGGTAATTTTGAAGCCGTCATGAATAGATCTCCGATCGTACTGCCAAGGTCTTTCCAGAAGAAGATGACTGGTTTTCATAAGAACCACATCACAAATAACCTCATCTTCGTAGGACTTACCAATAGAGAAAGGTACTACAATCTGCTTTGTAACCTTCACATCACCATCATCAGTAAGCTATTGCAATCTGTAGGGATGGGGATGCTTAATAGTCACCAGATTAAATTTTCCACCAAAATAGTGGAAGCCATATTGGTACAGCTACCCCCATCAATGATAACACCACATACCTTATCATGGATGGTGCACCTGGTATGGAAGATATTTTCATGCTGCTCATCATCCACTTTGGCTTGTAGGTTCAGGTTGCGGCGAATAACCAACAGCTCTTCTTCATCTGCAAACTCCATATAATCTTCTTTTATCTCTTCCAAATAACCTCATCTTCACTTTCAATTTCCTCTTGTGACTCTCGAATGAACATCACCCTCTTGTTTGGATATTCAGAGGCTATATGACTGTAACCAAGACACTTGAAATATTTGAAACACTTGATATCTCGATTTCGCTTGGGAGGTTGTGAATTTCCTATCTTTTTTTTTCTTTGACCGCATCTGTGACTTACTTGCTAGAATCATCTTTTCTACTTATTTGTAACCGCCTTAGGGACGGACCATGATGATAAGGAAGACGAGTTGGTAGTCTTACTCGGCTTATTTACACCATGCTTGCACTGTCTTTCCACCTTAATAGTAAGTTTGATCACATCGTCAAAGAACACATAAGATTGCAACTCCACCGTATCAGCAATCTCCTTATTCAAACCTTCTAAGAATCTTGCAATGGTCTGTTCTTGAGGTTCTCGCAAATCACACCTCATTATCAGCATCTCAAATTCTTTGACATAATCCTCAACACACATCCCCCCTTGTCTCAAGCTTTGTAACTTGATGTACAGCTCCTGCTTATAATATTGAGGGACAAATTGCTTCTCCATGATCCGCTTTATAAGCCTCCAGCTCCGGATCTCCTCTTCTCCATCCCTCCTATGCTGAGCTTTCACATTCTCCCACCAAAGATTAGTGTAATTAGTGAATTCAAGGGAGCAAGTTTATATTTTTTACTTCAGAATAGTCTTGATATTCAAAGACCTTCTCCACATATTGCATCCATTCCAGATATTCTTCGGGTGAGCTGGTTCCTTTAAAAGATGGAATCCTCATCTTAATATTATCTCTCGAACTCCTTTGCTGCCGCCTTTGCCATGGGTGTTCTTCCACACCATCATCATCTCCGGGTTCATCATACTCCTCTTCATCATCGCGATCAACTCGTCGTGGTGCTGGATCGCCATACCGCTGTAGTGGTGGGGAAGTGTTGCCAACCGCTCAAACGCTTGTGTTAGGCGATTGAGTTGCTCCATCGTCTTTTCTTGATGCCGCTGGAGCCCCATAATCTGAGCTTGTTTCAGACACATGCCTCTAGGAATAACAGAGGCCTCGTCTCCTCCAGACATGATTTGGATGTCAAACACTCCCTCAGGCTCTGATACCAAACTGATGTGCCCAGACCTAAATAACTATTTTGTGTAGGTAAGAACAAATGTTGGAGCACAAAAAAAAAGAAAGAAACCTTAGAAATCTGATTGATAAAAAATCACCACATCAGATCACAAAGAGGTAGAACGCCATACTCAAAAAAGAAGAATATGAGTGATAAGTTCGAGGATTTATAACTCGTCACTAACACACAGAGATTAGATAAGAGAATTCAGCAACACTCATTTTCATTCATTGAAATCTGAATTGAATACATAGGTCACCTCCCTTTATATAGATAAGAGAGGGAACCAAAGAAAATTTAGTAAATAGAAGAAATAACAGAATTTGGCTATCATGAAAATGATGGTGGCTGTATCTTGCCACTATGAAAATGATGGTGGCTGCATCTTGCTATATGATAGTGGCCGTATCTTGCTACTATGAAAATAATGGTGTTTGGAGATCATGGTGAATTAAGAAGAACAAAATAACTTTGGCTGTATCTTATTACTATGGAAATGATAGTGACTGGAGATCATGGTGAATTAAGAAGAACAAAACAACCTTCTAAACTTGATCATTTTTCAAACAATAATTTCTTTCAAATTTTTGTCAAATCTGATTCGCACCATATCATGCTTCTATGTCCATGAACAAATTATCAATTTGACTTTTGAATCCGTATATGATATAAGATCATCTTTTTCTTCGTGATAATGCACGTCACCGAGTTTCTTTCTAAAGCTTTAGCCACTCAATTGGACTCACACCAGATCAGGGACTCCAATCAAATCAAGCCCAAAACGCTGGCCCCAAGTCACAAAAACACGCGCATAGACACAGGATAGCGGACATAAGGGAGAGGTAAGAGCACGGGATACGTAATCCTATCCCAGCAACTTTTTCCAAATTATCTGTGGAGTCCATGGATAAGGAGGGACTGATAAGCTTACGGTTCGAGAAGCCGGCAACAAACGGACCGAGATCCTTCCCGTCCCCACGCAGGCATGGCGGGAACCGCTCTCTTCCTCCGCCCCTCATCACTTCCCTCCACCCAAAAACAGCCACCTTCCCGCCACCCAGACGCAACCCACCCTTCTCGCCTCCGCTTCCAAAACCGCCAAGGTTTGCCGCCTCGGACGAACAAACGCCGACGTCCCACACCGAATCCGGATTCAAGCGTCCAATCCGGAAACCCATCGGTCCATCAGTCCTCTCGTCAATCCCACGTCTTCTTGATAGAATAAGGTAATCCAGGTTTATTCGGAAAAGATTAAAATTGTAGAATCTTGATACATTTTGATGCTAATGAGTTTTCTCTGTTACGTTTGAGATTGTTAGGGGGGATCAAATTAGCCTGGAGTTAGTGAGTATAGCGTTGCCGGCGGTATTGGCTCTGGCCGCTGATCCCATTGCATCACTTGTCGACACCGCCTTCGTAGGCCATCTGGGTAAGTAATTTGAATAGTAATGCTTTCACACTCTCCAATACAATTCATTGCAGGTGCTTTGCAATAATAGGGTCAAATATGATAAATTTCTATGGTGGTGGATGTAAATAGGGTTTGTTTGTTAGCATGTAACAATTCAAGGTTTAGTCTGTGTTAATTGTATTAATTCTCTCCAATTTCTCATCAGGATCTGTTGAGTTGGCAGCAGTGGGCGTCTCGGTTTCAGTGTTCAATCTGGTTTCCAAATTGTTTAACGTACCCTTGCTTAATGTTACTACATCTTTTGTTGCCGAACAGCAGGCACTGGATGGTGGCTTGAAGAGTGATGCAAATAGAGTCGAAACAAGTATATGAATTGAGTTTAGGCCTTTCAATAGTGTTTTCCACCTTTTGCATTGGATGACAAGTATTATAATTAAGGTAAATTTGCTTATAGGGGAGAAAGTTCTGGGGTTGAAATTGAAGGGCAGGGGTGACTCAGGTGGCAGGAAATTTCTTCCAGCAGTATCAACATCATTGGCTTTGGCTGCTGGTATTGGACTTGCAGAAGCGATAGGACTATTCTTGGGCTCGGGGTTCCTAATAAATATCATGGGTATACCTGTTGTATGTCAAAATATGCTCATCATACATGAAATTTTGCTCATATCTTCAGTTCTTATTATTCAGGTCAACTTAGCTAAGCATGCTTTATCAAAAGAATTATATTTTCAATTTAATTGTTTATTGTTAATGTCACATTGCCCTGCTTCCAATGGTTAATTTAAAGCTAAGGTGGTCAACTGTGTGGTAGGTCCTTTTATGACCTGTTTGATGGTTTCTTGTCCGACTTTTCAACACTCAGAAACATAATGAATGGTGAAGAATGTGTAAGTGGTGTGGTTCCTGGAAATTGCTGATAGAATAATAATTTCAAGAACAATAATAAAAATACAAAGTTATGAAAATTAAATGAATTAAAGTGTTCCAGGATCGAGGCATGTGAAAACACTTCCTTAAGAATGAAATTCGCCCCTTGTGTGCGTCTACTGTGAGATCATCCTCATGGTGCAATGAAACCAGCTTAGCTTGATCCTCCTTACAGGAGCATGATAACATGGGAGGCTTGACCCAATCAACTCTTTAGTTGCCCAAATGAAAGGTTAGAAAATTTGAAGGAGCAGCGAAAAATAAATTGAAAGGAGTGCAAAAAGAAGAAATGTGAGTGGGGCTTTCTTGTTCTCGGACTAAGTAGCATAGGGCTGCAACAGACCTGAAATGAGATGTGCCCAGATGCAAGACTTGAAACCTTTATATCGGCTCGATCTAGGTAACTGCTGGAGAGACCCATAAAGGTCTTGACAGCTCTTTCATAATAAAGGCCTTAATGGTCTATCAGTGCTGGTGCCTTATAATGGCCCGCCGGCATGAGCGTGTTATGATCCGTAATGTATATATTATGATGTCCTGAGTTTTATGTATTCTAAAGAGTTTGTTCAGAAGATAACACACGTTTATGATCTATACAGGACTCACCAATGCGCATGCCAGCTGAGCAGTTTCTTACTTTAAGAGCATATGGTGCTCCACCTTTGGTAATAGCACTTGCAGCACAAGGCACATTTCGTGGATTTCTGGATACAAAGACACCATTATATGCTGTAGGTAAGTAGTTTCTAGCATCAGAGATGATTTTTAGAAGTAAGCCTTGTGAAGGAATGATTCAAAATTGTTCTGCTTATTCTTTGTATGGGAACATAGCTGAGTAAAGTAATATAAATGGAATGCTTGAAATCCTGAGTTTTGTTATTGGATTTTGAATATAGAAGGTTAATATTCATATGAATGGTGCACATAAGAACTCAAGTTGCATATGACAAAATGCTAGGTGAATTCTTTATAGTATTAGAATGATTCATTAATCATTGATGTGTACCTGTTAGTCATTTATGTTTCATTTGGGGCTTGGATTATTTTCCTCTAGTTAACCACTCTTTTAACTGATTATCTACTCTTTAAGTGAATGAACCATATTTTTGGAGTGAATGAAACCATATGTATATGGCTAAGGAGCATATTGTTGTGTTGCTATACCTAAACAGAGTCTATGATATTTGCAAACAATTCTTTGCATGTTTATTTCTTCTCCACATCATGGAAGGTAAATGGCCTAGCTAAAGACCCAGCCTGGCCTGATTGAGATATGGACAATGATTTATGAACCGTCACCAATGGGACAAAACACATCCGTACACTGATAAAGTTGTTTCTGTCAGCATATTACTCTCCCTAAATCACCATCCGTTCACTTTAGTTGCCTAGAGATTCTCATTTTAACCTTCATGTTGCGCTGCATTCTTATGCTATGCCTGATTTGCCAGTTTAGTTACTTGCCAATGGACTTCCTAGGCTAGCCTTCAAACTTGCTGGAAATTATCTATTAGCTTATCTTACTACCTGTACAGACAGCTTAACAGTGTTCATTTCCATGTTAATTTAATTTATGCAATTGTTCAGTCTGCAGCTTGAGACTTTGCAAGGCAGGTGCAGAGGCTAGATTGCCTTGCAAACTTTGCAGGTTGTATTCTAGAATCAACCCCATGGCCCATTCTTGTTCATGAGTTCTCATACTTTTGTTGCAGGTCTACCTTTCTCGGGCTCTCCATTTCCAATCCAACTATAGTCCTTATGTTATTGCTTGTATTTGTAGAACTGTCTGATGTTGTGCATACCATGAAGTATCACATATACAGAAGCTCCTATGTGAAACGTCTTGCATATAGGGAGTTAATTCAACTTGATTAGAATGGCAAGGCTGTGCATCTGATTCTTTCCCATTCTTATTTTCTCTTCTTTCTTTCTTCTTCTTTCATCTTCATCTTTTTAATTTTCATCAAAAATATGGACACCTAGGATAATTTGAATTTTATATGATTGGGTTATTATATTAATTACTTATCAGCTTCATGTCATGACAGGAAGGGTTGTTGCTTGATGTATGTCTGTGAGATGGTCTGTGATAGACTTCTTATGTGCTGTAAATGTGCATAATGCAATGATATCTTAAAATGCAGGAGCTGGCAACTTACTGAACGCTATACTGGATCCCATATTGATATTTGCCTTTGGTCTAGGAGTGGGTGGTGCTGCAATAGCTACTGTTATTTCTGAGTATGTCTACCACCGTTGTAGGAATAGTGTGAAAGCAACGTATTTTCAATACTTTGATGCTTCATTACAATAAAGCTTTTCCTTCTGCCTTAGTTGTTAATAACTAATTTCTTGATCTCATCCATCTTACTAGGTACTTGATAGCTTTTATTCTTCTTTGGAAGCTCAATGCAAAAGTAGTGCTTCTATCTCCAGATATTCTCAGGGGCGGATTTATTCATTATTTGAAATCTGGTAGGTTATAATATTTGTTTGTAAAATTTTTAACCGAGTACCTCAATAAATCCTGAATAACTCTGCATGCTTACATTGATGGCAAAGATGGCTTGACACATTAATGTGCGGACAAATCTTATTTGTGCAAATTATATAGATGGAAAAATCTCAGATTTAAACAAATGGTGTCCTTAGGAGCAGTGAGACCCTAAGAAATAAAGGAACATGCTTTTGATGGATGTGCATGCAAATCCACAGAAAAATCTTATAGCTAACATGTTCATTGAATAACTTCAGTTTTCAAAAGGATGCTTATGATAGCTGTGACATAGTGATAAGCATGCACCAGCAAAATCTATGTTGATCCCCAGTTTTACTTTGTTGCATGAGCATGCACATCCACATTCTGCACTATCCTTGTTTGTTGAATTGATTATGGATAGTTGTTTCAGTAATTCTATACTGATGCAGGTGGTCTCTTAATAAGCAGAACCATCGCAGTGCTCTTAACTATGACACTAGCAACATCCTTGGCTGTCAGGGAAGGGCCAATTCCTATGGCTGGTCACCAGATTTGCTTGCAAGTATGGTTGGCAGTATCCCTGCTTAACGATGCTCTAGCGCTTGCCGGTCAGGTTCGTTATTTCATTACTTATGAACAGTTTTGCATCATTACATCTTGATAATCACATTATCTTAATGTCTGGGTAAGTTTGACTGCTATAACTGTACAGTTCTTTCACAGGCTTTACTTGCAAGTGAATTCACCCAGAGGAATTATGTACAAGCCCGTGTTATAATATACAAGGTTCTACAGGTTAGTAACATGCCTTAAGTCAATTCCACTATTGTGTCATTTATATTCAATTTATATTAAACTAGGTTGACCCTTTGCTTTCCTTTGACATGCTGTTGGTCTTCTTGATACTGCTGAATTTCAATCAGATTGGGGCCACAACCGGAATAGCACTGGCTATCATATTGTTCTTGGGTTTGGGTATGTTTCGCATTTATTTACCACTGATTCAGATGTTCTGGACGTTGCTAGATCTGGAGTCTTGGTAAGGTTGATATTGCATGTTATTTATCATGTTTATATGAAACTGGTATTTGAATCGCCATTCTCAAGAATAAGAGTATTTGCAGTTTGTCACTGTATCGCAGCCAGTCAATGCCCTTGCTTTTGTAATTGATGGGCTCTATTATGGCGTCTCAGACTTTGCATATGCTGCATACTCAATGGTATGGATCTCTATTTGGCTAAATTCTTCATATTGCAATATGCTTTCTCAAAGCTTATAACTAGTTATATTATTACTTTGCACAGGTGTTTGTGGGATTGGTCTCATCAGTATTTCTGTTGATTGCTGCTCACATGTTTGGTCTTGCTGGAGTCTGGACAGGGTTGTTTCTTTTCATGAGCTTGCGAGCAGCTGCTGGATTTTGGAGGTCGAATTAATTCCCAGTTTAAGAAATTGAAGTATTATTTTATGGTTTACACTATTAATATTTGCCATTCCAGGTTAGGAACCAAATCTGGACCATGGAAAATGGTTTGGTCTGAGATGGAGACTGGAGTAACGGAAAATGATGGTTATGAAAGAAATTGCACGAGCTTATTTTTGTGGGATCATTAGCTGCCCTCATGAGTTTTAACGGCAGTTTGTTGTGTCGAGTTTAGGAACAAAGTGGATTCATTGGTAACAAAGTTAAATAAGTGAAAGAAATCCATGGGGATGCAAAGGGTAACAAGTGAGGATTACCACCAGGTAAATCAATGAACAATTTTTGTGCTTGGGGATTTGAAGTACAATAGGGAACATAGCTGCAAGGTAGGATGCATATATTTGGTAGTCACATATTCACCGATACTAATGAACAGCAAAGCATGGGAGCGTACTGATTCTAGCTGAATTTGGCGAGCATCCTTGGCAAAGAGCAGTTACACTAAATGTATTGCAGGAATGCTTCTTCCATTGGCCAGCCATTCATTGCATTACTTGTGAAGCAGAATCGAGTTTAGATGCTATCAAAGGTTTTTTACGGTATGTCCATATAAATTAGTTTTGTGCATCAGATCCTGAAGGTGAATGTGAATTGGTTGAACTTACTCGTGGGATAACCTAGCTCACAGCATAGTTTCAGTGGAGACATAATGCAGGAGAGTCTGAAGACGAACTAATGTCGAACCTAATATCTTGTCCATGCTTTATCTGCTGAAAAAAGACAACACATTGCAGGTGTAGCATGCCTTTTATTCTATACTACTGTTGTGTTTAAAGATTTTCTTTATCTGATAGCGATTTTTTGACCTCAAGTCTTGTAGGTAATGAATAGGCTTGTTCAAATGTTCATCAAAATAGAAAGCTATTTTTGCATAAATAGTTTGTTTAATCATCATGGTGTTAAAATTGTTAGTTTGAACATCCAGCAAGATACAGACACCAGTGCAACTACAATTATGATGAGTTTTTTAATATTTAAATTTGTTAAGGCTTCAGATATCTCAGTATTTTGTGCAAGCATGCATTTTGCCGGGACATGAGCTGCATGGTTGAGTGGAGCTGATATTTCATTAGAGCTCCTAAAGAAAAAAAAAAAAAAAGAAACGATCAGATTGAGGATCTCCATCAGCTGTCCATTCTAAATTTAGTGCTGGTCTGAATGGTATTATTTATTCTTAACGTCCAAGATCTCTCCCTTCTTCTCCGGCAATCCGCAACCTAAGTATCGGCCTCTTGATGTCCAAAATACTCTTTCCTTAGGATCCTATATCTTCACCATTGCCCACAACAAATGCCAAACGACTCGAAAAGAAGGAGTAGGTTCTTTCTCCTCTCCACCTGCTGGGAAGGATGGAGAAGAGCTTCTGGAAGTAGAAATTGCATCCTACAGAAGTTGAGGGGCCATAATCGGAAACGAGCTGCATGATCAATGAGATCTATAGAAATAAGAAGCCTGTTTGGCATGGTGCACAACTGACGCAGTGCCACTCGGTGTAGGATGTAATTTTTCTTGGGAGAGATGGGGAGCCTCTCTCTGTCCTCGGAAATTGGATTTTTGAATCTCAAAGCAGTATTATCCCATCTGATGGTTATGAATGAGTGGGATCATCCAGTGCTCCTCTAGGTATGTGCCGTAGCAATATCTTTGTTTAATGTATAATGTTACGTCGTTTTTGTTTAGATGGAAGACACAAAATTGGATCTAATTCTATGTTAGATTGGATTAAGCTTGGCTTGGTTCCCACATGACTCAGTTACCTATCCACTCACCAGTCACCCGTGTCTGGATCCGGCCTGTGAAAAGATACAGAACCAGAGGTGGCTTCGGGATGAGGGCCGGACAAACCACCACCCCTCCTAAATAGGTAAATGTCGGTACTTTGACCTGCCCAACGTCATGACAGTACATCAACATGGGAATGGATCGGTTGGATCATGGTCATGATACGTATGAATTCTAACAGTTAATGATATTCTTTTATTCTAGCAAGTTAGATCATCTCACAAGTTGAGTCACTAAAATCCGTACTGGGTGCGTGCATGACTGAATTTAGGTATGGGTCATGTCCAAAAAAACAAAGGTGGTGGATTGGTCAAGTTGGGCCCGAGTCATGGGATGGCTGGTTTAAAGAGTTCCAATATCTCAGGTTTCCATCATGGTGGCGGTGGTGGTGGTGGTTCATGTGCCGCTTGGGCCTTCGGAAGGCCGGACATGGGACAATGGCAGCGAGGAAATTTCATTAGTTTTTATTGCGTAATTCAGTAATTTAACATGCGCACGCAATAGAAACACAAAGCTTCGTGGCTAAGGAAACGGTAATAAAGAGAGAGGGCGCTCTGGGCGCTGTTGTCACGTCGGGAAGCTTCGATCGCCACGTGTTAAAAGCAACGGCTGGCGTAGGGCCACGGAAAGGCCACGGTCAGAGCCACGTTATCAAGAAGGTCTTGGAGTTATCCAGAAAGAGACGTATATAAAGTCGCAAGGCCTCGCCAAACGGCGCTTTCCTTCGCCACCAAGTAAAGAAGGAGGTGGAAGAGAGAGAGAGTCAGAGAGCGGAGAACGGACAACTAGTGAGAGAGAAATAATCCCACCAGAGGAAAGATCAAAGAAGATAAGAGAGATCGAACGGGCTTCCAAATTCTTCTTTTCTGGCGGAGTTGTTCGCCGTATGTCGGAGAAGAAAGGTGAGAAAACTTTGATCAATCTTTGATTCTGTTCCGTTTTCCAAACTATATTTCTTGCGATCAATCTTGGGGGTTTTGGCTATCGTTTTGTTGGTGTTTTCGTCTGTATTTTTGGCTTCTTGAAGATCAGTGGCTTCGGTTTTCCATGAAACTTGTTCGATCACTAGTTGTGCATCCATGTGATGGATCACTTTATAATTGTTTGAGGGAAAATATTGGATTTGTGGCAGAAATCCATAAAGGGTGGAAAAAAATAAATTTGCTTATCATGAAACAAGTGGAGAGAGGTTCTCATCGTTTTGGATTTTGATCAGCGGAGTGGAACGGAACGTTCTTATAGATAGTCATCAAGTTCAGATGAACTTCAACGGTCAGTATTTTGTGTTTTTGAAGAGGAGAGAAAAAAGCAAAGGGAAAGAAATTGTAGAGGTGGATGAGGGGTTTCACTTTGAACTATTGAGATTGGTTATAGTTTCACTTTGAACTATTGAGATTAGTTATAGTCAACTCTTGCTAGAAATGTTTCATTTGGGAGTAGAGGAAATGGGGGAGAAGGATCTTAGTGATTAAAATTTAAATAAATTTGGTAGAATGGGCTAGGCTAGGTCATAAAATGTTAAAAAGTAAAGGGTGGTAATAAGTTTAATGTTTTGTGTACTTTGTTTGTTTCTTGCAATTCTATGTATATTAATCATCAGTGTATTCTTTTCGCTACTGTTCTCTGTTTATGGATCACTTGCTCTTCTGATTTTATTCCATGTGCTTGTGATTTGTGCGGAACTAGATTTGGGAGAGAAGGAATGGCATCGTGGGTGACTTGATTGCATCATGCCACTAGGTATGGATTTTAAAAAAACCCAGTTCTTTATCTCCATATCAGCAGATCTACTCAAAAAAAAATAAAAACAACAACAACAAAAAAAAAACTCCATGACAGCAGCATTTGTTGAAATATCGTTTTGTCATTGATCATTAGAGGCCGAACATCAAACAGCTTAGATTAAAAAATTCATGCATACAACCATTACATAGAACTTTGTCTACTATAAGTAAGAATTTAATTTTGAAAAATTCATTCCTTTGTCTTTATAGCAGCAGAACTTTCGTTGGACTGTGCTTTATCAGTGACAAAAATACCAACGTAGGTTGCTTTAGGGGAACTGAACATCAGTACCAGCTCCAACACTTTCTGGTATTAAAGGTGAGTTTGTTTTGTTGGAGCATTGAAGGCTTTCCATTGTTCAGAGTAGAGAGTTAAATGTCATACCTTTCTTCCAACACTTATCGAAATAGTTGTGAGTCTTTGTTTTTATTGGATGCATTGGAAGCATCAGGGCTTCAAGAACATGTGTTACAACGGGATGTGACTAAAACAAAGGTATATTCTCGCATGAAATTAAGACTGATATCTCCATATTCTATCAACCAACCTTAGTTTGTTGACACCCCTATCTACTTTGAAGAGGTTTAGGGTTCATACTTTGGTGGTGGCAAGCCCACTATTTCTTAGGAAGAGTAGTATCTCCATATCCTAGGGTTGCCTTTGGTGGTAAGACTGCAAAAACTCTGCCTGTGATCGATAGATTGCATGCTTTTTCTTCGGAGGAGAAGTTCTTAGGTACACATATAAGCTTAGTTGTAGACATACCTCCAAGGCCAACCTTGTTCAATAAATCAGTTGGAGGTCTTGTGCTCTTTTTTCTATTCGAAGAAAAGAAACCCTCATGGGTGTAGATATGGAGACCAGCACCAATTTACCAAGATCAGGAAAAGGGTATATTACAGGCCTTAAGTTCTGGATCTAGGGATGCAGGAAGCGAGGGAATGAGGGAAAAAGAGTAAGTTTGAAGCTCTAAGAAGCCCCTTGGTCTTGGATAGTTTTGTCTCTCTAAGCCCAGAAACCCAAGAAGGTAAAGAACCAGCACACAAGCTTCCGACGTTTTCTGTTGTATGCTTAGTATTGTTGAAGAATTTATTGATCCTAAACTGGCATAATCCATGCTAGAACAGCTCTCTCCCAGATGACCAACAACTTTGAAGGAGGAAGGCTGATGGTGATACCTAGAAAGGCAAATATGCAACTCCATGATATCCCAGGTTCATGACATATAAGGGTTCAGGATGGTTTAATCTTGGATGTGACGAAGTCTATACTTGTATTGTTCCCATGTACATTTCTCTCGAATAAATTGGCCATAGTTACAACCCTATTTTGTAAGAAGAGCCAAGAGGCAATTTTGATTTTGAGCAGCATGTTAATCTCCCAGATAATATGGAAGTCTTGAGTTTAAGAAAAGGCTGCTCTGATTCATGATCTGCATTTTAGATTGGATATGTACTTCGAAAGTGATCATGTAACCAAATATGTATATGATCTTATATACAATCAGGTTATATTGGAAATCGTTCCATTTAGCTAAAATATTCACTTTGTAATCTTTGATATAGATAGTTTGTCTCAACTATTCTACAGAAAGTCTGCTTCTAACATCTCTTTGGATATTTGTGCTTACAGGGGTTAAGGGATTGTAGCAAGGCTAGCTATTTTTCGTTGATTGTGGAAGCTGAATATCGTTTATTTGATATTTTCAGAGATTTATTTGTTTTATTTATTTGTTGAATTTGCCAATTCACTTTTCCATGTTATCTGATGCTGACTGCTGTGCCTACTTTTCCACTGTTCTTGTACCAGATGATCCTTTTGTCTCCTGCTTAACAGTTTGTCTGTCCACTTGCTTTGCTTCCAGGAAGAAAAGGCTGCGAAATCGGCATGATGGCTCCCATCCCGTAGCGGAGATACTTGCCAAGTGGAGAGAGCAAAACAGGCAACCGGACTGTTCCAATGATGTTGAGAAATATGTCCGGAGAGTGCCTGCGAAGGGTTCTAGGAAAGGATGCATGCGAGGAAAAGGAGGCCCAGAAAATTCGCACTGCAATTACCGTGGCGTGAGGCAGCGAACTTGGGGCAAGTGGGTTGCAGAGATCCGAGAGCCCAACCGGGGCAGTCGTCTGTGGCTTGGAACCTTTAACACTGCTTTGGACGCTGCTATGGCCTACGATGAAGCTGCGAGGGCTATGTATGGACCCTGTGCCCGCCTCAATCTCCCTCAATGTGACATTGCAGCTAAAGATACAACCTTGGGAGATGCAGAATCCTATGAATCGACAACAACCACGTCACAGCTTTCCAATGTTTCCGGTCTCGAGGAGTCAGGAATTAAGGCTCCAAAACTAGAAGCAGGAGATGAAAGAAGAAGTAGTATTAACCCTCCACAATCAACTGCAGAACCTGTTATGAGTATGGTCAAGACTGAGGCAGATGAGGAGCTTTTAAGCATTTGATTCCTTGCAGGATCTACACCAGGACATTGTAGGCATTGAAGATATACTGGGGAATATGGACTTGTATCCATCGAGTAGCACCACCATCACTCAGAATATGAAGAGCGAGAAAGACCAGGTTGGAGGGTGGATACAAATACCATCGGGCTTAATGGCACTCCAGCAGCTCTCTCATTCAGAACTCAGAGTCCAGATGTGAAGAGCCCGGGAACCTGGTGTACTATGGGGCAGACACCGGCTGACATGGATTATAACTGTGATTTTATCAAACATATGAGTCAAGATATGGAATTCGGGTTTACCAATGACCAGGGCATTCCCGAGCTGGAATTTCCCGACCCTAGGGTGTTCCCAGAATCACATGGGTTTTAGAGTTGGGGAGATTTAGCTATGCAATTGGTCATTTGCGTTCATACTAAGAAAGGTTATTTGTGGTAATTGATAGAATAAGCTGGTCCTCCCTAGTTTTTCAAGAATGGGAACTTGGCTGCCATGTTCTTTCAGTGTAAAATAGGGTTATACCTTTCTTTTGGCATTTTTGATTTTTGGCATACAGTGGAGTGAAAACTTTCCAAGCATGGAGGTTTGGAATAATGCAAGTGAAATAGACTACCGTACAGTGTACTCTAAATAAAGCTTCAAGTGGATTATACATTTAAAGATTTGAGGTGGTATTAATGAAGTTATTCATAGGGTTCATGCTTTTAATTTCTTGTTAAAGATTTGTGGCGTCCCTTACCAGAAAGTTTGCTGTTGGCAGGAAGGGGGAGAGGTCTTTTTTTGTGCGCGCGCGTGTGAAGTAACAAACGAAAAGGAAAAATTTTTGTGCAGCTAGCGACATAGTAAATTCGATGTGGAGTATATTATTTATCTAATTGATCTACGTAGTCATCATTTTCAATGCACATGATAAATTTTGATAAATTTTTTATTTTATATGATAAAAATATTTTATTTTAAAAAATTAAGACATTCATGCAT
>KE504699.1:891807-906026 GCA_000441515.1 Elaeis oleifera
ATATATATATATATATATATATATTGCTGGTTTTAACTTATGCATCAAATAAATGAAAAAAATCAAGTGGGTGTGCATATGTACTCCTAGTATAAAGCATATATTTTAAGAGGACAAGAAGCAATGTATTTGTTAGCATCTAATCAAACTTTGTCAGCACTTTAGACTTAATCAAACACTAAGTGGAAGTTTTATTCCTCCATCATTTTTTTTTTGATGTAGAAGAAATGGCAGAGATGGAGCAAATATTGCAGGAGATGGAATACCTTAAAAACAGCCGTGACCATCCCATGCCAAAAATGTCTTATTGTAGCGACCTAAATTCGATCAGCCTATTAAACAACCAAATAGCAAGCACAATCCTCCAGTTCATACCAAACTTCCACCACCCACTTGATTTAAATTTTAACCCATTACAAAATTCCGTTCACCATATATAAAGTCAAAGAACCATTAATATCTTCTACCAAAAAAAAAAAGAACCATTAATATCGGCGCTGGAGATGCAGACCCTGTCGCTTGACATAAACTTAACAGACACAAAAGAAAGCTTTAATACAAAAATAATAAAGAAACCTGTTTCTAAATTCTAAATCCTCCCTATCCAGGGAATAACATCCCTTTCTGGCCTACCACCTCCTGCTCCATATGGAAAAAGTTGGAATTTTGTGTGTTTTGGATAAGAGAAAAAGCTGGATTTCAAAATCAAACGGTCAAATATTTATTATCAATTCATCACATTCTTTCTTACCTCTCTTTGGCCTGAAATATAACCACCAGTACCCACTAGCTCCTACCAATCAACACAATGTCACCGCCCTCCTCTTGCTCTTCTTCCTCCTCTTCTCCATCTCCACCACCAATTCCAATGGAACCCATCATCCTAACTTCTCTGCCATCCTCTTCTTCGGCGACTCGACGTTGGACACCGGCAACAACGTGTTCATCCCAACACTAATCAAGAGCGACCACGTCCCCTATGGGCTGGACTTCGCCGGCCATGCAGCCACCGGGAGGTTCTCCAACGGCCTTCTGGTGCCGGACTTGCTTAGCTCCAAGCTTGGCATCAAACACCTGTCGCCGCCGTTCCTGGACCCGAAGCTATCGGAGGAGGACATGCGGACGGGTGTGAACTTCGCGTCGGCGGGTCGGGTTCGACGACGTGACGTCGGCTCTGTTGCACACGATGCCGATGTCGAAACAATTGGAGATGTTCAGATCTTATCTTGGCAGGCTTAGAGAGATGGTTGGGAGGAGGAAGCTGGTAGGATTGTTGCCGATGCGCTCGTGTTTATTGGCGCGGGAACTAATGACTTCCTTTGAATTACTACGATGTACCCACGAGGAAGATAATGTTTAATATAAGTGAGTACCAGGATTTCATACTCCACGGAGTGGAGGGTGCTCTAAAGGTAAATGTTCTCCTTTCATTAATCCATGTTCTCCTTACACTTCCTAGTTTTGTTAACGAGGAGGTCTTGTTAAAATGCTTTGGGTAATGTATCAAGCAGCCTTAAATATATGATATGTGCCAATCCTTGAATGCAACCCACATGTGGCATCTTGATCAGCAGGAAGCTTGGTTTAGGACTTATGTGGAAATGGGAGATTTTGTTTTAATTCTTCTAGGATGGGTCTTTTGCATCTCTATCAATGGAGAAATTATTTGCTGTACCATATGCATTACATGACCATGCATGTCACCAATCACAGCTACTTGTTTCTATAAATCCAATCCATTAAGCATTTCTCTCGATGCACTGCTGTAGAATAATAGTTATGATTGGTGTATAATCATATGGTGCATGCAGTAAAGAAAATAATTCTTCTATTAATGTGCTATATGTTATGCTTTTTGTATGTGGATTAACTGCTGGTCCAATCCAACATGATTGGTGGATCATGCTAGTGTGATCCAGATGAATGCTATGCACTGAAAATGAAGATGTATGATTATACAAAAGTTAAGGCCCATTAGTATTGTTTTTGTTTTATTTTTAAAATTAGGTTAAATAAATATGTATAATGAAATCTTTATTTTTTAAATCATATGCAGAACCCTTAGAAGCTTCTGATAGCAAATATTTACTGCCTTTAAAAGGTGGAAAAAAAGCAAGGAATGATGGAAGTTCCTTCCAAATGCTGTCTCTAACATCATTCTCTGTATTCGTTCCCTCTCCCCCCACCCCCCCAACAAAAAAAAAAAAAAAAATCACCAGTGCTAAACAGGGCCTTAAACTTTGTCTTCTTTCATTTTAGCCCTCTGTTTTCTGAACTACGAAGTAGGGCATAAAGCCCACCATTTGTTGAGCAAACTTTCATTTGACAAATGATAGTTATATCCCATTGCTAACGAAGTCAGCTGACAGCTTATCTAATCAACAACCAAATGGTAATTGGAAAAGTTATGTTCAACCACCATATTTCATTTTCTCTCTTTTAAAAGAATGGAAAACGGCGAAGGATTTACTAACCATTTGACTGATAAAATAATAAATTGATGGACGGTTAAAATGTCAACTTAACAAAGAGAAGGACACTGAGAAGAAGAACAGAGTAAACAATCTCACAAAAATCTCTCTAGCAAGAGTCCAGATACTCTATTTGGATGCATATACAAATTAAATTTGAATTACACTTAATCTAATTGGCCAACCTCTTTCATGCAGGACATACATGATCTTGGAGGCCGGAGATTTTGTGTGGTAGGCCTTCCTCCAATTGGCTGCATACCTCTTCAAATCACTGCCAGCTTTAATCATCCATTACATCGTGCATGCGTTGATGAGCAGAACTTGGATGCGATCAACTATAACTCGAAGCTCCAAAAACTACTCCATGTGATGCAAAACTTGCTTCCTAGTAGCAGATTTGTCTACCAGGACACGTATAATCTCGTCATGAAGATCTTGAATAATCCAGTGAAGTATGGTATGCATCCGCACATAGCTGAAATATTGAGATTGGCGTTGAAGCACGGTGGATATGATCTAGCTGGCCTTGACTACACCACTATCATTATCCTTAAGACTTGGATTTAATGTTCAGCTATCTATTGTCATCAGGACCAGAGGAAAATTTTGTTTCACTTTTGAATATTTTGTGCAGGTTTTGAGGAGACGACAAGAGGATGCTGTGGGTCAGGACTAATAGAGGTGGGTCCTCTTTGCAACATCTTGACCCCACTTTGTCAAGATGTGTCATCCTACGTGTTTTTGATGCCATCCACCCATCTGAAAGAGTTCACAAGCTGGTTGCAGCCTACATAATGAAATATGTCATTCCAAAACTGCAATAAGCCATCAGATTGACTAATAAAAATGTATGCTGAAGGATGCGCCTCCATCGATATTAGACATGTGAGGTGGATAGCGCAGCGAACTGGATGGCTAGCTTTGTTGCCAATCACTCAAGGGGGGCTACTTGGTTGAATTTTGATGTTTTGCCACCTTTTTTTAGGATTATTCTCTTTTCGGACTTTGTGGGTTTGTATTCGTACTTGTATTGTATGAACACTCCATTTTATACAAAAAAAAAAGATTATGCTGAAAACTGTGAGATGCTAATCTCTCTCTTTGTAGTTCCCCCTTCAATTGATGCACTATGTACACGGTGACAGTGGAGAAATATCATGTAGTCGGATGATAGGACTTACACAGGCAAGTCTCCTGGTCTGTGCATCAAGTCATCTAAAAATGTGCATCAACATCTCTCTCATTAAATATTGAAAACTTTCGAACATGTCAGAAAAGTAGAAGAATGGTGTGTATGAACTTATAATTTGATAGACTACTGAATATGTGCGATAATTACTTAAGAATGCCCAACAGAATGTATTAGCATGGAAATCAAAGAGTGCAAATGATACTAAGTAGATATGCATGACTTATTTGAATAATGTACATCAATATATATTACCACAAAGAAATTGGGAATCATCTTAGCATCCTCGCTTCTGTTTCGACAATCATTGATTCCTGAGCCGGGATGTGCTAACTAATAATTCGGTATCTAAAGGATACCACATAATTGGAATGGATTTAACCAAGTAATTTCATTTTAGCATGTTCGGGAATAACAAAAAACTTATGCATAAAAAGGACACCATGCCTTACCTGTGCTTATTGGGATCAGTGGGTGAGAAACTGAAGTTGTTGGCCACGGAGACATCTCCAATAATCATACACCTATTGTGCAAAAAATATGAAAGACATAAACCTAAGAGGCAATCCAAGTAACAGGCAGTCATGGATAAAGCGCAGGATTTAATTTTAATTACAAACATATTTCGATGGATGAAAAGCAGCATTCTTTGGAGGAGATGCTGCAGCAACACCTCCTCGGTCCATTGATGCACGTAGACGAGAACATTCTCGCTTACAAGTTTAGAAGCACATAAACATCATTGCCATTGCCAGACTTCCATGTTGGTATGTGTTTTGGATTATAGAAACTTGTACATGAACTCCAACTTCAGATTGAAAGGGATCTTCTTCATAATATCATAAAATATCTTCCTTAGTTCATCACGTTTGATCCCACGGTTGACCATTACTAGGTTGCACCTTCCTCCATCACAAACCTGTGGTCTTTGCATCATGTCGGATTGTCCATCCCAGTGGAACAGCACAAGGACCTTGTTGTTACACATTATGTATTCTTCTCTGTATTCAGAGTTGGACGTATCCATTATAATGAATGCACTATTTCGCAAAGCAATGAGCAGTGGCAGGTGATTGAATGGATGGTTATGGAACAGAGGATACACAATTCCTCACTGGAGGTAAGATAAGCTGGTTTCTAGAACATGTTACAGATTCCTACTTTCTTGACTCAGTAAGTTACTAATGTTAACCAAAACCCGAAAAGAGTCATTAAAGATGGGAAATACCCTTTTAACCAAAAACAAAAAAAAAGGTGGGAAATACCTATCATGGAAAAAAAGGGGAAAAAGGAGCCCTGCCTATCACAAACCATACCAAAAACAGAACAATCCCACAATCATAAATAGAAGAAGTAAGACGAAAAGATAGATGAACCAAGGAGGCACAAGGGGCATTTCAGCAGCTAAACATGAGCAGCAACCACCTAGTGAGGATCGAAAAAATAGTCTACTAATAAATCATAACAAATTTCACAAAGTAGTATCTCTTAGGGCATTCCTTCCACCCCTAATATACACACAGCAATTACATCCCAATTGCTACAATCCAAACTAGCTTCAAATACCAACAAACATTGTACACACAGTTACATTTGATTACAATATAACTGAAACAGCTATTTCTATGCCTAATCCCCTACGATCTCTTCCCGTTCCCTCGAACAACTCCCCAATCCTTGCCTCCACGTCCTCCTCGCTGTACCTGGTGTGCTTCTCCGCGTACTTCCCGGAATCCGCGGCGTTCCGGTACCGGGCCAAGAAATTCCGATACGCCGGCAGCACCAGCTCCGACACCGATATCCTGAGCTCCGCCTTCAGCTGCTCGTCCGCCACCACCCACCCGGTCTGCGCCCGATAAATCTCGTCGAAATACGAGTTAAAAACCTGGAGCCGCTCGCGCATCGCCTTCGCCGCCACCGACGCCGACCCGGTCGCACCGTCCGTCCGTAGCACCGCGATCACCTTGCTCCACGTGGCCCTCTGGTACTCGTTCCCCACCGTCGGACCCTCGCCATCTGCCGTCTGATCCACTCCTCCCCGAGGAGTACACTCAGCTCGCTGTCCCGCACCTTCTGGATGATGTACCGCCCGTTGTTCATCAGAAAGACGCAGCTCAGCGACGGCTCGCGATAGATCTTGGACTTCACCTCGAGATTCCCTTGGAGGACATCCATGATCCACGCGATCTGGACAGCGAGGGAGGAGGACGGACGGTCCGGATCGGGCGGAGAGGCGGTTCCGGTGTCCTCCTCCATGACCTCCTCGAGGGTTCGCCGGGAGGCGCACGCCGCCCGGAGGTAGTTCATCACGTAGCGGGTGATCGGGTGGAGGCCTCCACCGGGCACGGCCGCACGCGCCGGATCTCGCCGGATCAGGTTCTCCAGTTCCATGAAGATTCCCCGGATCGCCGCCGCCAGGGACTTCGAGACGGTGGCGGCCTCCGTCCGGAGGAAGGTGGAGTACTGGTCGGAGAAGAGGGGTCGAGGTCCGGGAAGAGGTCCCGCACGGCCTCGTACATGTCGACGACCCGAAAAGGCGTTCTGGTGCTCGGTTCCCGATGGCGACGGCGTCGGCGAAGGAGAGGAGCTGGATCGCCGAAGCGCGGGAGACGGCGGCGAAAGCGAGGTCAGCGAAGGGGACAGGCCGGCGAAGATCCGGTCGCAGAGGCGGCGTTCGCTGGGAATCAGGATGCGGAAGACCATGTTGATGGCTTTGAGCCAACGGGCTATCTCGTCGTCGAGGTCAGCCCAAGGTGTGCCCTGGACCTCCTCGGCGGTACGGTGGCGGATACCTAGCCGGGCGACGCTCTCCTCGACGAAATCCCGGTGGGCGAGAGCGTAGACCTCGGCGCACTCCCGGCCGAAGCCGGCAACCACCATCCGCCGCGCGATCTCGTGGAGGTCGGAGACGGTCCCTGGCGGAGGGCGTCGATGATGAGGTCGTAGTCCTTGACCGGGTGAGCCACTGGGACCTGGCCGTCGTCTCCGTCGCTATTCTCTCCGTCCGAATCGAAAGGCGACGACCCCGCCGCCGGAGCATCCAACGGCGATCCACCGTCTGATCGCTCGATCAGCGAGCGGAACTCGTCCTCGAGCCGGAGCATGCATTTCTGGAGCAGATCATCCGCCGGTCGAGCAGCGGCTTGTTCCCCGGCGCCGGCGGGTCGAGGTCATGGATCGTGTCCAAAAGATCGTCGACGGCCTCGAGAAACGCCGACGCGTCGGCGGAGTCGGACCAGATCAACCGGTCAGAGGTTACGAAGCGGGAGATCTGGTGGTCCAGATACCGGAGCGTCCGGTTCATGGACGAGAGCGATAGGCGGTCATCGCCCGCGGCGACGCCCCACCTCCACCATCGCCGAGGCTGCCGTCGTCGTGCTGCTTCTCGGAAAGCTTCTCGCGGGACAAGCGGCCGTCGAAGGTGGAGAAGATCTGGAGGATGTCATCGGCCATAGTCTCCGTCCGCCCAGCGTCTTGGCGATGTGTCGGACGGCGGCGAGCAGCTTATCCTCTCCGTTCTCAGAGGCCATTCCAGTTGGAAACCTCTCTACCTCTCCCTTCCCACTTCCGCCACTGCCACCACTCCAGCCGTCACTTGCCGTCGTTCTCTACCATGGCCAACCAGCGAAAATTAGGGCTTTCGAAGATAGGGTTAGATTTAGGGTGGGATTGGATTCGGAGGTGGGAGAGTGTGTGGGGATAAAAGAACGCGGAGACGTCAGGTAGTTGGCAGACGAAAGACGAAAAGGAATAACGCGGAGAGAGAGAGAGAGGAAGAAGAAGAGAAGTTGGGAACGAAAGCGACATTTGAGACGCCTCCATTGTGGCGCTTCTTGCAAGTTTATGATGAAGCTTTACTCGCTCAGATGTTTCGCTGCTACTCCTCGACTTTGCTTTAATCTAGAGTATGTCGCCCTCTACGGTGAGTGTGAACCGTAGGATTAGTCGCGGATTGTCCAGTAGACGGGTGTCGCCTGTGAGAGGATTTTAGGTTTATAGTTTGTCGGCGGAGTATATTACCGCCAGAGGTGGGCTTTTGACAGTTGTGAAAGGGGCGAGCGGCCGGAAATAACGGGAATCCAGAAAACGGGTCGTTGAGATGGACGGGTGGAGATCATCGGAGCTGGGACGTAGATCTTGGAAAGTTTCCAATAGGGCCCAATTAGTAGTATACGAAAGCGGTTCTCCATATCGTATGGCACCGGCTCATTGGCGAGCTTCTCGGATTCTCTTGATCCAATGGTTTTATGAACCGTGTTCAGGAGATTGTTTTGTACCGCGATTGCGCCCCAAATGAGAAGGGCAGGGGGGATTCCATATTGGGAGAAGAGAAAGACAAAAGGAAAGAAGGAAGCGCAGGGCGGAGGAAGGGCTGTCGGGATTTCTGGATGCCGTGATTGACGGATCAGCCAGCAGTTATTTGACCGTCAACATTCCTTTTACTGTTTATATCTTTGTCCTCCCGTGACGTTCAGATTCTTTTTATTTTATTTTTCCTTCCGGGAATAGGGTGGGTCAAATGCTCAGATAACCATCGTTGAAAAATTTATCGACCCAAATTTAATTTATTTATTAAATATATTAAAATTTAATTTTGCACTCATCTGGAGTTCATTGTATAGATTACCTAATCCAACCTAACAATTTGAATCACATTATATGGATAGATAGGTTTAGCAAATTTTTAACGGATTAAATAAATTAAAATATATTAAATAAATTAAATGAGTCGGATAAAATATGATAGAAATAGTTTAGATAGATTTTGAACGGGTGAAGCACTTTTTAAATGGATTAGGTCGTTGGAGTTGTCGTCCCACTAGGTAGATAAAAATAAATAAATGATTCAAAAGTCTAAATATGAATTTCTTCGATATATAAATGAATTTAAAAAGATTGATTTGTTTATGATTCACATTTATTTATATTAATTTAAATATATTTAAAATATAAATTATTATTTATTAAAATAGGTTTGAATTTTAATTATTATAAATAAAAATCAAGTTTGACATGGTGCGATGCATTACGTATGATCATATATGAATGCAGTCTATGCGATGCATGCACTGTGATCGTCCCTCACACAATGGATGATGTGTGTGATTTATCATACCATACGGTGCATCGTGGGTACTGCAGGGAATCCACGCCCTTGACGGAGTCATAGTAGTGCAACTGGTTTGGGACCATGGTTTTCACTAAACACCCTATTTCTAGTTGCTGACCCATCTTGACATTAATGTATTGGTTTAAGTAAATTAAACAGCTGTAATACTACTGGCCAACACGGTAAGGGGTGGGTCTCCTAAGTAAGTCCATTTGGATCTTTTTTTTTGGCAAAGAAGTCCATTTGGACTTTGAAACTATATATCACATAGATTAAGACTATTTATCATCATTTTATTAGTTTTATAACTATCATATATCAAAATCAACATATAATTTCATCGGAAAAAAATCAACATATAAGATATGAGAAATCGAGATATCATAATCATTCTAAAAATAACTTAGTTTCCATCTTAAATAAGACAATTCGATATCGTGATTTATCTTACTAACAATTTTCTGGTAAGTATGTTGTACATAATGCCTACCCATGTGATATCGTTGCAGGTGGAGAAATTAACATACCATATTTCATATCTAAACAATGTCAGACATGTATCACAATGTCCACTTAACAATAGATGCATTTATTCCCTAGGTTATGTCGACTTGATCCAAATTATGTCATGGAATGTTATAGTAAATTTTGCGAATCAACGATGAAGGAATCACCAACATATATAAGGATTTGACGGTTTTCAAAACTAGAATATCTTATTGAGTTACTTGCTATAGTTTTCTTCATTGTTCTTGAGTTATAGGTGTGCAGACATCAAAGTTTAGTTTCCACACTTCATCGGGAATTTTTTTTTTGAAAATGGATATACTTTATCATTGGCAGTAGTTGATAAACTACATATGCATAAATTTGATTTATTATATTAGATTTTTTGAGAGTTTTAGAATGAGTTACCTTATGAGAAAAGGGGACATCTCTTCTTCTCCTCTTTTTTGGAGTGGTCTTGTTGTGACCCGACCCAAACGCCTGAGTTGGGAGCACGACAGATGGCCGTATATCCTTAGGATTTAAGCCTACAGGACATGCAAGACCTCTCTTCATGTTCATATGTATTCATGTCGATCTTAGACAATGGTAATAAAAGCATACTTCTAATTCATTTATTCAATAAAAATGGTTCACAAGATTTAATGAGAATAAAGCAATATTATTTAAAATAAATTAAACAAAGTGCAATTAGGGTCTTAAGCTCCTCACTGCTCCTCAAGCTCCATATATTCTTCTGGATCTGAAAAAATATAATATAGAAATGAGCTTTACGGCTTAGTAAATCATCAGTATTTCTAATTTATTTAAATATTTATATAGAAAAATAAATTTATCATTTTATGAGTATAAAAGCATGCTATAACAATCAACATAAATTCAAAATATATATTTTTGCTTGAAATAAATTTTAAATCATCCAAATTGACCTTCCACTCTCACTCTCCTAGTCCCTCTGAATATGGCCATGATCAGCCTGTGGCTAGCCTCGAAAGAGATTAGATTCTGACTACAACATGCCATCCATCAGTTATGCACCAGTATCATCCTATCTCTTGATGGCTTCCTCTGCTGTCTCTTGATGGCTTCCCACTATTCGAATGCTTTTTCTTACAATTGATAGGTAGCAAAGCGGATCTTTCTTGTTTCATGCATTCTATGTTGGTGAAGGCTTTCTCCATTTTCTTGAGCTACTTTAGTGACTTAATGGGATCAATGGAGCCTTCAAAAGCAGATGGTGCCAACTTCTTAAATTCTCTTATCCCTCGTTCCAACCTTGAGGATTTGCCACCTTTGTCATCCTATCGCTTCATATGTTGAATGAGTCCGATTAGGACTTGTATGAGACTCACCATCAATCCTTCAGTCCTTGAAGGATTAACAGCCTCTTGATTGATATTTGCGGTATTGAGAACATCATCCTTTGGCAAGGATGGTTTGCTATCTGGCTTTCACCCTAATCTAGTGATGAACTGCGAGCTGTCCTAAAGGCACTAACAGCTCAAGAGGTGCCAGCAGCTCATGATGTATTACTAGTAGCTCGAGAGATATGCTCCATTTGGGAAGTGCCAGCTGTCCATGGGGCATTATGAGTTTGTGAACCACCAAGGGTTTGGAAGGTGTAACCATTCTGATAGGTTCGACGTGTATCGACCATATAAGAACCCTCTACAATGTTAGACAATCTCCTAGATCTGGTCTGAACCATTTTGATCTATATGATGAGAAGGAATTAGTCCTCTAATATAATCACTAAGCAATTCATTACTAATAATTAGAATCATTCAATCATAACCCTAATTCTACCCCACTCTCAGTACCTACTTAGACTATAGGATCTTTTAACTGATACTACTTAATTTGTCATGTCCCAACCTAGGGTGCGACAGATTATCGCAAATCCTTAGGGTTTAAGTCCACAGGACATGCAAGGCCTGCCTTCATGTTCATATATATTTATATCAATCTCAGATATTGGTAGTAAAAGCAAATATTTAATAAATTTATTCAATAAAAATATTCACAAGGTTTAATAAGAATAAAGCAACATTTATTCAGAAATAAATTAAACAAAGTGCAAGTAGGGTCTTAAGCTCCTCATTGCTCTCCAAGCCCTATATATTCTCTTGGATTTGAAAAAAGAATATAGAAGTGAGCTTTATAATTCAGTAAGTTATCAATACCTTTAATTTATTTAAATATTTATATAGAAAATAAATTTATAGTTTCATGAGTATAAAAGCATGACAAAACAATCAACAAAGATTCGAAATATACATTTTTGCTTGAAATAAATTTTGTAATCATTCAAAGGTCGGCCTTCCACTCTCACTCCCTAGTCTCTCTGACTATAGCCATGATCGGCTCATGGCTAGCTCCGAAAGAGACTAGATCCTAACTACAACATGTCATCCATTAGTCATGTGTCAGTGATTGCCCCACTGGAGATCCGAAAGAAAACTAACTTTAATATCACACAGAATAATGTATCGTTACTAACACGTGCCAATGATCAACCCCATTTGTCTAGACTTGAAAGAAAATAGCTCCTAACTATAACACACTTTCTGCTGATGTGCACCAGTGATCATCCAATTGGAGGCTCGAAAGAAGACTAGATTCTGAATCCATATGATTATCGTTGGACTAGATAGCAGTGGACCGACAGACAATACATTTTGATACAAAAAATACAATTCATTTTTCACTAAAATATGCATATTCGATCCAACATTTCATTAATCATTTTTATATAGAGCATAGAAGATAATTAATTTAAATATAATGCTATAGCAATAGATAAATATGAAAATCAAATCTGATGCATGATAAAAACACGTTAGGAGCAGAGGTAATTTACATTTCTTGCCTTAAATTTTCATGAAACTTCGTTAGCCAAAAATATCAACCAAACCTAAATAATTAAGTATCTTATTAGACTTCTAAGTAGAAATATTCTAATTTACATCATCGAACTTGACCTAGCATCCAGAGTCTTAACCAACCCTAAGATTAAAATATTTATCAAATATAGATTACTTGGAGATCATGGTTACCTTTGTGTGACAGAATTGGCCGTGATCAAATTCCCTCGCTATACGATTCTGCAATTCCACTTGATCAATGTAAATTCACTAAGTTAGATCTAATTCATCAATTAAAGTTATTAGGCTCGATCTGGGTGAATCGATAGAGATAGAAAATAGAAAGAGAGAAAATCACTTTAGGCTAGGTCTGTGCAAGGGTTTGATCCGTCAATAATCACAAATTAGAGGAGAGAGATTAACAAACACAAAAAATTGGATTATAAAATTAATTAAATAATTAAATAATGAAAGAAATGAGATAATAGAGGATAAAAAGAGAAAAAGAGAAAGAGAGGAAAAGAAGAAAGAAGGACGAGTGGATTCATGGCTGATTGGGATGGTAGTGGCATGGTGGGCATGGCCAGGGTCCAATAGTAGTGGTGACGCTAATAGTGGCTGTTGAAAAATGTAGGCGATTTCATGTATGTATTTCGAAATTTTTTCGAACAAATTACAGTGAAAGACAATTAGATTAATCAAATTAATCTAATATGCATATGATCTAATTATCAAATCAACCTACTCTAGGATCTATGACATGATATGTTGCATATAAAGTCTGAATTAATCACATGATAAAATCTGCAAGCATGGATATAAGCAGTAGATCACATCCACTGCTAATCTGAGTTCAGAACTTGATACTTGAGTGCGGATCGATGATCGTCGCTGCTGAGAGACATGGTAAGGATGATTTTTATTGGTTGCTTATAGCCGCATATGTATCTGATCTCTACAAAAAAATTCACTCAAAGTCCCAATCTAATCGATCTTTTCAAAATACTAGCTCGTACGAAGTTCTTCTTCTTAACTGATCTGGATTCCTTCTTCAAATCTCTGAAATTTTTTCAGAAATCGAAGATAAATTTCTGAAGGAGATAAGGATCTGAAAAAAATATAAAGAAAAATTATTTTTTCTCTTATTTTTTCTCTTCCCAAACCCTGAGGACTAAATCCTGAGATTTTTGATCTTGCACTCACCAAAGAGAAGAGAACTCTTCTCTCCCTTTGCCACCAAGAACCCACGCCCCAAATCCTCTTAACGTAGAGAACTCTTTCTCTACTATCTTAGACGCATAAAAGAATAATAAAGCCCTTTTATTGGCATGTAATAAGTGGGGATGAAGAGTCCTAGGGTTTTTGGACTCTAACTTGCCTTTTGTCACTTTCTCTCAATTCCCACGCCTAAAAAATATATGATGCCCTTCTTTATTTTTCATGATGAAACCAGAGCCTATCTAATTTTTCATGGTGACAAATTCTTCTTTTGTTGCACAAAAGAAGAGATAAAAATAAGTGGGCGGCAAGGGTTAAGAGATAATGTCAAACATTATCCATATAGTATCCTATTTCAAATCAGATGTGAACAAACCAAATAAAATCAGATCCTATCCAAATTTGGACGTGAGATAGAGAAGGGAAAGGGATCTTTGGCATAAAAAAATTTCATATAAAACTATTTGTGCATAAGGAAATATAGCATAAAAAAATATGGCGTAAGGGGAGGAAGAGTCCAATACAATATGGACTCTTGGTTTCCTAATTTGAATCCAAACCAATCACATCTGATTTAGTCCAAATAAAAAATATAAAATCTAATCTAATTAGATTTATAAATTTTAATCAAATTTTAATCAAATTAAAAATTAATTAAATCAAAGTCCTGATCAAATCAGAGATATTTCTCCCTTAGTGATTAGGTTATCTCATAATCTAATCAGGTTAAACTTAATTGAATCTAATTCAATTAGATTTTATTTAATCTTCTTTACACAATCAAATTGAGCTAATTAGCAATCTAATTATTAATTAATCTTTCATTAATTCACTAATATTTGATGAATTAATTTATT
>KE504699.1:915494-959377 GCA_000441515.1 Elaeis oleifera
CTCCTTCACCCTTATCCCCCACCATCCCATGTGGCTCCTCCACACTCATCCCACCACCCTCATGGCTCCACACGCACCGCCCCTCCCACCCCCCAAATGCCCATGATTCCCCACACCCCTCAGTCTATCACTTCTCTGTACAACCACCACACCCACATCACTCCTATTACTTCTCATCAGAGAAAAAGAAGAATACCAGGATAAAATTATCGGGGATATTTTGAAAATTTGATTTCACATTATCAGTAATCTGATTGACATACCAAACATGTCAATCAAGATTTTCAGTAATTTGGTAGCAACATTACCTATGTATTCCAAACACAGTAATCAACATTACTGACAATTAATTGGTGGCAATCTATCTTGAAGGCAATCCACATTACCTTCCAAAATTGCCCGACGATGCACCAAATGCAACCTAAAATCTAGCATGAAAATTATCACTGAATTAGGCTATATAATGGACTTGTTCATGTTAACAATCTAGGTCTCCACATGTCGATCTTAGATTAGCCTCAAGCATTATTTGAGCTTGGCCAATATTTGCTAATATCAAGCATGAAAAATTTATTACTTGAATAAAGCTCTTGGCCTCAAGAGGGCACTTCAATTTTAATTATATTAACTTATGTTTAAATATGATCATGAAAATTGATAAAATAGTTTCATGAGTTAAGGTTTAAATTGTATTAGATAAGGGTGTATCGATTTCTCTACAAAACAGGATATTTCTCCACCACCTTTATTGGTCACACCATTTTGTGAGTTACCTCTCACCCTCCACCTCACCATCCCCCTCCCCAAACCCTCCTTCGCCCCCATGCCCTGCCCCACCCTCATCCCCTCCCCCACCAACCCCCCCCCCCATCCCCCACCACACCAAAAAGAGGGGTTTTAACATTTAACTTTTAAAGAGCTCTCATAGATATTAATCTATGTTCACCTCCTCATCAAACTCATATCCATCATGAATAATTTAACAGTTAATTTCAGCACGGCCCATTTTCTCGATACTGGATACTGTGTCAGTATCTTACCGATGTGATATAGTACGGTATGCATCCTATGCTGAAATAGCTTCTAAATCATTTTTCTCAATTTTTATCTCAGTACACCTCGGTACGGTACATATCTTGGTACGAACAGCACGGAGCTTGTACCAACTCAAAGTGGGTTTCGTACCAGTTTCCTCCTAGTATAGTACGGTATGATATGGTATGGCACGCCCCATGCCAGGCGATATGGGTGGTGCGGCAAACCATGAGGTGAAGTGTTACCTTGGCTGTCCATAATTAATTCTTTGCAGTCGATATCTTCTAGATTGACTTGCATTTACCTGCTTCTTTGCTGGTCCTTGAAGTAAGGAGAGACATATGCAGGGGTGCTGGAATTTGATGTAAGAATACGAGGCTTTCTGAACCTGTCCTGCCTCACTGTGGACATGCTTCCACCATGAAGGCTTTTGTTCTGCAATTGTAAAATCTCAGATAGTGCTTCAGTTGTTTAGGAGTGCAAATTTTAATCCTTTTCTCCGGCTAGCAATGTCGTAACTGGCTGCCACAGAATGGGTTCTGCTTCTTTTCGATTATTTTGATGTGAAATATTCTTATTTTTAATCACTTTGATGTTGCCAGATGCATGGGTCTTGATTCATTCAGCATTACCTATATCAGCAAAAAGGATATTTTCTCCAAAAGTAACTTAACATCTTAATAGTTGGCCACATATTTTCATCTTGTAATTATTTATTTAAAGTCATCTGAAAGGATGTCTTCTAACTTCCAATTGAATCTACATTTTTATTCTTCTTTGTGTTCAACCTGGTATTTTTTTTATTTTTTGTTGGGGAGAAGGAAGGGGGGATTGATTAGAATGTATATTATGATTGTAGCTACTCAGTTTCTTTTAACAGTTACTTCTAATTATCACTACTTTTGTCATGTGGATATACCCTGTATTCGCAACAATAATGATTATAACATGAGGAATTAATACTGATTTGAGCTTGCAAATGTATTGCTGCTTAAATAATTACTTGAATTCGCTATGTTTATTCTTAATCCTAGCTGTCAAGTCTGTGACCTGAGAGCTTTACTTCTTGCTCATAGTATGTGATGGTTGTACTCAAGGGATCAGTGCCAATATCATTTGAGGGGAACTAGCAACCCGCAGCAGATGGTGAACTAGCTACCATCTTAGGAATGAATTCTGATTTAAACAAGAAGCTGAGTGCTGCAATTGCTACAATCCTGGAGACTTAACTGTCCATTCCCAAGTTCCATTTCTTCCTCAAGTTCAGCAACTCCAAGTCAAGCAACCTCGACTTCTTCAGTGACCCTATGATGGGTCCTACATAAATTTTGATATTTTCCTCATTGCAATTTCCTTTTGTTAGGCTTTTCAGACACAAGAATATGTTCAGCCTTTGCATGCTTTACATCAGCAATAGACATGGATATCGACATGGATATCTACTATTTCTAAGTCATGTCATCTTCTTAGTTTTCAGATCCCTCCATGTCAATCTTTATGCATATAAAACAATACTTACTGATAGATTTATGCATAATTATTATCACAATTGTCAGTTGAAGACTCTGATTTCATCTTTCATCTCTTCTTCCTACATTGCAGGCCTTGGACTTCGGACAGAAGGGATCTACCATGGAGGATTTTCGACCTGTCTGCAAATGTTAGCTTCAATGTTTTGGTTCCCGTATGGTGTGTAAAAGCAGTATAATAAAGCTCTTCTTTCAGTGCTACTGTTGTTTGGAGGATGAGAGAAGGGTGCATTCTGCTGTTTAGCTTGTCTGTCTAATAATAAGATGGGAAGAACATTGAGGTGTTCGTTTTATGTTCAGCTTAACCCAAATGTAAGATACCAGAAACTTTGGCATTATGACAACTGCTGGTTTTGTTTGGACCTTCTGATGTCATCATGTCCTTATATTTGGTTACTTTTCATAGCTGCTCTGATGGACTATTCTTTGAATGCTCGGTATTGGTATCTAACAACAGGGCAACTTTTGTCTGTGGTTCTTTGCCACCATTGGCCTGCCTTATTCTGGTAATGTCTTCTAAGCTATTTAGGTTGATATAAATGCTTCCACATGGTACTAGGCTACTAGCAAATGATGATTCTTGCTTGCGATGACACAGTCACATGCTACGAGATACACACATTCTCTTCAAATTCTTATCCTATTTATTTGTAATACTCACAAGCTATTAGTATCTGATGTTGCTTGATTATTACCTTCTGTTCTTGTATTCAATCAAGGCTTGGTCTTTATTCTCTAGTCATTTTGAACAGCTGTGTCATTGTTTTTGATTTGCTGGAGAGTTTAGAAGCAGAAAAATGTGGCATAAACTTAGGCTCTATGTCTACTTAATTTGCTGACAGAATTTAATGGCATGCAGAGGGACATGTGGTCCCTAATGGTACTAGCATTGGTGTTTTGTGCAAAATGTTCTGAATTCCAATTTAACTCCAATTCCTGAATGCCTTTCCAATTCAGTCTTTGATAAAATATCCGAGACACGTCTATCATGTAGGAGAAGATGTTGTGCATGTCTGCATGTCTGCATGCTCGCATGCATGTGGGATGTGTCGGTGTGTGTTTGGCTATGTGGGCGTTCATTGTGTACACAGAATCACAGATCGATACAGAACTCGGTAGAACTGTGATTTCAGTATGCCTTTTCTAACCAGTCCTTTTGAATGCCTGATTTTGTGGACAGTGGCCTTTTATTAGCTATAGAATGTGTTTATCCTGTTAATTCTAAGTTCGATATAGCTTCAGCTGCATTGAATTAATGAGGTCAGGATCCAACAATTCTTTCCAATTAAACCTGCATTACATGTCTGCAAACACAATTTCTTTCATCGGCTACAGTGCAAATCATGGAGGATGACTAAATAAATGACACAGTTTTATTTTAGGGACCAAGATCTACAAGACAAGGATCTTGATCCTAAGCTATTTATCTAGTGAAAGATAAAGCAATTCTCTGAACTCCAGCCTCCTAGTTTCATTGTGAAAAGTTCTATGCTTGTTAGGCCAATAGGTCAGCCAAATTGTCCCTTTGAGTTCCCACTCCATGGTCTTCCTAAGGCTTCTTCACTCACCTTCCACCGCACACTCTCCCCATACTCATCTCCAGCAAAGATCACCCTCCTTGTTTTGTGAAAGGTCTGCAAGCTTTTGAGTACCTGTTTCTGAACCATGCTTTAGGTCGACATAACATCAGCTTCGAAGGCCTAGAAGAGAAGACTTCTCTGCCATTGACACCATCATGAAGAACCAATTCAGGATAGCGCTGTTTCCATGGACTGATTGTTCAAATTTCCAAGGCTTCATGCTCATTGTGACAGTATCTGCAGCCGTAACCGTGAGGCCCAAAGAAGTTGGAGGATCGAACGAGCCCTGGAGGCCCTTCTCTAGGCCAACTTCATGGATAGGATTGTCAGTGGATTTGCTTACTGATACTGATAGCACATCGGACTGAAGGGTTGGAGTGAGAAGCAAAGATATTCGAGAAGGGAAATGTTTTCCTCAGGTCCATAACCTTTCTAGCCATCAGACGATCAGATACTAGTGGGTTCACATCACACCTATTCATGGAGAAAAGAAAATATATTAAGTTTGCTTCGGCTTCCATGATTCGGAGAACCTGAAATGAATCTGATATTCTGCTAACCTTATGTTGTCCACGCTGACCGACACATCGATCCAGTTCTCACGAAAGATGATTCTGTATGCAAGCTGAATCACACCTTCGAACTGCTGGTACTTCAGGGAGAAAAGCAGGCGATCATCCTGAGTCGAAGTACTAGGATCTTCGATGCTCATGGCTACCATTGGGCAGTACAGCTGCACTTTCCATAGCCTGCTCGCTGACAAGGTGTATGAGAACAATGGAGAGGGTGATGTGAGAGAGCTATTTGATGCTTGGAACTCTATTATCCAATTAGTGATGCCAAGGCTGATAGATCTCATCCATTGTTCTTCGAGGTTGGATCCAAGGACCCGCATTAAGATCTTTGATGCTTCTCGGGACCTCGAGCTAGCTAGTTGAAGCCTCGACGAGTCTATGAATTCTGCACGAAAGTCCTGAGGAACTTCATAGATGCAAACTAGGAAAGTAAGATTGAGGAATGCCACATTGAATATATCTGAGGAATCATCACTAATTTGTATTGCTGGTTGTCTGAAGGGACTTTTCTTGTTGGAGCCATACTTAAGGACTGAATTGATGATATTATAGAACAGATGAATTATGATGTCATCATCCAAATACTCTTGGGTCTTTGTTTTCAGGTGGAAGGACTTGGACGTCCAAAGGGAGATGGGGATGTGGAAGTTTGCAAAGATGGAGAAGGTGACTTGTGGTCTTTGGCTATGAAGGCTTTTGATGACTGACAGATTAAGGGATCGGTTTGTTGATTCTAGGGAACAGATGCAAAGAGAAATGGTATTTGTATTCCATTGATTGATGGAAGGAAGGTTTCTTATCCATCTCCAGACATCAGTAGTAGAAGCCATGATATGAATGGATTGCAGATTCATCACATTCATCATGAATTTAAAGCATCTGAAGAGGAGATCCTCAGTGGTAGGGGAAGGAAGCCGAAAGCAGACGTAACACTGATTTTCCAACAATGCATATCTAATCATGGTGGTGTATAACTTTCTAAATATGAATATAATCAATGTTTGCAAGAGAAGTTCAGAACACACAGATATAGTTTGAAAGACCTTCTGGTAGATTGCTTTCTTATGCTTTTTGATATTTCTAGGAAGTTGGAGCACGGAAGGAAGGATTACTTTGGATAGTGATCTTTGTCAAACTTATCACCTAACACAAATTATCCCCTTACCTTTTTCATTGCTTATGCTTCTTGTATTACCAATATCTCTTCAAACTTTATGCTTCCTGAAGCAGTTCACTGAAATTAAATTCCAAACCTTCCTTTGCCGTTTTCAAGGAGAACCAAAAGTACATACCCACATACATCAGGCTCTTCGAATGTGGAAGTTCGCATTTCGTGGAAGGCCAGTAATGTGCTAATTGTGACTCGATTCTCTAAATTAGGCAGAGATAGGTTCAAAGCATCATAGGTGAATGAGTAGGTGCTGTTCCTTGGGCACTCAGAAAGAGAAGCCTTCCCTAATAGCCTATCCACTAGTCCATTGTCTTCCTTGTCATGAAACTACTGTTCTGTTAAAAGTCTACCTCTGTTCTCTTCATATGAAGAGCATGTAACTTCTATCTCAAGCTTCTCCTTTCAGGTAGGCCAAACTTACACACATTTACAGAAGTTAGGATTCTTCGAGAAACATATGTTAGGATTCAATGTGTATCCTGAGTTATTTAGGAAAGAGTATGCATGGTAAATGGTGCTTTATTTATTTGTTTCTAAAAATTTATTCAAGGTACTTGATGAATAAAAACAGATGTATCTTTAGGTCTCTGATTGTGATATAGCAACCAGACAGGTATGCAGATTCATAGAAAGTAGAATCTAGCAGATCTGTGATGTATTTTGTTTGGTTTCTATCTTAATAAAGGCGTGCAGATTCTCTGTTCTGGTTTCAACGGAAATGCTAAAGTATCTGGAATCAGTAAATTAAGAATGCGTTTGGTTACATTTTTTGATTTTTGATTTTTAAAAAATATATATATATATATTTTTTTACTATTGAGTAAAAGTAAAAAGCAAAAGTATGTTTGGTAACTAAGTTGCTATGAAGCAAAAAATAATATTTAGGAACAGCAGGTGAAGAACTCGACGAGGGAGAAGGTTCGAGAAGGGAGTGAAAAGGAGGTGAAGAGCTCGACGAGGGAGAAAGATTTAGGCTCTTTACTTTTGGTTTGGCGTTTTAGATGTGGAGAAACAAAAAAACAAAAAATAAATTTTAGAAAGCAAAAAATTTTTACTTTACATATAAAGTAATTATTTTGATTTTTTTTATTTTACTTTTTGCTTTTCATAATGTTACTAATATTGCTTTTTGATTTTATATTTAAAATTAAAAATAAAAAAATATTTTTTTAATGGCTAACCAAACGCACCCTAACTTGCCTCATTCTGACCAACCGTTCAATCATCAAAATTCCAGCAAACATCAAAGAGCTTTATTGAGGCAAATTCATAATTTCCTTTCTAATTCTACCAGTCTAGAATGTCTTCTGATTTCTTAAAAGACAAAGCTGCATTTATCAAGTAATATAATTGATATTAGCGAGATCTCTGAAGTCCTTTTTTTTACACTTTTTTTCTTTTTTTCTGAATGATGCCCAGGATTTGAACCACTGTTAAAAGACATGGATGCATGCATTGACATCTTCATGAATATGTCATTATCTTAATGAATTAGCTTCATCATCCCTCTCTTTCCTTCCGGGAAAAAAAAAAAACGAAGAGACATCTTCATGAATAGGAAACTACTCCCTTTAATTCTGTCTCTTGTTTGAATCACTAGTTTTATCCAGGAAGTAATTGTTCTTGATATTAATCTGTAGAGTGTCTTTCTGATGATTTCAAACGCATGCATGCATACATACGTACATACATCTACATACATATATGCATGTATGCATACACACACTCACACATTATGTATGCATGTAACATATTTGTAAGGAGAAGAATAATTAGGAGAATGAAGAAAAACAAATAGCTAGTAAAGTTTAGGTTAGATTGAGCACCAGTAAGTTAATGATGGTGGTGGAAAGAACATTAAACAAATCTATCTTGAGGTCTTATAAATTCAAATTGATTGGTTACACCAATTAGACTTTCAAAATACTTCGCTTTGTTTCATACTTCAACATGTATACACAATATTTTTTCCTTGATCAAGTGATTATAAAAGAAGAAGAAGAAGAAGAAGAAGAAGAAGAAGAAACCATAATCAAGAAGAATGCATATGTAACTCATATGTTAAATACTTTGAATAAGGAGAGCTGATTTAGTTGACAATGAAAGAGGATTGAACGTATATGACAATGTCAGACATCCAATAACTTGTAATAGATCGCTTATGCTCAATTTGTAATAAAATCAAGTATCTAGCTTATTAATGTAGGCTTCCACTCTCTACCTTCATACAGTTATGTTAACCAGACCGGCTTTACTTGTCTAAGAGAAGGCATATTGGTTCATTTAATTTTCAAATTATAGTGCTAGTTGATAAGACAAGAGAAGAGAACAGCATCAGGCTAGAAATTTATCATGCACCAGAAGAATATTCTGAGACACATAGAGAGGACCCTGAATTGACCCTAAAATAGTGAATTTTGTTACTTTAAAAATGTTCCTTAATTGGGGAAAAAATGTTCTTAATTAATGAGAATGTTGATATGACCAAGGATGTCTCCCTTATGATTGGATAGGGTGATGGATCTACAGTCAAAATCCTTAAAAGCTGAACTAACAGTCATGCAAGATACTTGTGAGACTCACTTTATTCCATTTATCAGTAGGTAGATGCGAGTTAGATATACGGAAAAAAACACACACCAAGAAGAAGGAAGCTCTTAAAAGAAATGAATTTTTTAGGTAATACATAGTCAACCAGAAGGGATACCATTGACATATGAAAAGAAAATGATAAATGCATGGTTTGCATGTGTATGATTGATTCCAAATAGGAGGGCAGCAACCTGCTAGGACTATGAGCTGTCTGGAGGTTGGCGGCCACAGTGTTATGGGGTGGTGCTACATGTATTAATGTGTGCCGTCGATGATGTTTGACCATGCACATAGTGGGTTATATGGATCTTGAATTTTGCTATGATGTTCAAAAAATATTTTAATTTTTTATTATTTATTTATTTTTATTTTAAATTAACTATAGACCATTCGGATTTCAACTAGACGGGCATTCATGTGCATAGCTGATGTAGTAAATATTTCTAAGATTAAAATTATTTTATGTCATCATTAAATTAATTTTTTTTAAAAAAATCTTCATCATGGACTCTAAGGTGGAGAAGCCGTAGGTGGAGCAGTGGTGGTGCGGAGAAGCTGCAGGCATGCATTAAGCTGGGGCCGAGGTGTGGGAGAACCATGAACATCTTAGATAGGAGGGTCTGAGGCGAGGGGTGACGGTGGGAACCACAGGCGCACACGGAGGCAGAGAGTGTGGGAGAGGAGGGGGGCGGTTGAGATCGGAGGATCTGCGCATGGGGAGAGGTTCGCAAAAGCTCCGGACATCAAAGAAGGGGTGGAGGGTGTAGAACCCATCGGTACGGAGTGGGGGGAGGAGGTGGGAACCGTGAGAGTGTGTGGGGCAGGGGTTGGGGGGGGCGGAGGCCGACGACGGAGAGCCATGGGCATCGAAAGGGAGGAGGGTGGTCGCAAAAGTCCTGAGTGCCGAAGAGAGGGCCGGTCGAGGAGGGGAGGTTGGGAACCACAGGCGCACAGGGTGGGGATGGTGGGCATGCAGAAGCCATCGATGCCTAGCGGAGGAAGGCCGACGCGGAGGTTGGGGGCATGTGGAGGAGTAGCTACGCGCAGGGGGTGCGGAGGAGCTGTCGGTGGCGCCAGAGGGTCGGGTGGGCACGGAGAAATTGCGGATGGTGCCGACGAAGAAAGTGGGAGGTGGGCGAAGGAGGAGGAGAATGGGGGGTGGTGCAGCGGCAGGAAGGGGGGCGACGAGAAGCGTGCGGTGGCAAAGAGGCAGGTGCCGGTTAGGAGAAATTACGAAGGAGAAAAAGAAGAATTTAAAAATATATTATTTTTAAAAAATAATAAAATATAAATAGTGAAATGTCTTAAATGTCTTTTGTAATAAATAATACTTATGGAATACCGTAGCAAAACCCATGAACCTTTTATGTTCATCCAGCACTTTGGCTTGGTAAGTTTGTGCATGTCTATCTATGTGTTTATGCATGCATATATGTATGTACATGCATATGTTTGTACGTATGCATGTATGTATGCACATATACATATACATACGTACATATATATCTTGAATTTGGACAATTTGAGATATATATATGTATGCATGCACATATACATGTACATACATGTATATATATATCTTAGATTTGGACAATTTGAAATGCATCAAACCAAATGCAAGATACATTGGGTTCAAGGTGAGAGCTGGATCCCTCCGATCTCAACTCGAATTTTTAGGACAACCATCTAAACCATCAGAGATCAAGCCTAAACCATTATGCCCTGTGTAGATCTCAACCTAATCAAATTCAAACTTAATCTAAGTTTTAGATTAAACATCCAATCTGCATAGCTTAAACCTTGTTTGACCATGACTTGAACCAATCCAAATTGTGCCGTGTTGAAAATTTTGCAGCTATGCTGGAGTTGGACTCAGGTGATCGGATTCAGCACTGGATTGAATTGGATTTGGGTTGTTTAAAACCCCTTTTTTATTTTTTGATAGGAATCTCAGTATCTTTTGGTTGAATGAGTTTGGGCTAGCCTTCAGACCCAAACCAACTAAAACTGGGTACGGGTTTCCGAACCGGCCAATATACAAATCAACACAACCCCGCGCCTGGGTGGATGTCCCATGTCGAGCGAGACAACATACCATATCCATTCCTCTGTTAAGCTATCACGCACGTGTACAAATACGGCTTCACCGACAGTCAATATCGAATCCTAGCCGTCCAATAGCGCTTTCTACGAACACCTATGGTCGGTAATCTCCGTACAACCGAACGCACATCAAGATGGTCATTTGATCTACCGCTGTGATGTTCGTGACGCGGATCCGAGCATCAAGAAATGCCGGACCACTTTAAGACAACGATGCTCCTCGGACCATCTCGACAACGCCCTCCCTCTTTCCACCTTCCGTCCTCGGTCCACCATCGCGTCCCCTTTATTCCGAAGCAAAGGAGTTGGAAAACCCCAACCTCCTCTATTTTATTATAATAATTCCTCCATCTGGTCTCTCCAGAACCGAATCCATTCCCCTTAAATTAACAAAACCCTCGTTACCCTCCTCCTACCCGAAACTCTCGCCAGAAATCCCCCCAACAGATCTCCGGCGCCGCGATGATGGCCACCACCCGGCCCGACCCCGCTCCCCATCTCCAACCCCCAGTCCGGCGCCGCCGCCGCCACGGCCTCCTCCGGTGCCACCGGCAGCGGTGCCGCCCCGATCGCCACCCGGCTTTCCGCCTCTTCCTCTCTCGCCTCTCCGACTCCGTCAGCCGCTCTCTCTCCAATCGCCGCCCTGGTCGGAGCTCATCGACCGGTCCGCCTTCTCCCGTCCGGACTCTCTCTCCGACGCCTCCTTCCGCGTCCGCAAGAACTTCGCCTACTTCCGCGTCAACTACGTCGCCCTCCTCGCCGCCGTCCTCGCCCTTTCCCTCCTCTCCAATCCCTTCTCCCTCCTCGTCCTCCTCGGCCTCCTCGCCGCCTGGTGCTTCCTCTACCTGTTCCGCCCCGCAGATCCGCCCTCGTCCTCTTCGGCCGCACTTTCTCAGACCGCGAGACCCTCGGCGCCCTCGTCCTCCTCTCCGTCTTCGTTATCTTCCTCACCTCCGTCGGATCCCTCCTCATCTCCGCTCTCATGGTCGGCGTCGCCATCGTCTGTGCCCACGGCGCCTTCCGCGTGCCTGAGGACCTCTTTCTCGACGACCAGGAGCCCGGCGGCGCCGCTGCTGGTCTCCTCTCCTTCCTCGGAGGGACTGCCTCCACCGCCACCGCCACCGCCGCCGCTGTCCCCGCCGTCGCCGCTCGCGTCTGATGATGATGCGGATCTGGTGGTGAGGCCGTGAGATTTCTTTTGACTCGTTACCTTTCTTTCTCTGTAGGGGAGGGAAAAAAATATTGATCTAAGCTTTGTTCGGTTCTGGTTCTTTCGCAACTATATATGCACACAAATCGTAATATAGAATTCTGGATTCTTGTAAGTTTTAAGTTGATGAGTGCGTACAATTTGTTATCTCCTCTCCTAGATCTATTTGTCTGTTGAAAGAATAGATCTGATATGTTCTTGAATACATAATAAGTCTTTTTCTTATTTAGAATGGTTTCCCTGCTATGATGTTTGGTTTGATGTGGTTGTTTTGCTCAAGGCGAGAGTGGACCTGGGTGTTATGTGGCTTCTGGTTTTCTTATCTTTTTCCATGGGGATCTGAGCTGATCTTCAGCATTGTGAGTGATGGATGATTAGATCTGCTTGTTCTTAGCACATAGGTTCTAGATCTGGAGCAGGGACTTCTACTTGTTTATGGTCTGCAACTTTTTTTTTTCTTAAGATTTAAAAGAGCTGTTTTATTTCCAGAATCTGTTTTCATAAATTTGTATTTTAGTTTACTGCAGCTTGCAACATAAATGATATTCATCGTAGGTATGATTAATTAGAACTAGTGTACGAAAATTATAAGAAGCGGCTAAAAGGTTTCTCCCCTCCAACAAATGTGTTCCAATTTCATTTTTGGTGTATTGGGAAATTTGTGGGGACACGCTAGGCTATGGAAATTCAATGTGCTGGGCTATGGAAATTTTGTGATGGAAAAATTGGAGATTGATAGACTGTGATGTTGTGATGTAACAGGGAGTAATATTTTTTCGTCATATTTTTACTCATGGATTGAGAAGGAGATGCACATCAATGCACAATGGCACTACCTTGTAGATATCTCAGGTAAATCAGTCTTGATGCATGGTTTTATTGCGTCATTAGTAAGGTTTTAGACTGAGTTGTAACTAGTTCTGGACCTTTTGGCAACCCCATACGAGATTCAGTGTTATATCTGCTGCATGAAAAAAAAATATAATTGTCTTCATGATTAGCTGTATAGGGTAAACTTGAAAAATATATGGAACTGAAAGGGTTGTTCATGTTGTCTAGAAATGGGATTTCTTTTTGTTTGTAGAATTTGAACCATGCTTCAATCGAATGGAATTAGAATTCAAATTTCAAGAAGATCACCTAAGCTACTTGCAAGCTTTTTTCNCTTCATCTTCTCTCTCTCTCTCTCTCTCTCTGTGTGTGTGTGTGTTTGTGTGTGTGTGTACAGATTGAACATTGGTTTAAGATAGAGATGCCCACGAGTATGGTTAGCATAGCATTCCTCGTTACCTTTGACTCTTTACAATGCACTTCTGTTATGTTTTTGTGACATTTTTAGTTGTTCCTATGAGTGAATTAATATTTGTTGAACAGGAGAAGTTATTGTGGTTCTAACCATGGGCATTGATTTGAATTTTAGTCATGGTGTTAATTATGGCATCACATTTGAGCAGTGGAGAATAAATGGCACTTGTATCCCATCATGTGCTGGCATGTATGATAAGGCATATGGAGAAGCTTGTTCCTTTGGCAATTGTTAATTTTGAATGCCTTCAGTACATGTTTTCTCCCTGTGGCTCATATAATTCTAGCTTAAAATTTGTGCATCATAATGTTATTCTTGCAGATTAATTTTAGTAATTTATTGAGCAGACACCACAGCCAATCCATATTTTCTGTGGTCAGAGAGAACAAAATATGTCAGTTACTTCTGTGATTTGACTAGGTCATGCAACAGATGGAAGAAAATGATTTCTTCTTTGGAACAAAAAAAAAGGGTTCTATGATCATGTGAGTTTTAATTCAGTAATGAAGATGTTTAGTTTGTTAAAGATCAAGAGCAGTATTTGTATAGATTTTTACAGACAGTTGAATTTGGTACCATTATTCTGGTCTCGGTATAAATGTGCCTAGGACTGGTCTGGAAAAGTTTTTACTGTTGGTAATGGGAATGAATTTGATTGAGATTTACAATAAAATCTCAGAGGTTTCTTTTTTATTACTTTGCTCCATGGCATGATTCCATTAAATGCCTGAAGTTTAAGGCTACTTTGGTGATGGCAGGTCTGCCCTTTTCATCCATGACATACTGTCTCAATCATTTTGTGGTTTACAAAATTTCCTATCTTCTTAACTGTTATAATAGAACATTAGTTTCCTTGTATTGGTGGTAAACTTTAGAGTGATTAATATCTGCATGTTCAGACTTGTACAATATTCGTTTGTACTTATCATTGAACTTTGGTAGCTAAGCTACAGTATTTTTTCTTGGTATGTTCTTTACTTTAGAAACAAGCTGTGTTAAGATCTGTGATCTCATGGATGAATGTGCATAGGGCTTTGAGTTGGATGGAACAAAAGTTGCCAATCAGAGTAGAAGGTGAGAAGTTAATAATGAAGAATTATGAAGCTACCCCTTATTAGAAAATGAGAAGAGAAAATTAGAAATAAGAACAAGTACAGATCTTAATGGAAATTAATCCATTGTTCCTCAAACAAGTTTTGATTATGGAGAGTAACCTTCATGCTCATTATATTTAGTTGTCTATAATCTTCAGCATGTTGTACAAGTTCAACTTTGATTCTGTGACTCTGATCCATGGTCTAAATTTTTTGCCCAACAAGCTATTTGAAGTATTGCCTTACAAGGTATCAATTCCAGAGTTGAGATGTATTACAGACATGTTTTCCTTGCAGTATAATGGCAGCTCTGTTCGCCTCTAATAAAGGCTCAGGTTTTCAATCAAATGGTAGGATGCCTATGCAAGTCTAAGCTTTTCTGGACCTAGGATTATCTGATTGCATTTAGCATGTGTTTGCAATGCATTAACTTGAAGATCGACAATTGTGATTTCCGAGTTGTATAGATAACCATAAATTAGTTGATATTGATCAGTTTTTCACAGCTGCCCGCAACTTCAGGTGGTCCCTTCCACACAATCGTTGCAATATTTCTGGCATGAGCTTGGTGGTGGTGGTAGTTGTTGCTGTTGTTGTTGTTGGCTTTTGTTTTGTTTTTGTTTTTGTTTTTTTTTTTTGGTTGGCACGTTGGTTTTTTTTTTGGGGGGGGTGGGGGGGGTGGTTAGTTGCAATCCTTGTTCCTTCTGCTACATTACGTCATTACCATTATAACTTCTCTAGGCACTTGTTATTAACTTCAGTCTTCAGGACTCCACTTTGGCAATTTTTTGTCCGAGAATGCCCTTGTAGCTCATTAGATCTTTGGAGACCTCCATCCACAAAAACCTGATCTAACCCATAATAGGTCTTTTGCCTCGCAAGTACCTACATACTAGTTCGTAGTAGATGAACAAAGCACTTGCATGTTCTATTTGTGCTGGTTTTTGTCTCCACATTTTATAGTTATTATACATGTTTATCAGCCAAGTAAATCAGAAAACAGATATATGACTGCATGTCAGCAGAGTTAACCATTATGGTGGTTTCTTGCACAGTCAGTGAAAAATTAAGAGCAGAGAAGGATTTAGAATCTGATTTATATCAAAGAGTGCCAAGGTTGCGTATTTGGTTGATGAAGAGTGGCAAGACGGCAGTAGTACATGAACAATGTTGAAAGACATAAGAGCAATGACACGTCTGACATCACTTATGAAGAACCGCATGGAGCTTATACCAACTTAAGCATGTATCTTGGTGCTTGTTGTAAGGACTATAGTTATGTGCTTTATCCACGGATGACGCCAGACCGCAACGATACGAAAGACATGTCTTGCATCACTCATGAAGAACAGCGATGAGCCTAGACCACCTTAAGCATGCATCTCGGTGCTCATTCCAAGGACTTCATTATTATGTGCTGTTGCTGTGCTGTATGGTGGCATCATGGTATGGTACTGTGTTGTGCCTGTCACATGGTGGAGACCTGCTTCAGAAAACATGGTTGCATGAACCAATGTAATTTGGCATGCATGATACCGTGGTTCCAGCCATTGTACTGTGTCTATATCTGATTGGTGGGATACATGATATGTTTCCTAGTTTTCTGGTCAATCCATTCCCTGGTTGTTTTCCCTTAATAATCCTCTCTTTTTTTCTAAAATTCAGATATGGTGTCTATTGCTGCTTAAATCAATCGAGGCCGAAAATGGATGGCTGAGATAGAAAGACGGACGTCTGATCCTCGTGTAGGGATACCGGCACTAGAATAATTTGCAAACAAATTCCGAACTGAAGGTTGTTATTCTAGCGAGGATCCTCCGATGCTCAAGTCAAAAAAGAAGAGAACAAAAGAGCAGCAATTGATTCTCTTAGAAGAATTTGATCTGACTCATCTGGATTCTCGGGGCTCTGGTTGTTTATATAAAGGATATCGGACAGCTTGATTGTTAGCTGTGAGATCGTACGATTTCGAGATTGTTGGGCCATTGAAATTGTCGTATTTGACGAGATAATTTAGTCCTTAATCGCTCCCATTAGATCAAGGGAGATTGTTACGCTAGATCTTATCTTTTCAGAATGGACAGCTGTCGTACTAGATGAAGGGGCAGGTCGGCTGAGGCAGCTCATGCATAGGTCGGACGCCTCAGCTCAGCAAGGAGACGGACTCCTCGGTTCATACATCAGTCAACGGTCGTGTTGATGATCCGAGAGTCTGAAATGTCTTACGATGTTGTGTCGATCCGAGGTACTTACGATAACCATCGTAACACTATCCCCTACTCTCGAGTCTGAGAATCAGACGAAATGAATACTTCAAAAGTGCCTCGGATCCGGTGCTATGTGTTTCTGCCTTCACGTCTGTCTTCTGCATTTAAGGTTTGTAACGTCAGCTTGATATAGTTGATGCGGACGGATGTAACTGATGGGATCATTCAGACGACAGTTCTCTCGAGATTTTAATTACTTTTGCAGCGACTTTTCATTTTCTTCCTCTTTTAAATTTACATCTTGAAGGATAGGTAACCACAAATCTCCTTTTGTGCCGATTTTTCATCACGATTTCTTGGGACATGATGGATTCACAGTGCATGAAGAGATTTGAGCAGATTCTGGTCCGTAGGAGATAGGTTGTAGTTCCGATTGCCGAAACGGAACCCACGATCAGAAAGAAGATCATGCTGCTCCTGCCGTTGAGCCCACATCTCCACCATTTGAAGCCGTGGTGCAGGATTTTCAAACAAAATTCGGTTGGCGGGCCATCGTCGGAGACAGCATCGAAACGAGCACCGAGGGACGCTCCAAAAGGATTCGATTGAGGTATCACGGATGGCGGAGGCGGTTGACAATCCGGAGAAGGATCTGATGATGGCGATGGAAATTGGGAGACCTCTGGAGATAGTGACTCCTGCCTGGCACCTTCTGGCATCCACTTTTCTGTAGGACCTTCAGATTCGATGCCTTGTGCTCCATCCGTAGGAGAGAAACTCTAATCCACGGTGGAGTACCTTGCTCTATCCGTAGGAGAGAAACTCCAATCTACGATGGAGTACCAAAGGAACCTCCTACCACCAGTCGAGAGGCTGCTTCTCGACGAATAAAGGGGGAGAAGTGACTTGCTGATGCTTTAAGATCTCTTGCACATGTGGGCCGATATTTGGTGAGCTTTGTCAGTTCCAATCTCGATGTTCCGATGATGAAGAAGGAAGAGATCGATTTGTTGAAGTACTGATCAGAGCAATTAGAAAGGAACATTATCGAGCTGGTCAAGGAACTTGGCTTCATTGAAGAGGCTCTTCAAGAGGCCCAGGAGTCGATCCTTCTTTGAGATGAAGAACTGGGGTGGTTAAAAGAAGATTGTGGCCTTCGAGCAGCTGAAATTCAGGGATGACAAGAAAATCGAAGGTCTCGAGGAGCGGATTAGAATCCTCAAGAAATAAAAATCTGAGGCCAAAAGAGACAACCGTCGGGCCCATGATGACCTGGAGCATCTGAGGAGAACACCTGAGGTGAGAAGAGGTTCTCCTCATCTTGAAACTCACCCTTAAAGGAGCCCCAGTGGGGGTCCGACCAAGAGGGTCAGAACTTCCGAGGAGACTAGCCGTGGAAAGAGAGCTCCTCAAGAAGATGGGTGTTCCGCTTCTAAGGGAGTTTAGACCTCCCCAGATCCGCTCTCGAGAATCTAGGAGGCCGGATCGGAGATGGAGCACCTGAAGAAAAGTTGGAAGAGAGAAAGGTAAATCATAAGCTTCTCTGGGATAAATTTATAGATCAGGAGATTTACTTAAACGTGCTGAAAGCAGGAGAAAGCAGATGGAAAAGAAGGGCTAAGATCATAGCCCAAGCTTGCAGGGCAACGTTCTTTGCGGGCTTTGAAAAGTGCAAGTCCATTGCCCAGGTGCATCTTCCTCCTAACCTCATTCAACAGCTTCAAACTGATTGTTGGACGAAGATTTGCAGGCGGTGTTGTAGGATAACTTGTCAAGATTCACGATGACGTCCCACTTTTCATATGAGATGAAAAAAGCCAACGCAGCCGTTCAGATCAAAGGCATCATCTGCACCGAGGAATATCATCCTACAGACGACTGCCCTGGCAATCCCCCTGAGGAATGACTTATGCTCGCTTCTTCTTTTGTTTTAATGATTCAAGACCTCTGGTCTTGTAATAAAATCTTTACAGGAACAAATGTAATCTTTTCTTTTGATAAATATAAACCATGCTTTTTAAACATGCGAAAACTCGGCCCCGACTATAACTACAAAAACTAGAATAATTGTCCAAACGAATGCTTAGCCTGTTATGCTTCGAGCAAGGCACGAGCTGAGCTGAAAGTAAGGCGAAAATCTGAGCTGACTCTAGCTGTAGTTATTATGATCTAGGGCGAATTTTCATACCTGTCGTACAGATTTTAAAAAAGATTGAAATTTGAATTGCCTCTGCGTGGGAGTAACTGACACACGTCTGTACACATTCCTTCAAAAGTGACGTAAAGTGTGATTCATCTGTCACTGGCATTAACTACCATATCGACGGCAACAATCATGTCCATTCGCAGTCTCCACACATCGCATGTACGTTAATCATCTGACAATGCACATCCCTGCAATTAGTGTGCAGACGGGATGCGACTTTTGGTAGTCCCGTTCAAGTCTGAGGTTATTTAAAATTTCCAAACAGGATGAGATACGGACCTTACAAAGTTGCGGTTACCTTCCTTCCATTGTGAGTTCCTCACTTCTTCATCCTTTTGTGGCTTTTCTGTACGAGAGAGAGATGGCTACCACGGAGCCTAACTTTGCGCCATTGGACTTCAAGTCAGAAATGACAGAGCAAGACATAATCATGCTACATGAGCAGTATCAAATACCTCTCGCATTTCAACTTGAAGTTTCAGGACTAGATGATCGAGTTTACCATCCGCCTCCAAGACGTATGGGCTTCTATGAAGAGTGCCTCCGAGTTGGGGAGCGGCTTCTTCTCCATCTTTTTTCGTGGCGCTCCTTCAATACCACAAAATATCGCCATGCACGGTGGTCTCGAATGCATGGTGGTATATATGCGGATTTACCACGGTATGCGTACTAGCTAGAATTATGCCGAACGTCACATTCTTTCACTTTCTCTTCAACCTCAAACGGCATCCTGACTCACACGGGTGGTGGTATGCGACTCCGCAGAGGAAGAAGGACGGCTTTCGCTTGATATTTTTGGGTATGCCTTCTACTGTGCACGACTGGAAGCTAAGGTTTCTCTTCATCTCACAGACATCAGGCGAAGACTGAAACTTTACTACCTGGGATGAATCCCAAGAAGCTTCGTTAAAGGAGCCTTCAATGAGCAAGACCCTGGAGTAAGAGATGGCAGCTCTGCGGGGCTTCAAGATTCCAGAGTTGAAGGAGTTACTGTCGGCTCAGATGTTGTTTAATACCGGTATTAGCCAAATCACTCCCTAGGGTATGCGATTAAGCTGTTTTGGCCTTAATTCTTCTAGCTTTATTCATCTTACAATTCTTTTGCTATGATTGCAGAGCTGGAAGTTAGGAAGAGCTCAAGCCCGCCAAAGAGAAAGAGAAAAATCCAATGAAAAAGAAGTGTCAAGCCCGCTGTTGAGCGGAACCTTCGGATTAAAGTTGAAAACCCCGCACAATCGACCCTGGAGGTCAGGGAGTCCTAACCTTCCCCTTCGGAGGATCATGAGATTGCACGGGTGAGAGAGGACTTGCCTACCATCTTTGCCGCTATAGGTTATTGGGAGGGTCATGCAGAACAAGGCCTGGAGGAGGTGATTCTGAGCTTATCTGCTCCCCCCAACTCACCAACCCGACCAGCTTCACTCGTAGTCGAATCTTCCTCGGACGAGGCTCCAGCCGAGGTTGCCAGCGCGTCTGAAACTGCTCCACCTGGATTGAAGCATGAGACCTCAACGTTAATAGATCCCATGCTAGCGAGCGAGCTACTCTCCGGACTGATCCTCCCTGTCGATGCAAACGAGCTACTGGGCATTGCTCGGAGAGAGATGAGGAGAGGAGCCATGGATTGCCTCATCCGGGTATGTCGGGACTTTCTCACTTAGCACCTACTGTATGCTCATTTATTACTTAGGAATTTTTTTACTTACCAGCTCGTCCATTACCTGAACAGGTGCATTGAAAGTTTTTGTGAGCTGGCCAAAGAGGCAAAGAAGTCTGGGCTCGAAGTCGAGATGCTCAAAAGAGCAAGAGAGAAGGTCGGTGAAGTCTCCATGAGAGCCGACGCCGCCAAGAGGAGAGCCAAAGATGCTGAGGCGGCATTGAGAAAGGCTATTGAGGAGAATTCTCGACTGCTCGAAGAAATAAAAGAGCTAAAGGCCGCCTGGGGGCTGAGGAGAAGCGATCAATCGAGGTCACTTCTAAGGTTGTGGAGGACTTCCGAGCCTCTGAAAAATATGAGAAAGAAAGGGCTGAATACTCCGCCAATGCCTATGATGCTGGAAAGCAATCTATTCGAGCCCGAGTTGCTGTCAAATATTCGGGTCTGAATTTGAATTTTTTAGACAAAATTTGGGATCTTACCATGACGGATGACTCAACGATCGGCACCTCAGCTTCAGGCACCACCTTATAATCTTTGTATTTCTTTCTTTCTTTTTTTTTGGATCCCTTTGGGATCATTTGTAAGAAACTTAAAGAATAAATAAGAACATTTTGTCATACCTTGGCTAGTGGACTTACTTATGCCGATATGAGGCAATTCAATTTTGAACGATAATTTTATTTTGCTCCTTTAAATGCAGACGATTACAGAGAATGACTGTTGATGACTTATCCGATAAGATCACACCTGAAAAATGGCACAGGACCTGAGAAAATGCGCCATGTGGGCCTATTCCGCTTTGCGAAGCATCGCAGGGATTTAGTCCCACTTCGAAAAAAGTGCATCATTAGTTGCTTGGCCATTAACTCCTGGGAAGCACTCATTGACGATTGATGTGGTTGCTAATGCCTATAAATAGGAAACCAAAGAGCAAAGGGATCTCCATTTCTCCTTCTATAGCAAGAAGTCTTTTCTTCGACTGCTGCCATGTCTTTGCCTTTGAATCTGCCATCCTTGGAGCAAATCAAGCAACGAGTGAGAGAGTGAAATACCTTTGCAAGGGATGCCCGTCGAAGGTATCTAGCTCGCGAAAGGGAGAGAGCTAGGTGGGCTGGTGCATCCTCCTCCCATGGGGTTCCCCCTTCTTCTAGAGCTACCGCTCCAAGGATGATGCTGGCATTGCTGTCACCACTTCCTCTGCCCGAGCACATCCTGCCTGCAGTTCAGGAGCACTATATTATGGAATTTTGAAATTCTACGACATTCAGAAGGAAAATACTCGACGTCACCACTGCCGCCTTCATCCAGGGCTTTGATAATTGCAAAGTTTGTCTGTAGAAGATAATGCCACATCTAGAACTCCACGGCATACAAGCTAGCGGCACTGATAAAGAGATAGAGACCTCGACGGATGAAGATTGAATCAGCTCACTCGGACAGTGAGAAGGTAAGGTCCTTGATGGATGAAGAACGAACTAGCTCACCTGACCGATCTGATATTCCATCGATTAATTGCAGTGGGATGTCCCTCCTCATCCTCTTTTTTATTTTCTCTCCATCTTCTGTCTTCCTCTTCTTCTTTTTACCTTCCTTGTTTTCTTCTCTTGTTTGCAAGACACTATCTGGAGCAATTGTCCTCTCTTTGTAAAGCATGTATCAGCTTTTTCTTTGTAAAGACTTTAATAAAAGAAATGCTTGATTTTTGCCTTCAAACTTGTATTTGTGTTTGTATCTGTGAATTTTTGTGTGTACTTTGCTCAGCTCGTAGAGATCAACACAGCCACATGCTTAGATCATCATGAGGAAACGCTCACTGCTTAGCTTAGTACAAGTGAAGTTTTAGGTAGCTCAGCTTTAGCACAACTGAGGCATCATAATAACTATCTCAACACTACCCTCCTATTCTTGAGTTTGAGGCAATGCTTCAGGCGGAAGGAATGCTGTTGAGATAATGCCTCTGGCCATATGTTGTCTGTCTTTTTGCTCCTCTTTTGAGAAGGCAGAGTGTGCCAGCGGTGATCTTATGCCTATAGCATCCAGGGCTTATTTTGAGAGTCTGATTAGTTATCCCTCTGAAAGTTTTCTAAGGATCTCCCTCCACTTCTCGAACGACTCGAGCTCTGCATGGGTCTTATAAGTTAGCCCCGTCCAGAGTCGTCGAGGTCTTCTTGAGGGTCTGGTAAGTTAGTCCTCATGAGTAACGTTGTGTGCCTGCGACGATTTAGTGCCTGTGGTATCTAGTACTTCTCATCTTCGCATGAGAGGCATTGTGCGCTGGCGGCGAGCTTGTGCCTGTGACATGCACTTTTGGCGGTCTTCTAAGGGTTTGATTAGTTATCTCTCACGAGTGATGTTGTATACCTGCGGTATCTAGCACTTCTCGTCTTCACATAAGAGGCATTGTGTGCTGAGGGTGAGCTTGTGTCTATGGCATGCACTCTCGACGACCTTCTAAGGGTCTGATTAGTTATCCCTCACGAGTGGCGTTGTGTGCCTGCGACGATCTTATGCCTGCGGCATCTAGCACTTCTCATCTTTGCACGAGAGGCATTGTGTGCCGGCGGCGAGCTTGTGCCTGAGGCATGCACTCTCGATGGCCTTCTGTGGGTCTGATTAGTTATCCCTCACGAGTGATGTTCTGTGCCTGCTGCAATCTTGTGCCTACGGCATCTAGCACTTCTCATCTTCGTGCAAGAAGCATTGTGTGCTGGCAGTGAGTTTGTGCCTGTGGCATGCACTCTCGGTGGTCTTCTGAGGGTCCGATTAGTTATCTCTCACAAGTGATGTTGTGTGCCTACGACGATCTTGTGCCTATAGCATCTCGCACTTCTCGTCTTCGCATGAGAGGCATTGTGTGCCGGCGGTAAGTTTGTGCCTATGACATGCACTTTCGGTGGCCTTCTGAGGATCTGATTAGTTATCTCTCATGAGTAGTATTGTGTGCCTGCGACGATCTTGTGTCTGCGGCATCTAACACTTCTTGTCTTCACACAAGAGGCATTGTATGTCGGTGGCAAACTTGTGCCTATGACATACACTCTCAGTAGTCTTCTGAGGGTTTGATTAGTTATCTCACATAAGTAACATTGTGTGTCTGCGATGATCTTGTACCTGCGGCATCTAGCACTTCTAGTTTTTATGCAAGAGGCATTATGTGCCAGCGACGAGCTTATGCCTGTGGCATGCACTCTCGACGGCCTTGTGAGGGTCTGATTAGTTAAGGGTCTCTCTCCGCTTCTCGAGCGACTCAAATTCTGCAGGGGTCTAGTAAGTTAGCCCCACCTCGAAGTCATCAGGATCTTCTCGAAGATTTGGTAAGTTAGCCCTCGTGCTAGTTGACCGTCGTTATGGTTCAAGATCTCAAGTAGGAGGAGGATGCAACTCTTGAAAGATTCGAGCGCCCATCACAAACCGATGGCCTTGCAAATTTTATTTCATAGAAAATGTTATTACATCATTGGTAATATATGCAGAGGTTTGCCGAATTTAAATTAAAGTCCCGTCGAGCTGCTTTAGCCCATGAAGACTTCTTCAGCTATAACCTCTTGACGTTCCAGGGCAAAACTCCGCCTCTTCTGCTTTTTTGGCCGACAAGTTGGGTCCGCCTTTACGTGATGTGATGTCACCTCAGTATTGATGCCAGGTATGTTTGCAGCAGTCCAAGCGAAAAGATCCATATTCTCCTGCAAAAGATAAATTAGTCGGCATTTGGTTACCTTATATAAATGTGAGCTGATTTTCATCATCCGACTCGAATTCTCCTCGACTGGTTGGGGTGTCCATCAACTAGGCTTTTCTTAGAATCTGAGCCCATTGGGAGTCTCAGGCGATTCCTTAGTAATCATATAAATTTTTTCGGATGGATCGCTCTTATTCCACCACCTGCCCTCCGACCTGCTGTCGCTCCTGACGTGCTGGCGCTTGCTGCGGCTGATGCAGAGGGAGAGGTTGCTGAGGCAGAGGGGATGGCTGCTAAGTCCTCTGAGCTCGACGTTGAGGAGCCGCTCTCTAGATAAAATGATTTAGCTGCCTCTGCCTGACAAGCCTCTCGATCTCGTCATGAACCTCGTGGCAGTCTTCAATATCGTGGCCACGGTCACGATGATAAAAGCAGTATTTTATCGGGTCTCGACGATATTCCGACCTGGTTCTTATTAATTGAAGCACAGGTAACTCAGGCCCCACTTCTAAAAATACCTCGCTTCAAGGGACAATCAAGGGCATGTAACTATCGTATTGCCCAGGCAGTGATAGTCATCGAACCCTTTTCGGAGGACTCCGACATCGACGACCTCGAACCTCATTATTCTACCTCTGAGGTGGGGATCGAGAGCGCAGGCGGCTTTTCTCAACTCTCCTTGGATGGCACTCCTTGCTGGATACCACTGCAGCTGAATCGGCAGGAGTATCATCGACAAAGGCTTCTTCATGCAGGTATATTTCTCCGCACGGACAAGCATATCCGGGAGATTTCGAGGATAAGTCTTTATTAATAACTTTTCAAGTCATTCTTTAGCAGACCGCTCATCATTGTGGCTATCGTGGTTGACTGGTCCAAGTTTTGGACCTCCAGTGTAGCCATATTGAATCTATTCATGAAGGAGCGGATCAACTCACCCTCTTTTTGCTTGATGGTATGGAGGTAGTCGGACTACTTCTGCTGTCACCGACTACTGATGAAATGATCGATGAAAGATCGGCACAGATCTTCAAAAGAGCGGATAGACGCCGGCCTCAAACTTGAGTATCACTATTGAGCGGCCCCTTTAAGGATTGAAGGGAACGCTCGACAAAAGATTGCATCTGATGCTCCCTAAAGAAGCATTGCTGCCTTAAAGGTCTCCACATGATCGACGGGGTCGGTAGTCCCGTCGTAGACCTCCAGCTGAGATAGTTTGAAGTGCAGGGGGAGCGGTTTCTGCACAATCCTCGGGACGAAGGGCGGCTGGCCGTTATACCCTTCATAGGGCAGCATCGAGAAGCCATTATTGTTGAGAGCTTTTTCTATTTTCTAACCCAACTGTTGGCCGAGCTCCTGGAATCATCTTTCGAAGTCAACTTTGTGGATGGTGCTAGCCTCGGAGGGCAGAGGAGATCGACATCTGAGAGTTGAGTCATGGCCCGATTGTGGGCTTGGAGATCGTCATCGGACTTACTGCTAGGCCCTAGGATGACTCTGATGACTCAACCTCCTCTCCAGACTTTGAGGAGGCACATGCGACTCTGGTCGAGATGGTGGTTGCAGAGCTGCAGTCGAAACAGGATTCTGCGGAGGCACCGCTGCGGAAGGCACAAGCGGCACCACCAAGGGAACTATGTGACGCACCGCTGTGGAGGGTGCAGAGGCAGTTTGAGGAGGCTGTGTCACCGCTTGAAAGGATGCGAGAAAGGTCTGGACCGTCTGGATTGCGGTCGTCAGATGCTGAACTTGCTGGGAGAGCTAACCGAATTGATCAGCCGTGATTAGCACCGACAGGGCTGGTTGAGCCAATGGAGGGATTTCCGGTGCCACCGGTTGAACTTGATTGTCGGCCTGACTGGCCGCCTGTCAAGAAATGGCGACATTAGAAAGTTGGGAAGATTTCTATCTTAGAGCCATGAATGCGAATGTAGCCCCTTACTCTATCTGTTGCTGCTTAAATCTGTCGAGGCTGGAAGACGGACGACTGAGGTTGAAAGACGGACGTCTGATCCTCATGCAAGGATGCCGATACTGGAGTAACCTGTAAAACAAGTCTTGAATCAAAGATTGTGGCTTCGACGAAGACCCTCCGACGCTCAAATCAGAAAAGCAGAGAACAAAGGAGCAGCACTGATTCTCTGAGAGGGATTTGATCTGATTCACCCGGATCTTCGGGGCTCTGGTTATTTATATAGAAGGATATCAGACAGTTGAGTTGTTAGCCGTGAGATCGCACGATCCCGAGATTGCTGGGCCGTTGAAATTGCCGTATTTGACGAGATAATTCAGTCCTTAATCGCTCCCGCGAGATCAGGGGAGACTGTTACGTCAGATCTTATCTTTTTAGGATGGACAGTTACCATACTCAATGAAGGAGTAGGTCGGCTGAGGCAGCTCATGCATAGATCGGATGCCTCAGCTCAACAGGGAAACGGACTCCTCGGCTCATACATCAGTCAGCGGTCGCGTTGATGATCTGAGAGTCTGAAATGTCTTGCGATGTTGTGCCGATCCAAGGTGCTTATGGTAACCATCGTAATAGTGTCTATTATTTGCAAATGATCTGTATTTAGTTGATGAGACTGGAGAAGGTGTGAAGGTTATTCTAACGTATTTGCAGAAGTCCTTGAGGATGAGGTTGCGGAATAACCTCGCGTATCTTTGTGGGGCATATTGATATTAGAAACGGGGTTAACAAGACATGGGATGTATCTTTGTGAGGAATATTGATATTAAAATGGGGTTTTGCTGCCCAAATTGGTTTAAAAAAAAAAAGGAAGCTCCGGCTATTTGGTTCTTGTCAACGTCACACAGTTCCATTGATGATTAACCGTGGTCGTGTAGAAATTTAACTACTTAAGGGGCAAAAAAGAAATTTTAGTCATGAAGATTTCATTGTTATATTTTGGTGATTGTTCCTCCGAAGGACGGGGTCATGGTGTTTTTGGTGTAGAATTCTGCATCATGTTTATGAAGCAAGGTGTTCCTGCAGTTGTTTATCATGGCGAGGAAACATGCTGTGTCAGGCTCCCTTTTGCCACCATCTTTGCTAAGCTATGTGTTTCTCTAAGAAAATGTTGCTCACTGCTCGAGCATTTTGTGTAGTTTAGTGTTTGGAACTGCTGAGCGGAACACCTATTCAAGGGAGGATACATTCTGAAATTTGGATACATCACCTTGATATGATTTGCCTGCTTATCAATCTTTTTTGTAGGTTTCCTTTCTCATACAAGAGTTCATCTGATTGTTGACTGAGGTGTTTGTAGAGTAATTGTCCTCCTACGATCAATTATGATCAATGACTTTTGTTCTATTTTCCAATAGATCTTTTTGCACTTGCTAAAGCAGGAACTTGAGACTGCAAATTTTAGACATTTCTCAGATTCTAACTTCACCAGGAACTTCAGACTGCAAATTTGAGAATTTCTCAGATTCTAACTTCACGCTTGACCTAGAGTCTTTTTTCTAACTTCCCAGTTGACCTAGTGTCTTCTTCTTTTCCTCCCTCCTCCTCAAATCACCTTGATGGTGATATCAGGGTCTCCTTCAGTCAGGCTTGAATTTTGCACGCTTTGGTGAGTCTTGTGTGTTTTGGAATTGGGTATCTTTTTGTTACCTTCCTGTAGTTTATGTTAGGTTGGTGCGTGCACTTGTTAATTTGTGTTAGCCTTGCGTCTTCTGCTTATATGTGCCATGCCTAAGTCGAAAAATTTGTGTTTCAGCCAACATCTCTACTAACATTGCTGCCGCTACCATGGTTGTTGGTGCCTCTTCCTCGCCAGTGGACCTATTCACAAGCTGGCTGGCCTGTCCATCCCGCTCAAACCTGAAGCATTTCGGATGGTCTGAGCTTGGCTTTCAAGCTCCATGGGCCAGACCGAGCTTGAAATACGAACCTGTCTATTAAATAGGATGGACTTGGATTTTGGTTCGCCCGCCCGAGACTGGTCTTCCATCCTCCTCCGTTCTCCTCCTACATCCTCCTCTTTCTCACTTTTCTTCTTTCCTTCCATATTCCATATTTTTAAATAAAAAAATAAAGAAGCCTCGGATCTCGCCTGAAGCTTGAAGCTGGAGTAAGAGTTGCCGGGAAATAAGCCTCAAGGTCAGGCTAGGCTGGAGCTAGGTCTTGGCTAATTTTAATTATACATTGGGTTGAACTGAGCCAGTATCTGGCAGTGCCCGCTTGATGTTACTAGGATCATCGTTGTTGCCATCGTATCATCGTTATCATAATGGCCACCAACGTCATAAGTCCGATATCTCTGATACCGCCGGTGCCTCCACCATTTTGTTAATGCCTCCAACACCATTGCCATCTCCATTGTCTCCGCCGGTAGTATCACCACCTTTACCACTATCAATATATTTTTGGATAAAAATAAAAACTCTCAGTATTTTATTCTAGTTTACAAATATCTCTTACATTTTCAATTTCAATAATGCCAACTCTACATTTGTTAAATTCTTGCAATGTATCTCACCGGTCTCCCAAATTGGATTCGAGGTCACCGCTGGCGCCTATGACAAGTTAAGGAGTGTCTTGATCCGATGTAGCAAGTTAAAAGCTATAATGGTGCTAGCAGAGGAACGTTAGGCGGAAATACCCCTGCTTACATGTAAGTTGCACATCCTTTCTATTCTATTCTCTCTTTGTTTCCTTGCTTTTCTTCCGTTCTCTGGAAGAGCGATTGAGGAAGCTATCCTCCCTCTCTCCTAGATTATCTATTCTTTCATCCCAGATCTGTAATCCCAGCCAAATCCACAGTGATTGGTCTCCCAGATCTCCTACAAGTCCTCTCCTCTTTCTTCCCCTTTTTTGATCTCTCTTATTGTTTTCGTTGTCTTCTTTTGAAGGTCCGATGTGGGGATATTTGACGACCTTAAAGGTAGGCTAGAGTCATTCTCCTCTATTTCGGCTCTCTCATACCTCATTTTAGAGAGCCTGGGCTCCAGTCTCGATGGCTTTCAAAATCTCCTTCTTCAAATCTGATAAAAATCTAACTTTTCTTCTTCCATTTTTTTGATGATCGGGAAGAGATGCCGGCCCTGTCTATATAGACGCTACAGTTCTCCCTCCTAGCTATGGCCTTTTTTGAGATGGCTCTCTTTCTGCATCGCGATCATTTCCCAAAGGCACTTTGACAGCCACAACAGCAGACCTCAAACACCTCTCCCCATGGTCCCCAATCTTTCTGCGGCCCTCTACAAGATCGATGGCTGGGACGCCCTTGGTTCTTTGTAAATGCTGCCAACAACCTCGGCCTCCAACTCCCCTCATCGTTCGCCTCCCCAACGTCCTCTGCCATCGCCTCAAGTCCCTGCACTCCACCTTTGCCTTCGCCATCCGGTACTCTGGCTACAGCGCCCACTACTAGAGCATCTAACCAATCAAGTGCAATCAGGATCGGCTCATCGTGGAGGACATCATTGTGTTTGGTATCCCCTTCCACTTCAACCTCGAGGCCAGATCCAAGCTGAAGCTCCTCACCATAAGCTGCCTCATGCAGGGTAACCCCAAGGCGTTTCTCATCTGCAACAACTTCAAAGATGAGGAGTACATCGCCGTGGCCCTCCTCAGTGTCACTGTGGCTCTTAACTTACCACGCCATATCAAGACATTCCTTAACTTGCCACATAAATGCCGACGATGAGCTCGAACCCAACTTGAGAGGTTAATGGGGTGTATTGCAATAATTTGATAAATATAGGGTTGACATTGTTGAATTTGAAGATGCAGTGGGTATTTGCAAAATAGAATAAAATACAGTAATTTTTTTTATTTTACCCTATATTTTTTTTAAAAAAAATTGATTAGGACAAACATGTTTGTATTTTTAAATTTTGTAATTTGTAAAGAATAGAAATGAAATTTATTTTCTGTTTCTGAAAATGGGAAAAGGATATTTCTGTTCTGGAAAATAGAAAAACATGAAAGTGATAACAAAACTCCAATTGTGGGGCAAGCCTTCGTTGACCTGGAAATTGTTTACCACGACCTAGGGGTTCTGGATGAACAATATAAAAGACAGAGTGCAGAGCCTATAATGCTTTGTAGGACTATCTTTTGATGAGGTCAATAGTTTGAACACTTTTCCTTCCATGATTTCATCTCACAGACATCATATTTTTTGTAAGTTTCTCGGGAGATTAGTGATGTCTATATTGCTTCTTCTTCTTTTTTTTCTTTTTTTTTTAATGTGGTCTGCGATTTGCTTATGAGTCGTGAAAAGTATTTGGTTGTTGAAAACTTGTTATTTCTTTATATTTAGTATTCTACTTTCAAAGGATATGTATGCAAAAATCTCAAGAACTTGTTTGCTGACTCAGACAGGAATCCAAATTCTAGTGTAGAGTGGGAAAGTTGGTGTCTCTTATGGGATGGTTGGTGTCTTTAATCATTCCTAGTTTGATGCTGCAAAAGTAAGTCCATATTTGATAGGATAGAGCGTGGTGGTCACGGAGTAAGTGGACTCTGTTGAGAGAGGACCCAAGGGTTCTCTGTCGGGAAAAAAAGCTACAGATCGTGTCACTTGAACTCTACTGTTATCATTTTGAACACTGAATGATTGATTGTTCACGGGTAGGAATATTTATAAAGCTTCACATTGTCTGAAATGACATCTCAGCTAATGGAACAACTGGGGAGGTTCACACTATGGACGACATTAGTTTGTGTGGTGGTTCATTTAGGTACCGAGAACCACTAGTACCAACCTCAAAAGGGAGTCTAGAAAGAACTTGATTTGATAGAAGATGATAGCAGCCATGGCATGCTTTGCACCCGAACAGTTCTCCATATGAATCTTTATTGGAGTGACGAAACGAAGATGTGGGAGTCCATAGATTTCCGTTGCAGGACTCGTCACTCGCTCCACCGGATTCACTTCACCTGCGGACACAAGTGGTAAATGGTAAATTGGTAATGCTTGTGCTGCCATGTTTGTATAGCTCATTTCCCCAATATTCAACATGGTTCGGTAGCTCCTAGGTAACAGTATGTTAGACGTGCTCCAAAAGCGGGACTAGCAAATTGGTCCTTGAAAAGAAAGATAAGCGATCATAAACTCCAGTTCGGAAATTAAAAAAAATTAGTATGTGCAAAGAAAGTTGGTGCATTTAGGTAGGTCCAGTGAAGTGTTGAATTGCATTCTGTGTCGACCAAACTTCAATTTAACATGAGTTGATCTCTCGTCAAGAATCTGCTGCTCTCAAAACAAGTGGAAGATCGAAGTGCAATCTTCATAATATGAAATGCTTTTCTGACAAAATAGATAAATAAAATATATTTTTTATCGATAATGATATTTAAAAACAATAATTTATAAATATAGATAAATAATAAATATTTGATGTTGGTCCCTGGGTATTGTTCATTTTGCGTCAAACTTTGTACCGCATCAAATTGAGATGAAAGACTCTCAGCTTGAACCAAACAACACAAAGCCCCACTTTGCTCTTTTAATCTTTTTTTTTTTTTTTTTTTAAAGAGGGGTTTATGTAGAGCTACACCTCCTTCTACTGTGACGCAGGCCCGTAGTAACAACAATGGGCATCTTTAAGCTGCCTTTGCTTAAACTATCTTCTATCTCTTTGGTCGGTTTGCTTAAACTATCTTTATTGAAATGCAACACCTTTTCTAGCAAAGAGTTCGTGCCACCATCAGCCTTCCGCCAATCAACAACTTACACAGGGTTCCTTCTAAAATGCGATACTAGACCAACGTTAGGTTGCTAGAACATTTGCACGGAACCATTTATAGATTGAGAGGAGGAAATGAAGTAGACGACAAAGGTAACGGTTGCCTCTCAAACACATCACCATCTGCTGGTCCATGCACCATTTGGAATCGTCCCACTGAAGCCAACACAAACTGCTGCGCCACAGAGCCAATGCTCCGAAGAAATTTCGTGGGATCCATCCCAGGCTCCTCCATGGAAGCATGGATCCATCGGAGCTCAACTGTGGTTATCCACTCGGGAAGCGGTTAAAAAAAAAAAAAAAAAAAAAGAACAACGGCAATGGAATCTTGGTAATATACAAGAACCTACAGCGACCGCATGCACCATCGATCAAAACCAGCTCCAACTTCGATAGATCTCCTACAAGTTGGCCCACGCGCACATCCCAAAACGATCGTATGTTTAGATGAAAAGTCCACCGTCGGATCAACGGAAGACCTCATCAGGCCCATGGATCAACAAAAGCTCACATCTTTAGACGAATCCTACCATTGGAACAAGAAAACATCACCAAGAGAAAAAACAGAAAGTAAAAAATGACAGTGATTTTTCCTCGTACGACCCGGACCGAGGAAAGAGCGGTAAGTGGAATCTAAATTCTTACGGCCTTTCGTCACACTAGCGTAATTAAAGAACTAAGTAAGAGCCGTATTAATGTCGGGTCCCATCGACGATGGGGACCGGGAGCTGGGACCCGTTGGAAAACTAGCCGTTAGCTCGGCTCTTAGAAGACTCGCAATGTTTTCCAGCACTCCCCAGTCCCCTGTTTATAAACAAGAGGAAAACTAGCCGTTAGGTCTCTAAAGTCCTCGTGATCCAGTTCTTATCCCACCAAATAAGACCCGTCTCCTTTCCAAAGATCGCAATCTATCTTCACCCTTAAAAATTCCTCTCCCAACTCTATCTTCTCCCCTCGGCACTGCCCGACCTTCTCCACTGCCATGGAGGAATCCCATCAGTTCTCTGATGGACTCGGCCTGTATCCTTCCAATCTCTCGCAGCTTCTACCTAAAAAATCGAAGAAAAGAGCTCGACTAGATGCACCTTTTGGCATTTTGGAGTAGGAGACCGGCTCTCGGCATCCCTTTGCTCTCTGTTCTTGATGCTGCTCCTTAGCTCGCCGTCGAGTCAGGCTTGGGACGGGTGATCATAGCCCAGTCGGATTACCAAGGCCTGCAAGCTTTCAAGCATGCATTGGATGATCCCAGGGGATTCCTCAGGAGCTGGAACGACACCGGCCTCGGGGCATGCTCTGGCTCGTGGGCGGGGATCAAGTGCGCCAAGGGAAGGTTATTGCGATTCAGCTCCCATGGCGGGGGCTTGGCGGGCACATCACTGAGAAGCTCGGCCAACTCACCGCCTTGAGGAAGCTCAGCCTCCATGACAACTCAATTGGAGGTCAGATTCCTTCAAGTGTCCAGTTCCTTCCTGATCTCAGAGGCCTCCATCTCTTCAACAATCGGTTCTCGGGTGCCATCCCGCCATCTATCGGTAACTGCATCATGCTTCAGACCCTTGACCTTAGTAACAATTCTCTCATAGGAAGCATTCCCTCCTCCTTTGCCAACTCTACTAAGCTCTATAGGCTCAACCTTAGCTATAACAGCCTCTCCGGCAATATCCCGGTCGGTATCACTCGCTCCCCTTCTCTCACTTTTCTCTCACTTCAGCACAATAACCTGTCTGGTTCCATTCCTGATACCTGGGGAGTAACAAGAAATAGAAATGAAGTCTATCAGCTTCAGACTCTGAATCTTGATCACAACTCCATTACCGGAACATTCCATCCTCCCTCGGTAGGCTACGAATGCTGAAAGAGATTTCAATTAATAACAATCAACTCAGTGGTAGCATACCTGAAGGGATCGGGAGGCTTCCCATGCTTCAAACCTTCGATATCTCCGGTAATTCCATCGGTGGTAGCTTTCCTGCTTCTTTGTCTAACTCCTTGTCATTAGTCCGTTTAGACCTTGAGGGAAACCACATTCAGAGCCGGATCCCAGAACCATCGATGGGCTTAAGAGTCTCTCTATTCTATCACTAAAGAGGAATCAATTCCATGGGAGATCCCGGCAACACTAGGAACATTTCCAGCCTATCACAGTTGGACTTGTCTGATAACAATCTCACCGGAGAAATCCCAGCCTCTTTGGACCATCTTACCAAGCTCACTTCCTTCAATGTTTCTAATAATAATCTATCAGGTTCAGTACCTCTTCTTCTCTCGGAGAAGTTCAATTCCAGCTCCTTCAGAGGAAACATTCAGCTTTGTGGTTATAGTGTATCAGTCCCCTGTCCTTCGTCCCCTTCTCCAAACCTTGCACCTACTATTAGTCCCACGACAACCGGTCGACGAAAACTGAGCACTAAGGACATTATTCTCATAGCTGCTGGAGGAGTGCTTGCACTCCTACTTTTACTCTGCTGTGTTCTGCTCTGCTGTTTGCTTAGGAAAGGACTACTTTGAGTCAAAAGAGCAAAGCTGCTGGTGCTGCTGCGAGAGGCGAGAAGCCGGCGCCTGCTGCAGGAACTGAAGTGGAGTCAGGTGGGGACACTGGAGGGAAGCTGGTCCACTTCGACGGGCCGTTGGCGTTCACAGCCGATGATCTCTTGTGTGCGACGGCGGAGATCATGGGGAAGAGCACGTATGGGACTGTGTACAAGGCCACACTGGAGGATGGGAACCAAGTTGCAGTGAAGAGACTCAGAGAGAAGATCACGAAGAGCCAGAGGGAGTTTGAGACGGAAGTTTCCGTGCTGGGGAAGATCCGACATCCAAATCTATTGGCACTTCAAGCGTTTTACTTGGGACCCAAAGGGGAGAAGCTGCTTGTCTTTGAATTCATGCCCAAGGGAGCCTTGCAGCATTTTTACACGGTATGATCTTAACTGAGAATTTTGCCTGTAGTTTTTTCTCTGTCATTGAGTGAAATTAATGTTTCTATTTTTCAGTTAGCTTTTTTAACTTAATGCCCATGAGAAACCTTTCCTTTTGATGGCAAGATGACCAAACCAACTCATGTTTTATGTTCACATATCCTGTTTAGCCAGTCCTAGTGATCTTCAGCAATGGCACTTCTTAATTAACTGCAGTGCATTCCATGGAGAACCCTTCTAAGCTCTTTGATTTTAGATTTTTGACTTCTTTAAGATACTCTACACCTGAAAATTTGTTCCTAATGAAAATAACTGATCAGTCTTCATCTTGTGTTTCTGGACACAGCTCGCGGACCGGACACCCCGATAGACTGGCCTGCAAGGATGAACATAGCGAAGGGAGTGACTCGAGGCCTAAGCTACCTTCACAATGACATGAATATGATCCACGGAAACCTGACCAGCAGCAATATTCTACTAGATGAGAATAACAATGCTAAAATTGCTGATTATGGCCTCTCCCGCCTCATGACCACGGCTGCCAACTCCAATGTGATTGCCACCGCCGGCGCGCTTGGGTACCGTGCACCGGAGCTCTCAAAGCTCAAGAAGGCCAATACAAGGACTGATGTTTATAGCCTTGGGGTGATCATACTCGAGCTCCTAACGGGGAAATCACCAGGGGAATCGATGAATGGCATGGAGTTGCCTCAGTGGGTAGCTTCTATAGTGAAGGAGGAATGGACTAATGAGGTGTTCGACCTGGAGCTGATTAGAGATGCAACGGGGTGATGGGGATGAATTGCTGAACACCTTAAAGTTAGCCCTGCATTGTGTGGATCCCTCGCCAGTGGCCCGGCCTGAGGCTCAGCAAGTCCTGCAGCAACTGGAAGAGATCAAGCCTGATATGGCTGCTGGTTTGGCAGGCTCCACCGATGACGGTGGTTCTATTGCTTCTGCTGCCGCACCAACAAGCAATGATTGATCGATAATGAGAGAATCCAGTAGAGACTTGAGAATTCTTTTATTCATTTGAGTTTTGATGATTAAGCAATATGTAGGTTCATCTTTGTGGTCTGTAAATAGAATTATTTGTCACGTTATGATTTTTTTTTCTAATTCTATTTTGGTATCTATCTAGCTTTCTTTATGCACGAGAATGTATTTTCCGATAGCAGATGATTAAATTAAAGGAAAAGTGTGTTTAAGTTATATTTGATGCTATGTTGATGATAATTTGGTGATTATATTCTACTGCCATGACAGGAGTTCGGTGCTTATGATGCCCATGCTCAAGTGGTGTCTGCACCCACACAGTAATTAATCATTTAATCCAATGTAACTTAAATTTATCCAATGTGAGTTCAGTCTTTGGAGCTTACCTCAGCTAATCCAGGCATTTGGTGCCTTCAGTAACTGAAGGCTTCCGATTTAACAAAGAAACTTGTTCACTCAAGCCATTCCTTATTGGCCCCGACGATCAATCAAAATCAGAAGGCCAAGACTTCTTCCCCACCATATAATGATGTCTGAAAATAAGGCATATTATAAACTTTACGACGGTCTTCGGGAAGATAATATCGAGCGGCTTACTCACTCCAGCATTTGTCTGTGTACTTTGGATCTCTTTTAATTTATTTATTTTTTTAATTTTTTGTTCATCAATCTTGACAAATAGGCTTTGCGTGGTCTGAGGCAATTAAGCTGTGTGTTTCTTCCGCTGCCTTGTCTGCTGACCTGGTGAGTTTCCAGCTTGGCAAATGCAACAAGCTAAAGACCTGGGTTTGGCATTTAGACCTGGAAGGATCTTTACACATGCTGAATGAGATCACGAGCGAGACCTCCATGTTCTTTAGATACAGTGCAGAATAGGGAGTAAATGGGGTCTTGTCACCATCATTCACGCCGACTCTATCCCTTGGACAAAGGGTAAGAACAAAGAGAATCCGCTCACAGGCAGTGCATGGTCTACCACTACAAGATCTGAGACGAAAAAGCATCCACACACGGTAGATATCCACCACCATGAGATGATATCAAAAAGACGACAAATGCTGCCCTGCATTGCCAATATTGCAAACTAGAGCAATAAAATCACTTCCAATCTTTGGAACTATAGAGAAATCCAAGACAACAGGCCATAAGCAGACTCAAAATTGTGCTAACTGAAGTGCAAAAAAAGACATCCTAAAATTCCATCAATAAACTCCACTGAATTATGCTTATTATTGGGTCATTGGTTCCTAAAATTAATGCACAAGCATGTAGAAGGGGTAAAGGCTAAAAAGCTGAAATTTTTACACATATTCTGAATTTAATTGCTCTCCTTTGCATATCTGCTAGTTTCTTCTGCTTCCTTAGCCCACACATTGGCGATCTTCTCTGCATACCCAACCTGCACAAAAACAAATGAATTTTACTCATCAGCTGGCATTGAGCAGGGTAGAAATAACTGCCAAATGATGGTAGTTAACTTATGAGCAAAACCAAATCAGTAAGTTTGTCCATGAGCTAAAGAGAGACCAAAACTACAGGCAAATGGGTGGTTCCCATGGGATAGCAAATTGACAACTGACAATTTATGCAGAAGTATTTCTGATGCTCCATTGCTTTGGCTGGTGTTATTAAATGATGCTCTTAGATCCCTTATTGCCACAAGGACAGATTACCTTGTCCTTGAAAGGTATCATGTGGAGATAACTCCCCAGGTTATCATAATGAAAGGTCATGATAACTTTATTTCCTTAAATTAGAACATGCAAGTTGTTTTATTTCAAATTCTACGAACATAATAAGCTAAAAATTGGTGCAAAATGACAGGATGTGAAATATAACATTCTTACAATCATGCAGGTTCCAGTGGCAGATTACAAGACATTTTGCTAATCCCAAAAAATATTAAAAAAATTAGTAGAAGAGCATGTGAGTGGGGCAGCAATCATCACATTCCAGGCAAGAAGACTTATGACCTGCAATTAGCTTCTAAAATATTAAGCATCTAATCCTTTTTACTTCAATGGAAATTACATGCCATAAACATCATTTTCTATCTTCTAATGATGCGATTGTTTCACTTACACCAAAGCCCCAGAAAGAACACATCTAATACTATGGTAAGGATGTGGCATCTTCTTTTCCTACCTTCTGGTTCCATTGTTTCCCAAGTAAGACTGGAATCTTAGAAGGGCACATCAACAAGCATCATACTATACCCTACTGAAGGTGACTAAGGTATTCCATGCATGAGATCATTACAGGTAACCACTAGAGGTGGAAAGAGCTGAGCACAAGCAAGCTGGGCTCTGTTTGAGCTCAGCTCGAAGCTATAAACAGTGAGCATCGACGCTCACCGTTCATATAACTTGGAGCCAAACTGGAGCTTCCCTCAAGCTCGAGTCGAGATAAGAGAGCCCAGCTCTAGCTTCGTCTAAATGTTGAGCCAGCTCAAGCTCAGTTAGCTTCAACTCAAAACAAAATCAATCTGAACTCAAGTTCTTCCAGTTTGTCTACGCTCGTGATCAGATGGTGGGAGCATAGGGACCAGTGAAGAGAAAGATGGAACAGCAAGAATGGAAAGGTGGGCAACGAATCACAGCAGCGCCACTTGAGAGTGAAGAGGGTCCGCCTCCTGTAACACACCCTCCTCATGAACCACCACCACCACCACCTCCTTCAAATCAAACCCTCAACCTAACTCAAAATCCCATTGGCAATGGTGAGTACTGCAGGGTGGAGGCAACGGTAGAGGCACGGCAAGCACGGCAGCATTGGATAAAGGTGGGTGTGCAGGAAGTCATGATTGCTGAAGAAGCCACTGGTGCTCGAGGAAGTCATCATAGGAGTGAAAGGTGGAGGAAGAATCTGGACTCGAGAGACGTTGAGAGAGGATGGTGGAGACCATGGTGGAGATGGTGGACACCTAGTTAGCGGGAGAAGAAAAGGGATTGAGAAAAGTGGTGGGAGTGGAAGACAAAGTTTTAAATCTCGATATCCCAATTATCTCAGTGAGTAGCTGAGATTGCGATAAACCAAGATAAACAGAGATTCTAGTTTATCACTTTATCTCAACCAATACAGTATCTAGGAAAATAGAGGGAACCAAAATTTTTGGAGATCTCAGCTGATAATTTTGGACTGAGATATTGAAATCTTGATTAATATAATAATAAATCCAAAATTAAGAACTATATTTAAGCATAATTCAGAGAATTATTAATTTAAAAATATTCAAGTAACAGAGCAATCAAAAAAAAAATCGGATGACATGAATATATTGTGTCGGTTGATATCTCCGATTTTATCATTTTGTATTGGCCGAGATAACAGGGAAGCAGTTTTTATATATACTACCAAGAGATGCCTGATACTGATACAAAATAAGATCTCAGCAGAGATGAAAACCTTGGTGGAGGACTTCTTGGTTCTCATGTTACATACTATTGCTGCAGTATAAAAATCGACCATCGGATTTAATCCAATGGCTATGTAATAAGCAAATAGTTCAAACATTAGATTAAGGTCTAACAGATCAAAACCTCTTCAACACAAAATCCATAAATATTATTTATTAAAGGATATATTACATTATATTATATTTATATATAGTATGTGTAATATTATCTTACTAAAGGGATATATTATATTATATTATATTTGTATATAGTATGTATAATATTACATATCAAAATAAATTTTCAAACTATTTGAGCTGAAACCATTTCCTGCTTGAGCTTGCTCATTCTTGTTGTTTCATAGCTCGAAAAGCTCCCTTGAGTTCCACTCCCTCACTAGTCAAGCAAGGCCTACCCAAAACGGGCTGGCACGTGACCTAGCAAATTTAAGAAGCATTAAACCATGATGTTACTTTCTTATTATCAACTATCTCTACTATCAAAATTTCCTGTACATTACTTGCAAAACACCAAAAAGGTGCCATTGATTGCATTCCAAAGAATTCTCGAGAATATGCTTGTATGGATATTTTTGGGTGCATTAAATTCTATCTTATCACCTACTGGCTGCAACTATTATTACCGACCAACTGCAAGTTTGAATCAAGGTTCTTTAGCATCTTTCCTTCATTAGTTTCTTTTCTCTTCTTCCTCTTCTTGTTGTTCTCTTTCTCAATTTTGCTTTAAAATTCCTTTTAGCAGCATATAAATCAAACTGGATAATCTACTTGTGAGCAACTAAATTTATATTTACTTTGGGCAGTCTAAGTTGATCACTAACAACACTAAGAACCACCTGGGCTATCCAGAAAGGTGCCAAGGGTTTCTACCACAAGAACTTTATAAATGCTCAACCTTTACTAAAGGCATTTGAAGGATTATGTTGCTAACAACCTGATATTTTGTTAAATCCAATTCTCCAACTCTGGACATTATCACTCAGCAGCACAGTAATTGCCAAGTTAATCTTCGGTAGCAAAATTTCATTGCTATGTCTCAATACAGATTTAATGTTCCTCAAATAGTTGTAGAGTCACTGAAAGGAAAATGAAAATCTTTTGTATGCGCCAAGGTTTTAGCAGCCACCAAGTCATAATCATAATCATCAAGCTTTTTTCCAAGGGTCAGCTTTAGAAGCCACCAAGTACTTTTGCCAACTCAAGGCTTTTGTATTGTCAAATGCTTTTCTCATCAAACTAATTAACTTGCAGAAAACATATCATCTCATTGTGAATCAAGGTTTGAAATTTCCGATATCTTAGTCATTTCAGTGGGGTAGCAATACTAAGATAAAGCAGGACATTGGTTAACCTGAGCCTTTACAGAACATTAAGCATTTTTTTGAAGTTTGAAATTAGAGGATATCATGGCCAATACTAGAGGACCAAGCTGTAGGAAAATTGGACAACATCCTTTAATACACTAAAGTAAATAATGCTGAGTAGCAAATAAAATACCATGTGATTATCCCATCCCCTCTCACCCCTCAACTCTTCTCCGAGCTGAGATAAAGCAGGACATTTGTTCACCTCAGCCTTGATGGAAGATTGAGCATTTTCCTAAATGTTGAGGTTAGAGGATATCCTGGCCAATATTCGAGGACCAAGATGTAGGAAAATCGAACAAACATTCTTTAATACACATAATTCAGTAATGGTCAGCAACAATAAAATACATATAATTGTCTGACCGTCTCTCACCCTTCTCTTCCCTCCTCTGATATCCACTACCAGCTCAAACACAGTAGATCCCTCCATTACATAGCTAAGGCTTTACACAGATCCACCTCACCCTCAGCTCCCTCCTTGCTTGGCCATGACATATCATCAACTTCCATCGTCATTGCAGGCACCTTCCATCATAGATCCCTCTTGCCATTAGCCCTCTTCTTGCAAGGTTGTGGCTGATTCATACCCTTGGTCAACATCACCAACAACCACAAGACCTTAACCAACCTCTTGGAAGATGGGGCTTGCCCTTATTTCTATTCTTTGCAGCTGAGGTGCTCCTCTCATGGTCCAAGTACAATGACTTGCCAACCTTTGCAAAAGCCCTCTTTGCCTCACACCCTCCCCTTCGATTACCCTTGAGAAATTCTGATCTCCCTCCCGATCACAAGGACTCGCTAAACCTAATTAAAAGACCATATTAGGCCAATAAGCATTTAATAAATATCCTGGCCAATATATGTGTATTGGACCAGCCAATGTAGCAGGAACTCATAGTTTGCACTAGCTGAGTAAATACAGACCCCTGTTTCCCAAACAGGTCAGTGCCCTAAATACAAAACCAATATTTGGGTTGAGATCTCTACCAAGATGCAAACCTTGTTATAAACCCTAGATCTTTTTTAGTGAATATGCTACATTCACGGGAAAAAAAAAAAAAGAAGGGTAATGCAAAAATTCATCAAAAAGCCAAAATATCCCTCTGACGGTCATATTTTCCTAACCATGTAGCATGTACAATAGGAAACAGAACATTTATTTGCTACAGTTATTTACAGTTCAGATAAGTGATTGGCCTGGACATGGAAAGTACCCCTGTAATAAAGTTATCCACCACCTCATCCAAAATGCCTAACATACAATTGTGCCTCTAATGCAACTAAAAAACAGTTTTAAACTTTCACTTCTAAAATCATTCCTATAAACAAGTATGTGTAAACATAAAGTTGCAGTTTCGCCCTCCCTCGCTCACTTCCTTCCTAGCAGTTTATATCTTTCCCAGTATATTTCTTCTACTACTATTCTAACTACTTGTAGCTTGAGAAACAAAGTCATTATTTGTTACGCTTTTGTAATCCTAGATTGAAGACTGCTATCTTTACCATATCCTCATTAAATCCCTTTCAGCCACAATCTTCCATTTTCAGTAAAGCTAGATTCCATGATTGTCTGCTCCAAATAGAAAGGCGCAACAAAATCATATTCTACAATTAAAAAATTAACATGTTCAAGATAAAATAACCTATATAATACACAAGATCCCCCAAACACAACGTAACCTTCAAATCAGAAAGCCTCAATACCAAAAATGGAATATTAGGCTTTCTTCAAAATCAATGAGCAAACAGAATAGGACATAGGCATTAAAGCTTCTGATATGTTTTCATCAAAAAAAAAAAAGCTTCTGATATGCTATCTTCTATAACGACTTCTTTTTGTTTACTGGAGCCCTCATGAATATCTTGGTATTGGGTCAACTACCTTTAGATTCTGCAGCATGTTCTCACAAACCTCCTTAAGAAGGTACAAAACATTCTTCCCTCCCTCATATTTCTGCAACATGAGAAGTAGGGAGTCCTCAGCCTGACCTACATCAAAGGGCATTGAACGTTGAGAAATGTATTACAAGTTTATTTTTAAAAGGCAAATATGGTTTGTATGTCAGCAAGAAGATCATTCAAACATCAATTTAGTAATCCATGGAGCTCCAGCATCTTGCAGAATCTTCTTGGAAATGATAACCTGATTACATAAAAATTTCAAAATCTCTTCATATTCCAATGACCTCCCACATACTTCAGAGCAATGATTGTACCAAGACTTCTTTCTGGAAATGTTGAGATTGATGATAGCCCCTTAAAGACCTGATGGCATAGTTAACAATATCGCAAATGGACCTCTCCATGCCAAAAATCTTTCCAAAGCAAGCTAGAAATGCCTAATATTATTAGTTTTTAAGCCTTCAAATCAGGGTTTTAAGTGTCGGACTGATATGGCCCATACCAGTTATACTGTGCCAAACAGGTAAAGACTATTCAGTACAAAACCCTGCTACCAACACTATGTGCAGGACTGCCTAGCATACCGGCACTAGGTACACCTGTACCAGTCAGGTATCCATACAAGTACCATACCGGTACTTGAAGCCTTGCTTCTAATTGCCTCTGCATGCCTGATCCAATTAGTACAAGTTGGTGAAATGTTCCCCTATCTAATCTTATTTCATACATCAATATCAAGTCCAATCACAATCAAGCTTAAAAGACAACTTGGCATACTGCATTGGAAGGGAAAATATAAGCCTTTATTGAATAAAATAGCACCTCAAAGAGCATTAAATGGACTAATTAGTACCTGATTAACTACAAACCCTCTGAGCATGGTTACAAATCATCACGTCTTTCTCTGTCTAGCCTCTCGAGTTCAGTCTTGTTGTTTTCCTGCATTATTGTTACAACCAAAGAAGATATTTTAAATAACGGGAAAAAAGCCAGTGGTTTATTATGTAGTTTACAGAATATCCAGCAGTTCACCGCCATACATACATACATACATATATGATCATACTACTAAGTTCCACGAAAAAAGTAAGACTTCAATATTTATGACCAAATAATTATGCATCTAGCAGCACATGCTTTGTGTGTTATATAAGCTATTATTTTTGTTCTAATTATGTAAAGATAATATGGTGATGCTGCGGTAAGAATTGATTTCAGATCGTCATCATCATCGTAAATGACCTGTCACAGTTTCCTAAGCTTCATGTGATTATGGAACTACTTAAAAGACAAGGATGTGGTTCCTTCAATTGATATATACTTGTTTAAAAAATTAAAAGAAAAACTTCAATGGGTTTGCAAATTAACGATAACCATAAATAATTCTAGTTAATGGAGTTGCAAGTCACTTTACTTGATGGCAACTCACCAAGGTCGGCGAAACCAACGCCAAGACCCATACCACTTGCCCGGCGGTATGGTACTATGCTGTGCCGACTCACAGCGTACCAACAAAAGGGAGCTAGAGAGGAAAGGAGAGAGTGAGAAGGAGGGGGGGAGAGAGAGAGAGAGAGAGAGGAGGAGGGAGGGGAGGAAGGAGGAGGAGGAGGAGGAGGAGGGAGGAGGGAGGAGGG
>KE504699.1:980503-997799 GCA_000441515.1 Elaeis oleifera
TATATATATATATATATATATATATATATATATATATATATTAGATTTGTTTCTGTCTTTTCAGTAATATGAAGAAAAGACCGGAATTTACCTCTCACAATCTATTTGTTTCATTATATAGGTTTATTTCTATCTTTACAGTTTAGATAGTTTCAGCTTGTAATAACACATAAAATTTGGAGTCAGGTCAAACTCTATTTACCATTAGTTTTAGTTTCAGGCAATCCATCACAGTATTTCATTTTTTGCTGATGTCACCACCATGTGGTTATCTGATGATGCATTGATATATACAGCTTAAATGTTGCACTGATTTTTTTGCACCTGCATTATTACCGAAGCATGAAATACACATTCTATTTCTGGTTTTGTTTTTCACTTTCTCATGTCCATGCAACTTAGATTACAGGTGATCACAAAATATAAAAGTTGCTTTTCATTTTGCATATACAGAATCTTATTTTGTTTATAATTTTGGTACAGCTTTGGAATCTTAAATGTGGGTTGTTGAATAATATCAAAGCTCATTATGTAGATGAGGTGCTCTGAGTCTAATTGATGCATACTAGCCGTGTTGGGAGAGAGAAATAATAATCCTAAATTAACATAAGCTTGGGAAGAATATTGATGTTATTGTTGTTGTGGTGCTACTAGTGAGTTCAAGTTCTTGTCATCAAAAGCAGGTATGAGGCCTAAGTATGACAAGCATGGCTGGTAGTGGATCTGCGCCCTTCTGTCTATATTTATTCTAAATGTATCAACTCTTGAGAGTTAATAGGAGGACTTATTTTGAACATGAAATGATCTAGCGAACAAGGTCGAGCTCTAAATTGGCACTATCTAATGAACAAGGTTGAATGTTAAAGTGGTGCTACGGAAGCAATTATAGGAGGATAAAGGTCAAAAAAATCAGTCAAAATAGAATGAAATATAGTGAGAGACATTATGCTGTTTTTGTAGAAAACATAAATGAAAATGAGTTCCTCTAATAAAATATGACCACCATAGTATACCTTAAATTGAAAAATTATTAAAACAGTTGAACCGAGAGATAACATAATTTAGAATACATACATATGTACATTGAGAGAAGGAAAGAGAGAGAGGTTAGGTTGCCTTTGAGAGTATTTGGAGAGAAATACTCTTCAAATTTTAGCATTGGATCAGGAGATCCAACAAGTCATTACCCCCAAACCACATTTACATGCACAAGGAATCCACTCCCACTCAATTTCACCTTTGCACCATTTCATTCACCACCTCTAGAATCTTCAGCTTCTTCCATCTCCCTGTGTACTGCCACCTTCACGACAAACACCAACACCAACAAACCCATATCATCAACCTCATTTCCAAAGCCACTGTCTCGGTCCTTGCAACACGGCCTGTCAAATGCAGCCTAACTTCTCCCTCTCTGCATGTATATCTATACATGTAACATGTATGCAGATGTACTGATGGTAGAAGAGGAGATATCTTGAGAAAGCTTGTATTGACTGAGGATGCAGTCATAATAGATGCAAATTGCAATGAAGGATCTCTGACCCCAAATTGATTTGTCAAAACTTGTTTGTGATTTCTGGACCCTGATGCTTTTATGTGTCAATCTTGGATTGAGGTCCTTCTAACCCCTGTCATATGAGAACCAGCAAACGATGTGAGACTTGTAATTAGCATATAGTCTCTGTGAAACAAAAGGTTTGCAGAGGATTCTCTTTTATTTGTATAGTATTACATTATACTGTTTTGAGAGGATGGGTTTCAGGAAACATTATTCTTAAGTGACAAATCATGATGCATGAATCATATGCTTTTTATTTCGTTTCATGATGAAACTTGGTTAATACAATTTCCACCATGTGCAAACATAGAAAAATTGTGCAAACGCGAAACTTTTTTCTATATATATATGTATATATATAATCATGTATCGTTTTTGCAGGAAAAGGGTTTCATGTTGCTTGAAAATTAATTACTTGGGAACCACCAATAACACTAGTTTGCTTCATTGATTGCTAGTTATCAAATGAATTCGAGCCATGTACCCAAAAAAAAAAGAATTGGAGCCATACATGAAAAGAAGATCATACATAGTGTTAGTAAATGTGTTGATTTTCTTTGCTGAGTTTTTAAGATTATTGTGTTTCTCATTTCTAACATAACCATCGAAGTTAGAAGAAGGTTGACATTTTGAGGAAAGATGCTGAGAGGAAATTCATTCCTCCCATGCTTTTGTATTTGTTAATATAGATGACTACATCTTCATTGAGGAAATTGTCAAGCCTAATGGTTTGGTAGCTAACACAAATAGCAGCTAAGGCCTATAGTCTCTGCTGGAAAGATATGCAGAAAAAAGGATTTCTTTATGCTTTTAATGATGAAATAAAGGTAATATTGGGACCCCAAAGTGCTGGAAATCCTCTCAAGTGTGAATTGTTTGAATAATGAATACTTTTTGCCTCTAAGTTAGGGTTTTTCCTGACCATTATCTACACCTTTAATGATAATAAAGTAGTGAGGCAATAATGGGCTTGGTTGTAAAGGCAGAACCTTTTCCAATTCACCTTTCATTATTAATGTCTTCTTTATATCATGCTTTTCAACAGAATTATTTTCCTCAGGGGCTTATTTCTCTCTGTCGCGAAAGCAACTGTTTAGACTTATAAAAGTAGGAGAACCTTTGCCGATTCCATCCCTTGATTTTTGACATTCTGGAAAGTGTTAAAGACGACTCTTTTCAAGAGTATAAGACTTTCTGATTTATTTATCCGAATTTGGATTGCATTTTCTTCTTATTTCACATCACAGGGCCTTCTTTATGGAGAAGGAAAAAAAAACATTTTCAGGGGAAAAATGATCTTGTAGAGAACATCGCTGTACTCCAGCTGCACCAATGTAGATAGAGGTAGTGGGAATAGAGCATGAGCATTGCTGGTATTTTAGTTTTGTTGAGCAATTTTGCCGGTATATTTTATCATGTATCACCGGAATTTGGTTCGGATGTTATCCTGCCACTGAAGTCAATTCACCTTTCAGTTTTGGACTATCTAATGACATAATTCTGCTCCTGGCACATCATGCCTAAGATCTATACCTTTGCAACTGATCGGTTGAACTCGCCTTGATTGCAGGCTATGCATTTTCTGATTCAAGTTTGTGAGAACTGCACTGTGAGCTGTTGGAAACTGCTTTGCTATCAAATAACAAGCCAGTGGATCAGGATTTGGATGGTTCCTGACCTACAGAAGAGGGATTGCAAGGAAGGGCTTAATGGGTGGTCCATACCCCAAGATCTTCACTTTAATTAGGTATGCTAGCATACAAGATTGCTCGGTCACACTGTATTTTATGATTCATGTGGTCACATGTGATTCGAAAGGTAAAGCTGGTGTAGGCATTCGACTGTACAGGGTATGGTTGGTCCAGAATTTGGCATTACCACTATATCACGGGGTAGTCCTGGAAGACTATAAAGATTTTACTTTGCTGTTCTCAATGGGAGTTGTTCGCTGACTGCGGTTATGTATTGACATTCAGGCCTGGTTTCCATACAGGAAGACTTTGATATTGTTCCATCCCCTGCCCCACCCTTCTAACAGGTCTTTCTTTTGTTGTAATGACTCAGTTCAGTATATTGAGATACCCATGCAATAAAGTTCTTCATCCATATTTTCAAATACAGAAAGGTTGTTGTCACTGTCTTGCAACAGGATGGGATTGCAAAGAAGAGTGCCGAGCTTCTTCTAATGTCAATTGATTTCTTATATAAATTATCCTTTTCCCCACTTTGTACTTTGACATATGCCAAATGCTTAAACAAATCATTTTTTTTTCTTACCTTCAGAATGAGGTAGTTGAAAGGAAACTGAATCCTGGGGCCACTAATAGGCTTGTTGTGATCAAAGTGTTGCACAAATATATTGCTTCCATCTTTTATAACCATTATATCAACTTGAAGTCTTGAATTGTTAAACATGCGTATCGCATCGAAATCTTCCCTGCGAAACTATAATTCTCACCATCCCCCTCCTAAACCCACCAACAAGTTATTATTCTTTATGCACTGTTGAATTTCCGAGCTAAACCACACCTGCCTTATTCCATGTTGTGTCAGAGCGTATGATGTCAGAGAGCATGTTGGAGATTCATTTACTTCGACATTAGAATCCTAAAACCATCTTTCGTTGCTACCAATATATTAGGTGATGGTTCTTCTTAATTATTACCAACTCACTCTTATGGTATTATATTTTTGACTGCTTGGAGCCATGCAAACGAGTTTACGTCATGATGGGACTGCATCAAAAATCACCTCTAGGCAATGTTTGCTGTGTCTAAAATGATGTTTGCCTCAGCTGATCCATGGATCCCCTCACCAGGCCCAGAGGTGTCTGTCCTTGTGTCACCATCTAATCAAATGGTTGGTGGAAGTGCGGTTCCCTTTTATCTTGCAGTCCTCCCTTAAGCCACATGGAAATATATTGAGAGAGATCTAAGGAACCATTTGCATGTGAACGTTAGCCATTGTTTATGTTGGTGCTCGTAGGTAACAAATCACTCCAATTCCGCAATCATTAGTCTCCACCTAAGGTCAGTCTTATCCTACCAAGAGTACCCTTTCTTCTTTGGCTGAAAACTATCGTCCAACTTAAGATTTGATGGTGGCATTTTTGCCCACTTGTTTGACTAAATGGCTCTCAAAAAGCATCCCACTTCCTTGAATCAGAAGGGAAAATATCCAGCATGAGGAAATTCTAAAGAAACTGCAGGTAAAATGCCTCCATCAGCAATACTTTGTTTGGATTTTCCCTTACAAGCTTCATTGCAACAACATTAGATGGTTGCCGTGGTAGCAACCGTAGAGATCATCAGTGCAGTGGACCAAGCTATTAAGTAGCCTTGCCTATAATAGCCCAATAAGTACAGCAGATGGCTAGGATGGAAATCTTCATGGCAGGAAGACCTCATGGAATCATTGGATGGATGTAAGGAATTTTTAGGATTACAGTACGTAATGGCAAGTGCTGTACAAGCAACACCTGGATACCTAATACATAGCCATGTGTAATATTTTTCCTTTTTCTGAAAGCAAGGTTACCCTACTTAATATTGATTACCAACTTTATTGGTTCTCATGTTCAATCCATTCTTATGGAGAAAGAAAAATGAGGTCAAAAAATCTAGAATGCATGGAATCCAATTGTTTAATTGAGTTTTGAAGGATCAGACTACCTAATTCAACTTCTTTATCAATGTGAAACCATGCATGGATTGAGTTATCCTTGCGACTAGATTAAAGCAAGTAAAACTTCTCATTTTTTTATAATAAGCTGACAAGAGGTGATTGGAATATAAGATGATTGACAGTTCAAAAGAAGCAAATATAACTCCAACAGCATGACAACAAGCCCAGAGGAATCGTATCGATTTAGTTTATGTCTAGGTTCTTTCTCTAGAGAACAAGCCAGTGGAGAAGAAGGTGTAGACATGAGACCTAAACGTAGACTTTTCAGGCCCCCTCCCTTCTGCATCAAAATGGTATGGTCATATATACGTATTACACCAAAACCTGCACCCCTACAACAACCCTAACCAAACCCGTAGACTTGGGTTGCTTCCAAAAAGATCGTTGGGCTTCGATAGACAAGAGGCTTTTGACTGGGGCCAATTGATATATTGTCAAAAAGCTAATATATATTAATCCCTTTCCAAGGTGTCATGGGCCATAGGTTTTGAAAGGTTCATGCGAAAACAGAGAACCCAGTTAAGCGAACGAATTGTAGAACTTTGGTATTGACAAAACTAATATGATATGATGCATGGAAAGCACATGCCATCATGATGTGTTGTCCTGAGGGGATCATCCATGGGGAAACTTGTGGAACAAGCATTGCTGAAATTACTACCTCTAACCAAGAGGCTAGTGGGTGCACCAACTTCTACAGGATTGAGCAAAGAGAAGTTAGAATGTTTATCACAAATTAATTTAAAAGAAACAAAACGCTTTCATCACAAATCAACACCTAATCTGCCAACCTCAAAACAACCCCATTAGCTCAAAGCCTGTCCCACGCTATCTATATATAAGAACCCCTCTCCCTTTCCATCGCATTACCATCTCATAGCCTCCAAACACCAAGCCTAGCTAGTTTCTTGAGAAAGACAACAAGGCTTAGTTAAGCTATGGAGTCTCACTCAAACACTAGCGTCATTCCATCCTGGTTGCTCTGCTTCCTTCTTAGTTTCTTTCTTCTCTGCTCCCATATCAAAGCTGAAGTTCACTACCATGACTTCGTCGTATGCATCTATTTCTATATCACTCTTCTCATTTCTTTTCTGCGTTCTCCTGTCTTCTTCTTCCTCTACTTCTTAGCTGTTGAACATACTTTCAATATGAACTATTTTGCATTCAGGTCCAAGCGACGCCAGTGAAGAGGCTGTGCAAGACCCACAACATCATTACGGTGAATGGGCAATACCCGGGACCAACTTTAGAGGTCAAAAATGGTGACACCCTCGTGATTAATGTCGTGAACCGGGCCAGATACAATGTCACACTTCACTGGTATATCCATGAATATATTGCACACATATCCAAATATACGCATCACCTGCATGAAATCATGCATGCAGACCCACATTATATTCATATTTATTGCATATTTTTTTGCACTGCTCAGTTTTCTTGTCATTGCATTCATAGACACAAAAAGCTATTAGTAGTCAAGTTCTTCAAAAAAATTCTTTCTTATCTCTTTTTTTGTGAAGGCATGGAATTCGGCAAATGAGAACGGGATGGGCCGATGGACCGGAGATGGTGACTCAGTGTCCGATCAGGCCCGGCGGGAGCTACACGTACCGGTTTACGATCGAGGGCCAGGAGGGGACCTTGTGGTGGCACGCACACAGCTCCTGGCTCCGGGCCACAGTCTATGGAGCTCTCATCATCCACCCAAAGGAGAACAACTCCTACCCATTCACCAACCCAACAAGGGAAATCCCCATCCTCCTCGGTAACAATCTCAATCCATATCCATGTCTTTGTCAAATAACAGTAAATAACTAACGATGAGGTGTGGCATGCCAAGGTTGGAAACGAAGTTGATATGTTTATATGTTGTTATTCTTTTGGGGGAAGAACGATGGTGGGCCCCCATGCACCGTCCCAATTCAAGATGTCCGTAGATGGCGTGCACCTTTGTTGGGCCCACGTAGATGATGGCCATCTGCAATTCTCTCATTGATTGGCTGGGCTTCATCTGGTGGGACTGAGCACTTTACAGTTAAAGTGATGCAGGGGTGTGGCTTCTGATACGGTCTCATAATCCCTTACCATTATTATACTGACTATTGGCAGAGTAGATATAGATTCATGCCTATATGAGGGCTCGTGAGTGGTTATGGCAGTAATCCATGGCCTGCAGAATATTTTAAATTCTACAAAAATTCAGAGATATGAGCCATGAATTGCAGAAATTAGTCTTCTTTTTTTTTTTTTTTTTAAGAAAAGACTTCTTGAGGGAAAAGCTGGAAACCAAAAAAAGGGGAATTCTATGGATAATTGGTTTTGGAGGGCTTTCCATGGTTTGGGTCCTTTGGAAAGGAGCGGTGGTCTTTACAAAGAATCTTTTCTTTTGTGAAAAGGCAATAATTTTGCTGGAGAAAAAGTCATTTGACTTCGCTAAGAGCAAAGAAAATGACAGGCATAACAAACTAACATCACCAATTAGGCAACCACATCATTTCGCAGGTCTATGGGCTCCAGGGTTAAAGTCTGATTAAGACTTTAGGACCTATTTACTTATAAATTGGATCCAATACTTCGAGTGCACAAGAAAGAGAAAATTTTGTCCCTAAAACCTATGCGCCACATACTTTAACAACTTCGATTAGGACCCAATTCTACTAAATTTGTACCTTATGCTCTTAAGTGCACAAGATAAGGAATATGTTTGTTTCGTCAAGCCTACCGGCCACAGAGCTAACCAACTTTCATTAGGACCTAATTATCAATACAAAGATGCACCATATGTTATTGAGTATGCATGCAAAAAAGAGAATTTTATGTTCCCATGATTTAACTTAATATGTTGGTGAGATCAGTTGGCAAAATTATGTTTGCAAAGAGGAAACTCTTGTATGCTGCAGTCGGCCTAAACTGTGGCCCGACCAATGATTTACTAAGACATGCATACAGTAGATCTTTTTTAATAACCATGTAATAGATCGTTTCTAAAACAAATAAGACAATGATGAACAGGAGAATGGTGGGATGCAAATCCAATCGATGTCGTCAGAGAGGCCACGCGGACCGGAGCAGCTCCAAACATCTCTGACGCTTTCACCATCAATGGCCAGCCCGGCGATTTCTACAACTGTTCCAGCAAAGGTAGCCCATCTCTCATTTTACCAACCATGGCAGCCAATTTTTAGTTACAAAATCTCGCAGCGAGATTTTTTGTCCACAGCTTCTGCCGAAGAAAAAATACATTACTTGATTCGATTAGACAACATAGCATAACTAATGATGGGATAGATATTGAATGTAACTCAATTTTTATTCTATTTTGTTGATGTTTGACTAAGATGATATGGATAATAACAGAACATCATAACAATCAATATAGAGTAATAGAAAATAAGAGAACGTCGTAATAATGAGGTGATATTCTATGATAATCTTTTGCATCTTATAATAATTATTAAAAATAATATTATTGATATAAGATAGCATATCAAGCACAAGACATCACAACATTATCCCGGATGTTACAGAATTCACAAAAAAATATAGATGATGTTAGAAATAATAATAGTCTTCTTTTTTTTATTCTATGAACAATGTATATGACTTCTTATATTTTCGTATGATATCCCGTTGGTTATTATGATTTTTTGTATCTTAAAAAAAAATATTTTTGTTAGGAGAAAAAAAAAAAAAAAAAGCAAACCAAGCTACATAATTAGATGAAGTGGTATGTTTTTCTCCGTTGGATGGACGGTGGACAAAGAAATTCTCAAACCTCATGTACCGATATCTTATATGATGACGAGATACATGTAACCAAGTTTATTATATCCACAGACACGACGGTGATTCCGGTGGGCGCCGGTGACACCAACCTCCTCCGGGTCATCAACGCAGCCCTGAACACCGAGCTCTTCTTCGCCATCGCCGGCCACCAGATGACCGTGGTCGGAGCCGACGCCTCCTACACCAAGCCCTTCACCACCTCCGTCATCATGCTGGGCCCGGGCCAGACCACGGACGTCCTCGTGACCATGGACCAGCCGCCCTCCCGCTACTACATGGCCGCCCGGGCCTACTCCAGCGCCCAGGGCGTCCCCTTCGACAACACCACCACCACCGCCATCCTCGACTACGACTGCGGCTGCTCTACCAAGCCCGGCCTAGCCATCCAGCCCGCATTCCCGGCCTCCCGGCCTACAACGATACCTCCACCGCCACCGCCTTCTCCACCGGCCTCCGAAGCCTGGACAAAGTTCGCATCCCCAGCCCCGTAGATGAGAACCTCTTCTTCACCGTCGGCCTGGGCCTCTTCAACTGCCCTCCAGGGAAGACGTGTGGCGGCCCGAACGGGACTCGCTTCGGTGCCAGCGTTAACAACGTCTCTTTCGTGTTGCCTACGAGCTTCTCCATCCTCCAGGCCCACCACCACGGCGTACCCGGCGTGTTCACCACCGACTTCCCGGCCAACCCGCCGGTGCAGTTCGACTACACGGCAGCCAATGTGAGCCGCGCCCTGTGGCAGCCGTCCAGCGACCAAGGTGTACAAGTTGAAGTACGGTTCCGTGGTGCAGCTGGTGCTCCAAGGCACCAGCATCTTGCTGCCGAGAACCATCCGATCCACATCCATGGTTACGACTTCTACATTCTCGCCGAGGGTTCGGAACTTCGATGCTGCGAAGGACACCGCCAAGTTCAACCTCGTCGACCCTCCGATGAGGAACACCGTCGGGGTGCCGGTCAACGGCTGGGCTGTCATCCGGTTCGTGGCGGACAATCCCGGGGTCTGGCTCATGCACTGCCACTTGGATGTTCACATTACCTGGGGCTTGGCCATGGCTTTCCTGGTGGAAGATGGAGTTGGAGAGTTGCAGTCCTTGGAGCCTCCACCAGCTGACCTTCCCCTCTGCTAGACAAATTTTAGACGCCCGAAGGAAGATTCTTGATGTAGTTGTCCCCCTTGTGCTGTTCCTTATTTCCATTATTGTTTTTTGTTCTTATTTTGTTTTTTTTAGAGGATTGGATTATTTGAGTCTTACATTTGGTATTTATTTCAAGAATAATAATTAATTAATGTTAGAGGAATACCATCTCCTAGCCTTTTTCGGTGTCATGGATTCATGTACGTGCACCGGGGTGCTCATCTGCATCACTTTTATCAATTTTGGATGCCTGCTTCCCGAGAAGAGGAGGAATATACTTGTAAGATCGTAATATGCAAGATGAAGCTGGTAAAGGGCCATGCTTTCCGCAAAAAAAAAAAACTCTGAAAGGCTGTTCGGAAGGATTTAGACAGAACCCAGAAGCATTAATTACTGACGGATAATGTTGTTAGACTTTCTCTGTTAGGGCTTCCTGAGGCCCATTATGCATCACCTAAAGTACTAGACTGCTACACATATCTGGTAGGATGGCTCACCCAGCTGACACAGGCAACAATGAATATTCCTCTCCTATGAATCTAATAGGCTGATTCTTGCATCCATGTAACTTCATAGATATAATAAACCAAGTCATAAAGAATTAAAACAGAGACTACTTTGCATTGATGATCAATTTATAACTATCATGCATAGAATTGTTTGAAGGTGAGTTAGTTTACAAGTAACGTGCAAAAGACAAGCATAACTTAGAAAACAGAGATGGATGTGTAGCTTACACAAGAGATATAGATATCAGGAATAAAGAACAGCTGTTGCAAATGATATGCGCAAGCAGGGATTGAGTAGTTGGGCACAATGAGATGCGGTATGAAAAAGCTTCTAATTGGGAAGTACAGACCTTAGATACTAATGAGACAAGGATTTCATCTACGTTAACGTCCACAAAAAGTGTAAGATTGTATACCAACTGCCACACATAGCTAGGCCAAGATGCAATGGATTCGTATGCTTTGTTGATTATAGTTCTGACCATTTGGTTTATGATAAATTTTGCATGCATGGATGCGAGTGCATATCTGTAATGCAAATCTTTTGCTCTCTCAAATATTACCAGATACAACGTGATTTAACATAATTTTACAAAGAGGAGCAAACCACCTCTGCACTGATCAAACCTAACTCCACCTAATGTATACAACTTGCAATCTCATGGTAGAGCTCTTGAGAACCAGCAAGCCAAAGATCAGGCTACAAACTTCAAACATCGAGTGTCATTGTGTATAACCTGACAACGACATGAACAAATCGCATTCCGCACCTAACGCATGTGTAGTTGGCTGTATACCCACAAACCGTGCAGAAATGGCGACGGGATGTAGTGCTTGGGGGCCTACGGCAGCCCTCAAATAGGAGGGAACATGTGGAGGCAGGGCCTCTAGATTTGCCTGTTGCAATTAAGAGTAAATGGCACTATGTGAGACAAAGTATAGGGGTAGCTAGCCGTTAAAACCAGAAGATATGCACCGATGCCTACATCCTGTAACACCTCCATAAATGTCCTTGGTGCCTTCTTTGCATTCTCCAGTGCTTTTGCCAGTCTAGTCTTGCGCTTCATGCTCTTGGACTGCTTCTTTTGAATGTACACTACAAACACATAATAAATGTTATATAGTGTCAGGGGAAAGAGCAGGCTTCAATTTGATAACAAAGCTTTCAACAAGTGCACTATTAACTGATCCAACTCTACTTTCACAAGACAACATCTGTCCTGAAGTGTATGAAAATGGCATATTTATGTGTTTTCAGGAATAATAGTGTCAGATGGAGTTGTCTGAGCAAAGGATATGCACAAACTTGAAAAATATTGCACATAGGCACACTAAATACTCTGTCAGCTGAATAGGTGAATATTAAACTAGTAACCCAGTAACCTTCGTACATAAATCTGGACACAGAATATGACAGAAATTAACTTGTGCATTCAGGGTGCTCCGTTTAGGAAATTAACTGAAAAAGAAGACAATTACACTAATGAAGGAATTCCAACAGAAAGACACTGGCACTGATGTAGGAATTCAAACAGCAGCTAATTGCCAGTTTCATTATTGTGAGAACTCAAGCTGGAAACTACATTGCAAGTGCACCGAAGAAGTAGCTCCTTGCCTATGAAAAGAACAGGTTGAGCATATCATGCACCTCTGATTAATGACCTTACCTAGATTATACAAATTATAAGTAGTTGAAAAGTCAACCACATTTAGCCAGTAGGGGTGGCAATCGGGTCATAAACGGGTCGGGTCAGATGCGGATCAGATCAGAAAATATCAAAACTGAACCCGACATGTTTATTCATGTTTATTAAACAGGTTGATTTTCAAACCTGAACCTGACCTATTTTAATAAACAGGTCACCCGACCCGACCCGTTTAATCGGTTTATTAAACAGATAACCTGTTTAACCGACCTGATCCAATCCGTTTAACCTGTTTAAAACAGAATCAGTTAGTCCAATCCAATATTCCAACCCAACCCCACCCGACCCGACCCGACCCAACCTATTTAATCTATTTAAAACAGAATCTGTTAGCCCAACCCAACCTAACCCGATCTAATCTGTTTAAAAAATCAGCATACATAAGTACTAAATAATTAGAACAACAAAGAAGGAAAGAGGAAGAGGAGACTCAGATTTATTATTTAATCTGCAGCTAAATCAAAATGACTATAATCGACTGTCTGTAGAAGCAGACCGTCCAAGATTGTTGCCATTTGAAATAATTGAATCAGCAAAATTTAATCCAAAATCATCACAACCTCTTCATACAAACCTTAAACAAAATCTAAAGATAGATATTAAAATTTAAATCCTGGCATGCTACAAAACTATAGCAAATTGGGCTACCACATAATGAACAGGAAATGCTTGCTGCCAGCATTCATGGAGTTCGAAGAGGACAAAGGATAGGAGAATCTGAGGATCAAAAGTTCAGAAAACCCTTCATCCCCAATTCTTTTCAATCCCATCTAACATTTTGAAAAAGCAAAGAACATGCATCGAAGGGTAGGTAAGAGAAATATCTAAATCCTCGATCTCCAAACAATAGATTTCTCATTGTGAAAACAAAATCCCAAACGGATTGTCAGCATGAAATCACTAATTTAAGATAATAAAGAAAATCAAAAAAAAATCCAAAAATAGATTTTCATTGCAAAACAAACCACAAACAGATTATAGGCGTGAAATCACTTAGGACTCATGATTTAAGATGATAAAAAAAATCAAACAAAAAGATCCAAAATAGATTTCTCATTGCAAAAACAAAACCACAAATAGATTGTAGGCATGAAATCACAAAAATAGATTTCTCAGATTTAGTATTTAATCTGCAACTAAATCAAAAAGGGGAAGGGAAGAAGTGACATAAGATGATAAAAAAATTCAAAAAAAATAGATCAACATGTAAGATTCTTATTTGAAAGATCTCATAGTTTTGGTTGGGAAGAAACATCGGCCACCGAAAAGGAAAGCGGAAAGGGGAAAACTTTAGATCTCAAGGACCTGCAACGAAGGAGGACCGACGACGGCCAAGTGACGACAAGCCCTTCTCTCAAGGATGGGTGACGAAGGAGGATCGAAGGAGGAAACCAACCACCATTGGGAGGAAGCCGGGAGCACTGGCTAGATGGCTACCAAAGGAGCCAAGGAGGAGTATAGGAGCCTCGATCGTCATTGAGAGCAAGCTGGAAGCACCGGAGGAGTGGAGGAAGAAATCAAGAAACCAAACCCTAGAAGACGGACCGGAAGATGGGAGGAGGAAAGACCGAAAGAGTCGAAAGGCCATAAAAAAATCACCCGAGAGACTGAGAGTGAGAGACCAAAATCAAAAGAGAGAGGAATATCAAATATATACTAGAGACTAAAGGGTTTAAGCTATGCGGATTTACGGGTTATAACCTGACCCGATCCGATCTGTTCCAATCTATTTATTAAACGGATCAAACAGATCAGCCATCTGAAACCTGAATCCGACCAGTTTATTAAACATGTCAAACGAATCGATCTGTTTACAATCCGAACTTGTTTAGCCCAAATCCAAACCTGTTTATAATAGGTCGAATATGGATCGGATCATATTTTACCAACCCTACTAGCCAGTGCTTCAGTCCAATAATAAGCTATGTGATGAGAAGAGCTATATAAAAGTTCAAAGAAGCTTTTTCAAATAGAATAAGCCAATAGCATGTAACTCTGCAGAATGAACAGAGTTCACCATTAAATTATTATGTCTCCAAACATAATAAATATTTCTTTGTGTTTATCTCTGGTTGAATCTGAAGATGATCTACTGGAGAGAGCTACATATGACAATGGGATTGGAATGGAATTACCATAAGACTTGTGAAATATTTACTAGAAAATGGTAATAATACTTGTGCAGATCTCTTAGCACAATATTGTTAGCAAGAAAGTTTCACCTTTTCAATTTGAAGAATATTTGTGCAACTTCATACTATATATTTATTGAGGTGTCTTTCGAAAAAAATGATAATCTAATGTTCATAAATAAAATATTTTTTCTTCTTTTGTTTATGCAAATAGTCATTTTTCATGCTTCTTATTTATCTTCTTTTAATTTTTATATGAGAACAAAACTTTGCTATTTTTCATAAAGTTTGAACCCATTCTATAATATTGATTTAGTTGGAAATGACGAGTGACAAAAAAACTTACTTAAAAATAAAATATAATCAAACACATGAAAAATTTACGCAAAAGAGAAAAGAATAAGAGTTTTGATGGTTCTTAGAAGACAAGCATGCTGAAAGTAGCATTTTGCTTTGGAGATCAGTTTTTGCAAATGTTTTGGAGCATCGCTACAAGTAATAAAAATTATATGTGTGATCATTGAACTCTTAGCACATCTATTGATTTATACCACCAAGAAACCACAAAAATCTCAAGCATCGGAAAATCTAAAAGTATTCAGAAGTTTAACTGACTGTGGCAAACAGCTCCAATAGAGTGTAAGGGACAATGTAAAAGGTATGCAAGGGGCAATCCAGCGCATGAGGCCATTATGGGGTTTGGAAAAGGTCAGATGCACAGCCTTACCACCACATGGATAAAGATTGTTTCCATATTTCATACCCATAACATCCAGGTCACAATGAAGCTATATTACAGTCATGCGAAGACTCACACTCAATCCGAAAGCGTGAAAGAGCTTTTTTTAAAAAAAATAAAAATAAAAAACTCAACCAAAATCTTATGATACCACCAACTGCATAATAAACTTCTTATATATAGCCTAGTGAAGTAGCGGAAGAACCCTCATGTAAATTCTGCACATGTAACAGTGAGAATAATTTGGAACATATGATGCGGGGGCATTAAGATTAAATTAGCCTAGCTAAAAACTAAGTGGCAACTGTGTAGCAAAACCAAGTACAATGAGTCCAATTAAGTGCATCAAGAAAGCACTTTAGTTACGCATCTAGTGTTGAGAAAGAGTGACTTAACTGGAATTATCATGGATAACAAAACCGCAGAACGATAAGATCTAAAGGGAAAGTCCATAACAAGGTTTATAGTAATGCAGTCATACAGTTAAATCATATGCTGAATATGATGGCCACATAGATTACAGAGGAGGTAACGGAGAAGGAACTCTAGGCTACTATCTATCTTTCTCATTCTGTCACTGACATCTAATTTTAAGCATTCTGCTAGCATTCCTCCAAATTTCTATAAGTTACCTAGTTTCAAATAATGAGGTAATAGACAAATTAAATCATACAATGAAGGCAAACTCCATAAAATTCAAACGAAAAAAATAAATTTATCGAGATTCCATTGAAAAAAAAAAAAAAACTAAAGGGGAGGTAAACAGACCTTGATCATCTTCGTCGAGAGAAGCATCATCGTCATCATTGATCTCTACCACCTCTGCTCCAGCATTGTCGCTTTCCAATGCCTCAAGACGAGCAAGTGCTGCCTTTGGCAGGATAAAAGAAAAAGAAAAGAAAAAAGATACTAATTAAAATCATTAAATTCCTGTGCTGATATCCGAGAGGGCAACATGCTTCAAAAAGAATCGGATCGTTAACCATCCAAACTCTTCCTTCCACATCTAAGTTAGTGCCAAAGTTTATTTGAACTTCGATTCTTATAGCATATTCGCACCAAAGAGCTTTGTTCAGGAAAATGTATATGTAAGTAAATAATCCATAAAAAGGCGTCAGATAAAACAAGAGATAAACATCGATCCCTTAAATATGTTTACAGATGACATCAATTAAGACCGATTCAAATGAAGGGAATATTAATAACATTTGAAACTATAATAACACGCGAAACAAGAATAGGGGAGACGGGATCCACCTGGGTGCGGTTATCGGTGCTGGCGAGAGCGGCGGCCATCTTCGACGCCATCTTCCTGGTCCGGCTCGAGGTCCGGCGGAAGGGCCCCGTGTTCTCCTCGTCCATGGCAGCTCGAATCCTCGGAGAGCTCTCGAAATCTCGGGTTAGGAAGCGATTCTTTGGACCATGGACTAACACCCTGTGAGAAAAGAGACCGCTGCGATTGCCCAAGAAAGAGAGGGAGAGAAAGGGTGGATGCGTAGGCAAGTATTAAAGCAGAGATCGTCTCGGTGACGGCTCCGATCGGTGCGGCCACGTTGTAGCGCACGATTAATCCAACGGTCCGTTTGGTCTGTTGCCTGATCTTTCACCGTCGGAGTGACGGGTCTCTCCATTGTTAGTTCTGGAAGGTTGTAGGAGGCGCTGGCGGGCTCCCCGGGAACGGCCCAGGAACGTTTCGAGATGGGCTTTCCCTGACCCATTTAGGTCCGGTGGGTTCAATGTCAAGCCCTTTCCAGATTATCCTGACCCATTTAGCTCCGGTTGGTCCACGTCAAGCCCAATTATTTATACTAGCTTTCGGCTCATTCAATGGGTGGACCCGACCAACATTATGCAGTGAATGGTGGTTTCTTCCTATAAACATTTGTACCCACTAATTCATCTGTCAATAGATATTTTGAAAATGAAACAAATGAGTGTTGAAATGTACTCAAGGTTGATATGTAATAAAGAAAGAGTAAACACACACACACACACACACACACAGAGAGAGAGAGAGAGAGAGAGAGAGAGAGAGATAAT
>KE504699.1:997819-1022618 GCA_000441515.1 Elaeis oleifera
TTTTAAAAGGATAATGATAATCTTATGGATGGTTCTCTCCCGCTTCAAGCCAGTGTTCTATGTTTTTTCTCTTAACGGTGAACAGACTACCTCTTTGATTAACCTATGGACTTAGGAACAAGTCAATAGGTGTTATAGATCACATGCATTGCCTAGTAACAAGCCAGTTGAACTTTCCCTCTTATGACATCATAATTAGCTTGATTGTTGCTGCAATTAGTTAGCAATTGCCATATTGCGACCATGTTTTATTAATTCACGTAACTTAGATTTCATTTCAATTATCCCAAACACTTCCATTCTGTTGTAATGATCTTCGTTGCACATTTTCATTCTGCAGCCCTTCTAAGTTCATTAATGTTGCAAGTGAAGGCTGGATTGCTTCGAGAGAATATGTCAGAGACCGGATGGAAGCACCTTGGATGAGGTGGCGATGAGACTTGGAAGTGCTGTGATTATTGTTTGCCTTGGAATATTAAGGTAAATTCCTCGTCTACTATAAGACTAATCTCTCGTGTTCATGTCAGTGTTGGAGAGTGACCATAAGGACACCAAGTCTTGGTAGATTTGGACTTGAAAAGAGAAACAGCTTCTCAGGGTTGCCATGCAACATCTGTCGACCACTCGGACTGTTCTAGGTTCTGGAAGACGAAGTCGAATGGACATAATTTGAAAATGCATGGATAGACATAATCTCAGGGACCAATTTTCAGCTTTCCAAGTTAAGGCATGGCTTAGTCATAAAAAGTTTGCCAAAGTCAAAACCACAAAAAGGTGGAAGGAGACGTTAAAGAGCAGTACTGTCAGTGGATCAGCCAGTTGCCTGTCTTCTGGAGCTCCACCAGCCTCCTTTCAGGAACTAGCAGTCTCAACTCTCTTATAAATTTCTATTAACATTTTACTGGAGCAAGGTAATATCATACAGCATTACATTAAAAAAAGGCAGCTCAATTAATATTTCCTGAATTTGCCATGATTCTTGAGAAATACTACTGATTTGCATAGCTATGATAATTACATGATTCTGAGGAAAGATACAAAACGACAAGCACTACTGCGTCCAAAATAAATGGCTAAGAATGACAGGCTTTCAGTGCATATGCTGAGTGACCACTTCTAAAACATGTCTTGATATCTACCTTGAGCAAAGTGATGAATACAGTGAAAAACAACAGCTGCATTATATTTAAATCAAGCAAGCTCATGAAAACAGTGACAAACAACAGCTGCATTAATGACCACACTCAAAGAACAATGGCCGAGCAGAAGCACCTCCTTCCAATGGCCCTCAGACCAGAATTACTCCAGCCACCTTGCTCTTTGTAACATTCAATCTGTCATTGCATTGAACAAGGATGAAGAATTATTTGATGTGTCCTGGAAGCAAAGCATTAAATGTGAAAATATAAAGCATTAAAGACTAACAGAACCATGAACGTACGGTATCCAAGATATTATCTTGGCCTTTAATCCCGCCAATCACAACAAGGAACCACCGAGCACAGCTGTAGCAGCATACCCTCTGCTGGAATTCATTGGCTCTGCCATTATCCAGGAGGGCATACGAGGGTCATAGGTTTCTACACTGGAGACCATCTCTTCGCCATCAAATCCCCTATTGCATATCTAAACAAGAGATTGGCAAGTCTTAGAACAATATTCAGAGGAATATAATTCAAAGCTTTCACTTATTATATTTGATTGCACATCAAAGAGAAATACTTAACAGTTTCTCATTGAACACCGCCACTGAGTGGCAGCCTCTCCTTGTGCTCATGCTAGCGATCTTTGTCCAAAAGGCTTCACGGGGGTCAAATCTTTCAGCTGACCTGGAAGGAGAGTTTCCCATGAGCAAGTTGTAAAATGTGAAGCTTTTACAGATGAGCATGACTGACAATGATAACAATATTTTGCCTTCTGGAAATAGGAATCGCATAAACAGTTTAATCCACATGAGCTAAAGAATGAGAGGGAATATGGAATTAACTAAACTAAATGTGATTCAAATAGCAGGTGGCAGAGGCATCAGATAACTTGGAAGCGGCAGGAAGTGAGAGCAAGAGGAATGACATGTTCCAAAAACACCCACAGGTCGGTAAGTGTCATGCATCATGCTTAAATATAAAAATGTTAAAATATCTTAGAGCGGGAGACATGAGCTTCAATGCCACATGCAGCAACAACATTCTCATGACACAGTGGTTAGGACCTTAATCTTCATTTTCAAAAATAATTTCAACATTTTGATCAAGCAAACAGCCGAGGAGAGATAGATAGATAGATAGGACAAGGATTGATGGTTAGAATTTAGTCAGGCAAAACAGATTGACAGAGAATGCAATAAAGCATATGCATGATCCAAGAGAGAAAATAATTGCAATCACAGGCAACTGAATTTTCAAAATGAGCTCTGTTTTAAATACTTCACAATAATAACCAAGTGCAAAGATGTCATTTCCTATAACAGATGTGATACACCAACCACTGTTGAGACATGATGCATGTGAGAGCTTCATAATTAGCATAATATGAAAGGATTTAAGCAAGGAAAGGAAGCTTCATAATTAGCATAACATGAAAGGATTCAAGCAAAGAAAGGAAACATAAAGTGGTGAGGATCTCACTTCAAGTAATCTTTCCATCATATCCACCAACAGCATAAAGCACACCATTAAGTTCTGCTGCAGCAGGAGCAAACCGCTGAAATGACACAATGATGTAACGCCAGTAAGAAGTAAACAAATTGTCTGTAAAAGAAAGAATAAATACAAATATGGTGACTGCAATCAGAAAGAATAATATGCTGGCTCATACTACTGCAAGTGAATAATAAACTTACAGATTAACCAATGCTAAATGACCCAAAGACAATGGATTTTAGGATTATGTTTCAATATCTCTACTGCTGTATATCCTTTGTCAGTGTTGCATACTGACTCCCTTTATATTGAGTCTAATCAAAATAACTATACCAAGCAAGGAATAAAATCCATATGTTCTTTTCCATAAAGATTTTACATATAGGGCTACAAATATCATGGCACTTATGAGTGCCCATAATCAAGTGACATAAAGAACAAGCATAATATGAAAGAAACTGCAAATATGAGGTACCTTTTGAAGCATTGATTGGTCATTGATCCACTTTCCAAGAGCTGGATCAAACATCTCAACATCAGAGAAAATCTCAGTTCCATCTCCTCCACCAATAGCATAAATTTTGGCATTTAAAGTAGCTCCACCTAGACTTCCTTTCTCACGAGTCAAATTGGGGCATAAGCTCCACGCATTGAGCCTTGGGTTGTAGCACTCCACTTTAAACAAGTACAAAAAAGTCCTCTAATTGTGATGATGATTATGAAGCATATAGAAAGAAACTGAATTCATGAAATAGCTACCTGTGTTATACCACAAATGACCATCGCCACCACCGAAAACATATATGCTGCCATCTAATGCAACAGCCGAAGCATATGAACGAGCAGAATTTAATGGTTTAAGGGTGTTAATAGGTCCAGTGATGGTGAAAAAGAATCTAATGCAGATAACCAGGATAATCCATTAAAACCCCCAATTAGATATATTACATCCTCCGAGCCCAAGCATTGCTCAACAAAGTTGTTTAGAGAGTCATCAACAATGGTAGAAGGATCAATCTTAGCTTCTAGCTCCTTTACACGGTCCTTCAGTCTTTGAAGTTTTCTTCCTGACTCCTTAACTAGATCCCTAACTGGTGGATTTCTCTATCTGATTCAACCTGAATACAAGAGTCAAATTTGGAAGAAAATACACTGTTTTGAGTGACCTCAGTAAAGTGCATATAAATATATCTATAAATAGTTTTATGTTTGCTTAAATACTCATGCAATATACTGTAATAGATAATAATCTGAAGGAAAGCACAAAATGCATAAATACAAAAAATGGAAGCACAAAAAATTGATTGTCAAGAAACATACTGCTGACAAGTCCTATAACATCTGATGTTATAAGCAGTCCCCCTCCCTAGAAGCTGTTTGGTTGCCTGCATCCGAGCTTCAAATGCTGCGCATCCCAGTAATAAGTGGACAGATGCAGCTGTTTGGTTGCCTGCAACCGCACCAGATGCAAGCAACCGAGATGCACCCTAAGGCCCTTCTGCTACATCTAGAGATGCAACCAGAAAATGGCCACATCCCCTGATAAGGCTCTGCATGCAGCCTTAAAGGCTATAATCACCTCCGTTGTCTCCAATAAGATTTTACTGTGATTACAATAGTAAAATAATATTATAATATTATCATCATTCTTATTATAATATTTTGTAAAACAAAATAATCATTAATATCATAACATCACATAGTAATGTATTATATCGTAATAAGTAATATAATATAATATTGTATTAATATCATAGTTATTATGCTATATTACAATATATTATATTATATTGCATGATTATTACATAACATTACATTATATTATTTTGTATTGGATTATCTTATGTATATTATATTATATTAGAGAGTTAGCTTACACTATATTATATACTATTATAATATGATATTATAGTGTATTGTATTATATTATAAGATATATAATATAAGATAACATAATATTATAAATTTATGATACTACATTATCTTATGTTATATTTTGTCTGAATATATTATCCTTTGATAATATAAAATTATATTACAATTTAATAGTGTAATGATATGATAATGATATAATCAAGGTCTGCACTCTTGGTATCGGATGCCATACTGATATATTATTGATTTGGTATGGTGCAATACGTATTCCGTACCGAATAATGCTCTAACTATTTTCTCACTTTTATCTTGATATGTCTTGATACTGATCCATACACAGCTAAGTGCACCTTGGAATGAGGCAATACGGAGCTTATACCGACTTGAACTTGAGTTTCGCATCGATTCCCATTGAGTATGATACGTACGCCCCATGCCAGGTGACATGATAGTCCATGGATAATAATATTAGTGGAGGTAATTTTACTACAATAATTGCAAGGTGATCATCGATACTGAGACCCATACCAATTACTTGGCACGGTATAATATTGTACCATTTTAGGCATGTACCCATACAGCTAGAGCAAGTGAGGGAGGGGGAGAGGGTGAAGGGCTCACCCTGTATTCATGTAGCTAGAGGAGAGAGGGCTTGACATCCCTCTCTCCCCCCTCCCTCTCTATCTTTCCTCACTTTCCTTCTCCCTGTCCCCCTACCTTGCCGGATTTCTTGAACCAAGGGATGGAACTACATCAATCTACCCTTAGTACGATTTGGTATGCCTTAAATTAAGCATTTCAGGATGGTACCACCTTCCATGGATATCACACTCCCTCCAGATTAAACAACCAAACAAAAAATTATAAATGCAGCCAAGATTTTAAATCCCATGGACGGGGGCATCTCTGTTTTCTCTCAGAACGGGATGCTCCGCGTCCTGCCACATCCCAACGGCCATCCCGATCAGGCATCCTGGTACGCACTTGGTACACCCTTTTATATATATAAATAATAATTTTTTGAATTTATCTTGAAGGTTTACTGATCTATTTATTGTTTAAATGTATTTGAACTTTAAAAGTGAATATATGATTGAGATGTTCGATGATCCAATGCTTCCCTTGAGAGTTAGACTCTCAGTGAATGTTATGCTATGGGAGACTAAGAGTTGGATTCTCAGTGAATGTTATGCTATGGGAAACTGAGAGTTGGATGCGAATATTTATAGAAATTACATGTCACATTGGATGCTGCAGAGACCAAGATGCGCTCAATCAAACCATGTTGGGGCTTGGTAAGACCAATAATACCGTTGCACAACGATTCAAGACCAATAATACCGTTGCGTACAAAATCTCGAGTGAAGGCTGCGTATTATCAAATCACGCGTGAAGGCCATAGGATGACAGGTGCTTTGGCAAAATGCGTGGGCGCGCAAAGCAATCAGGCGCACGCGCGAAGGGCAATCACGTGCGAGGACCACACCAGGTACAATTGGATCGGGCAAATCCCACGGTGGATAACACGCCACACCATGCTACCCCTTGTATTTCACTGATTCCCAATTGCGATTGCAAAAGGTGGAGAGTGGAAACCGCTTGAGGGTTTCGGTAGACCGATGACGCTTCCCCTCCGCTCCTCTCTGCTCCCTCCTTTGTTTCCTCGTCAGAGATCCGAAGATTCCGAATGCTTCCTCCTTCCTCCTCTCTCCTCTCTTCTCCCCGAGCGGCTCCTCCCTCCAGTCCGTGCTCCTCCTAGCTCCTCCCTCGCAGCTGTGCTCCTCCCTCCCGATGACGATGACAACGGCAATGGCAAAAAGATCAGTACGGCTCCTCCCTCTCGGTGTGACGAATCAAAAGAACAGTGCAAATCCCGATCGAGATGGCCGTACCAATATGTGATCCGATCGAGAAGAAGGTGGGACAGTTGGCAAGAAGATGGGATGGTCGGGACAAAGGCCGAGTGCTCGTTTCAAGGTCCCGCACCCGTCCCAGGTGCTAGATTCTCGGAGGAACGGGATGGGACAGCAGGGATGGCCCCCGTCCGACGGGACTTAAATCCTTGGATGCAGCTTTCAGATGCATGCAAGCCAAACAAAACTACAAATACAAATGTGGCATTCTAGTTGCTACAACATCTAGAAATGCTAGCAACCAAATAACCTGTACATCAATATGCACTTAGAAAATGCTTTATAAAAATAGATGAAGTACTAATGATGCATATGTATCGACATAGACATTACATCAAGCAAACATGTATTGACATATCAAGTAATAAACCTCGAAGTTGTGGTACAGTAAACACACCACTATTCAAGGAAGGCTGAACCGGTACCAACCGGCATGCCGATAGCTGGCCAGTACGATACGGTATGTATGGTACCATACCGTACCGTACCATACAGTCACTAAAAACCAAAGAAAGGAAACCCCCACTCACCAACACTAACAAATCAAAAAAAAAAAAAGGGCCGAATTGGACCGTTTCCACGCCAGTTCGGCTCGGTACGAGCTGAATCGAGCAGTTCAATCCGGTTCAACAAACCATGCTACTATTAAAACTTCAAGACAATAATTCAAGTACAATAAGAAAATAGGACTTGAAACAATGTTGTATAACAATTGTAGTACAACAATGTTACCGGAATAGCAAGCAACACCTCAACTTAGGATGAAATCATGAAGAATAAATTCTAAATATGTAAGAAGACATCAACCAAACTCTTATTTTGAAGAAAATGAAGTGTTTGCTATTCTCATCATATTGTCATACTTAAAAAGCTTTATCCACACCTGATTCAGCACGCAATTCCCAACTGCCCCTGGACTTCTACAATATTTATTACAAAGAAGTATCAGAGAATCGAATTGGAACGAACCATAGAGAATAAAAAAATCTTTAGTCATGGCAATCTCCCTTCTACTCTAGGGTTGTCTTTATTTTCTCAGTTATTAAATAGTTACAAACACCAAAGCAAGAGGAGTTTATTGCGTCTTATATCAAATGCAAATTTTTACAAGGTTCTCAGCCTTCATCTAAGACCTTGATTAAAGTATATCTGAATTTAAGGAGAGTACAGACCATGAAATCATTTTCAGTTTTCCATTATTGCAGCAATATTTGAAGAAGGAATGAAAGAATGTAGAAATCTCTTATGAGCTCCTTACCCTTATATATATGATACTTCTTGGGCTCCAACTGTATCAGGATTTATAGTCTTGCTGTAGCAGCTTTTCAAATACCTATTATTTCTTATACATCATTTACTTAGTAACTTATTTATTTTAGTTCACATGGTAGGATACTGAATGTAACTATGTAGGATTCAAGTTGTCCACAGTTGACTGAACTGGATGGACAAACACAACTTTTGCTTCTGCATTAAAAAAGTGATGTTTCTCTATGAGGATTATTTGACCACCTGAGGATGTCCTCTGAACTTGCAGTCTTTATCATGGCTTTAACACTGTTTTTTCCATTTGAAATATATGGAAAAGACTGAGAATCTAATTGCCAAGTGTAAGAAATCCATGTATGTGGAGAGGAACAAAGACGAGGAAGGGATCAAGGGCTTTTTCCAATACAGGGGATTCATTATATTGTTAAATAATCCAAATTTCTTAGAAGTATTAATTACTTACATGCATTGATTAATGAAGTGCTTATAAATATGTTCTTAATGATGTCTCTTAGAGTTCCATGTAAGTATCTAATACTTGATGCATTTATGTATGGTCATATAATGAATCATATTGCATCTATATAAGCCCTTATAATCAGCTTTTGTGTAAGAGGCAGCCAAATGATCAAATGATATACCAAGTGTCTCTAAATCAGTCCACTGTAATCTCATTTTGTTTCATGAAAGCTTGAGTGTTCGTGTGCTTCTCCAAACTTTTTCTTCTTGCTATTTATTTTGGTCCTACCACTACGATCCTAGACATGTAGTCTTAGGATATCTAGCTACACTTCTGAGAAAAGGTGCTAGATTTCATCATCTAGCCCAGGATGAATGCACTCCAACAGTGCTAGATTTCAATCCTTTTTCAGAATTTGATCCCAGAACACATGCTTGACAGTTTACACCCGTAAAAGCTCCCTTTCTTTAAACTCTCTGGACAGCATCTTGTGAATGTACCTGTTTTTATATGGTTAACTATACTTTCTTTTGCTGTTATGATGCCCTATTTCCTAATGTCAAGGTTTGCTGATGCCTTTTGCTTCATGACTGTCCCCAGATCCTTAAACGCATGCTGATATTTTCCTACTGCCCTGCAGGTGTTATTATCTCAATGTTTAATAACATATAATAAATAGCTTCTGATCAAACCGTTAACTGATGTTTTCTTTGGTGATGCGTCTATATATTATCAGAGCACCTATACTTGTTTAGCTATATAAATATTTTATTATTTCTTATCCAATTTGCTGTTCTTTTTGGTGAAGAGAGAAAAATTTGACATTCATGTTGCACAACCATAGGCGGCCTAGGCAGGACAATTGGGCCAAAATTTCAAATGAGCTAATTCAGGTCCAAACTGGGCACAGTTTGAGCTCAAATCGGGATTTGAGGGAAAAAGAACTCCAGGCCTAGGTCCAGGCAGGGGTTGAGTAGGGGCGTGGGCCAGCACACCCAACCTGAATCCAGCCCTAGTCAAGAGGATCGAGCATGACTCTCAAGAAAAAGCATGCATAGTCCTTTGCTCTTACCAGAATCCCACGACTTCTCTGGTGCCTGAAGTAGCCAGTTTCTTGCAACATCTGACAGATGACACAGGTCAATTGATGGGGAAAGGGTTGAGGCATTGGGGTTCAATCCAATGATGGCCTAACTTCCTGAAAGATGTCTTTGAACTTACAGCTGCAACATGCAGCTTTGATGTGATGAAACTTAACAACCAAGTTTTGAAGTGAATCCATGATCTAAGCCATGAAGCTAGATATCAAATATGTTTACAATGCAAAATACAAATCTTTTCCTTAAGCTTCAATTTCAATATCATTCTTAATTCTCTTTATTTATCATTCAACAAGAACTCTTAAACTTTCCTAATGTTTTGAAAATAATAGAATGAAGATGGTAGAAAATATATTGCAAAAATGAATTTCAGCAAGCTGAAAACCAACATGAAAAGGCAATTGGATATAAAATTGAGAAATCAGGGAATCCCTGAAGATGAACATCAAATCCATTAGATGCAGGTGGCAATGGTTTGCACTAATAAAATAGAACAACAAAGGACGCACGCACGCACGCACGCATATACGGCTCAGATCATCAATATCGAACTCCTATTGTCCCATGTAGACCTAACCAAATCTAAGTGGAGATCCACTCAAGTGTTGCCAACTCTCTCTCTCTCTCTATATATATATATATCTATACATACATATATATATATATATATAACAAAAGCCGAACCAAAATTAGAGAAAATTTGTTAGTTTCTATGACCAAACAATATTCAAAACTTCTGCTCAGAATACAAGTTAAAAGTCTTCTCTTTTGAGAAAAAGGTCCAAAGCAAACATGTAATAAATAATTTCTAGACCTGCACCATGCATGTTCACCCATATGTGCACGTGCGCGCATGCACACGCATGCACACACGCACGCACACACACACACACAGACCTGCTTCTTCTCCAAATTTGCTGTCCTTTCTTGCAACTCTTTGATAACCAGCATCAACTACATGAAAACATCCAGAAATTAGTAAGTACTCAAATTAGGGGTAAGGGATTGAGGGATTAGGAAAGGCACATGGCATAAGAAAGAAATCATATAGGACAAAACTACACGAGGCCTACAAGCTTAACCACCTCCACATTCCTTGGACAAGGTTGGTTGTAGCTGCAGTATCTTCATTCTCATCCAAAATTGGGCGATCCTCTGCAATCTGTTCATTATTCTCATGCACTTCTATAGGGACAGGGCCATATGGTATCACCCTATCTGCATTGCATTCATTGGCAAATGAATTTATATGCTGGCACTCAGCAGACAACTCCTTTAGCTTAAATAACACCATTTCCATATCAGGTGCTAGTTTCTCATTACTAGACTGTTGTCCCCGCAACATTTGGTTCTCTTTGTCCAAATATATGCTAGCACTTGAATCATTTGCCACCTCATTTTTCTCTGTCCATTCATCCCAAACAGAGAACAGCTCTGGCTCTTTATTTCCATATTGTCTGGAGCATTAGATGATGTCTTACTCGAGCTACCTGGTTCAAGATCTTCATCATCCCAACCAAGTGATGCGAACTTCTCAACCACCATCTCAACATCTGATTCTAAATCCTTTTCAACTCACAGACCTTAGCATATGTGCGTTCCATATTTCCACTTATATTCCCCGTGGTGGCTGGTGATGGTATCAAAAGCCTGGTCTTGTTTGACATAGAAGGAGTGAGCTTGGTATTGATCAGATACGATGAAGACTTGAACAATGCAATCAATGCTCTTGCCTGTGCATGATCCAGCTCAAACCAGAAGTGTTGGTTGGTATAATAATTGTCTACAAGGATTTTTTTGAACTGATCCTCAGTAAGTGGTTGGTAGCGCATTTTGACATGGATTGCAACCTTCATAAATAATAATCATAATAAATGAAGATTTTCTTTTTTTTTTTGACAAATACAAATAAGGAGACTCCATAACAGGATTGTTACAGAGCTACATCAAGAAATAAAATGAAAAGCCTGACCACCTATATCACATAGCAGAAAGTAAGAACCTGTTGATTATTAATACCTGTGCAGGAAAGGGTGTCCTTTCTGCACCACCATCGGTCCAAGCATATGAGTTGGCATTTAATTGCCCACGACTTGCAGCCTCAAAGATGCCATGCAGTTTCCGATCGCTATTATTAAACAAAATAGAGGAAGACCTTCCTCAATATTTCTTACATAGCTGAAGTGTGAGAATGGTAAGCCTGTCAGATACAAAGATGGCATGCATTAATGGAATGTTACTTTAGTTATTGATGAAAGTCGTTCAATGTAAACAGAACTAACATGTCTATGAATTTAATCATGCATGACATAATCAATGTTTTGATAAGATTAAAAGAAATTAATAAAATGATTCTGTCATCTAACTGCCACAGTGGCACAAGATTTCTAGAATCCAATTTGCAAAAAGAATCAAGGAACAGGAAAAAGCTTAAGCGTTATCAAAGAACTAAAGTTGATGAACTTGAGATCATAAAAGATTTGTAGCATGCAAGTGTGAAGGCAGATGCAAGAACTAACCAAATAACTGCTTTGAGAGGCACTCTGCTATTGTGTTGTGTTTGCACCCAAAGATGACTCCTCCCAAATCGTTCTTGCGCAAGTTTCTAGCAGAGACAGAGCTGTTGGAAGGCAAGCTTGTTGAATATGCATTCTTCCTTTGCCCCATTCTGTTTGTTTGAGAAAATAACATGAACTTGAAACAATCCAAAATGGAAACTGAAAGCATAATGATGACTGCAGAGTATTAGTTTCTTCCTTAAAAAAAAAGAAGAAAATCAGAATGATTCTTTGTATTAGAATGCAAAAACTTACATCAAAATGTGAACACGACTTTTGTCCAATTAAATACATAATGTAATGTTACATGTGAGAGGTAGCTACAGGTCGATATACATGAAGGTAAGTCACTACAATAAATATTAAGAAAACATTTGAAAAGAAAAATCTAACTGCTATGTGGAAAAAGATAAACTCCAGATACAGCCTTCTCTCTCTTAAAATAGAAAAAGAAACCAAGATGTTGGCAGATCAAGGGCATGATGGAGCAAGGAGGAACTTGGCCTTCAATGAAGGTAGTGTGCAAGCAGCACGAATAAACGAGGAAGCAAGAATATCTGAAGAAATGCAATGACATGGGTGGAGGTCACTTAACATATCAGGCAGAGAGCCAGCGATGGCTCTCAAATAAAAGCTGCATTTATCATGGACAAAGGTAGCCAAGGATTCCAAAAAATAGTTAGGAGAAGAGCAGCAAGTCGCAGAAGTGGAAATTTCTATATTTAAAGATGTTTTATCAGGCTATGTTAGATTTCATAAACAGAAATGGGCCAGAAAATTCTAGTTATCGTTTTTGATCGGTCAGTTCTTGGGTGCTAGACTGTTAGTTGTAGCTGGATTATTTGGACAAGTGAGAAATTCACAAAAACATAACCAATTCTGAATATTCTATACAGGCTTCTGCATCTTCATTCTATGCAGAGAAAGGATATGGTGAAAGATTGTCCATAAGTGGTCCCCAGGTATGTCTTACCAAGTTAGACTTGGAGGCTGAACTTCTAGCCAACATAGGATGCCATTAACAAGGAATTCACATTAAAGAAATGCTGCAAAGTAGACCATATGCCAAGACTTGCGACCCTAAAATATGCTTAACTGCTACTTTCCTAAGCTTGAGTTGGTATCCAATTCTGACAAACCACATCTACATAAGTTCATTTAAAGGAGAGGCTCCCAAAAATACCAAAAAAATTGATGGAGTTCATCAGCATAAAGAACTTATCTTGTTCTAGCAATTAAACCTCTAAACGACACAATGTGCTGAGTAGCAAAAAGGGATGCTACAGTCTAGGGATTCTGAACATTACTTATGCTGATATATAGTCCGGAATCTATGCTGCAGCCATGGCCTTTGAGGTGTTTGCAATAGCATCTCTAATCTGTCCAGACCAGAATTTTGGAGTAAACCATTGAATTCTTTGGTTGGGCTTCCTGTTGTTCTTCTACTGAGCTGCAATCACATCTTACTATTGCTAGGACACGCAATATTGTAATAATGACTTGTATAATTATACCACCCCTAATTAAATGCAGTGTAGCACAATGCTGATGCTCATAGAGTGTCATTGGAAAGCAACTTGCAGTAAAGCTATGGCTAAAATATGGAAAACTTGGTCTAATAGCATTAAAAGTTTGTTGCATGTGAGAATGTATTCAGTTGCTTCCAAATATAAATATTAAATTTAGGTGAAAGTCAAACATATATGTTATGGTAAATCTCCTAACAAAGATAGAAATAAAAGCCTATATGTAAATATAGATAGGTAATGACAAAAGTAACAAGACAACATCTAGAAGGAATATCAAACCAGTGCCAAGAGTGGGGAAAGTAGGGGAAAATAACGAGAACCATACTTAGTTCATGTATTAATGAATATGAAGAAACAATAAAAATATTGTGTCAATAACTAATTATCTCAATAATTTGTCTGTGTCTTAATCGAGCATGACTAACATATCATGAGATATAATGGTTATTATCAAGTCAGATATGAAAGTTGAATGAGGAAGAGGGAAGTTTGAAGAAGATTTAGGAAGGGTTTCAAATATGCTGAAAAATATCAAGGAAGCCTACTGGCAAGTAAATAATGTAATTTCATGTTAGAGCAAGGTTAATGAAAACTTTGACAGCGTAGTAACTTAACTAATGGCCCCGACTAAGGGGTCAAAAAATGTACACATACATCAATATTTTTTTTTTCCAAAGTTCTTCTGTATAAGTCCCTCAAAATTGTACAGCACATGCAACAAGAAAACATTTTCAGCAACGCAGCAATGTAAAAGAGAAAAATCAATACTTATTTGTAGCTGTTCTATAAATTGCATGAAACTATCACAGAATCATACCACGGTGAAGGAATAAAAAGAAATTGTGTGCCATCATCTACCTAAAGAGCCTCAGTTTTACACAAAACCCTTGGAAAACCAGACCATACATTTTATAAAAGTCTACAAACACTCGCAGAAAGAAAGTGAAAAGCTAAGGTCATATAATTGTCATGAAATCAATCCACGCTAAGGTTCATTATCACCTATAAGTAACCAGAGAAGAATCAGTAGTTGAGTACATGCAGCTGCCATCTGGAATTCAAGCAAGTCAGATGTGTTCCCAAAAGGTAAGAAAAGGTGCTTAGATTGTTCTCTGCCTGATAAGAAGCCTTTCTTAGAGAATCTTTTCAGCCAAACAAGCCAAATGTGCGTCAATGTTCAACCAGTGATGTTCCTATTCAAGGAACAGCTACGAAAGGGCTTTCTTACGTATCATAAAATGTTTGCATGTACCAGGGCTTCCATGGAAGCTATCTCACTAATGGATTAACCCATATGTCCATGATTTAGAACGCACAAGGAAAATTTAAGGAAAAGCGTGAAGAAAAAAAATTTGTGGCAAAAACGCCTGCAAATATGTGAAAATGGTTTAGAAACCATGGAAAACATAGAGCCTATAAGTTATTGCCACCCAATCTGTGCGTCATTAATAGATCACTTTGCGGCTCTTTCCTGCGTCGATTTTTGTTTTTTTTTTAAAAAGATGGTTCCATTTGACTACCATTTTTACAGAAACCAATAAATCATTTTGAGATCTCAGATGAATATTAAAGCAAAGAAAGGCAGAAAATTTACCACAAATGCAGTCCCCAGTAAAACCTAGCACGATCTCAAACCAAAAAAAGATTTAAAAGCCTTTCGAGAAACAACATTCCTTCCTTATTTTCATTAAAATGACTCAAAAATCTCTACCGACGAACAATATTATCTCTTCAAATCCATCAAACCTCACAGAAACAAAAAATCCAGATTAAACCATGGCATATTGCAAACACAGACATCCACGACAAGAGTCACATGCACGTATGCCAAAAAGAACACAAATTTAACCACGAAGATGATGAAAAATAGGTTTATAATACCTGCAACGCAAAGTTCCGTGAAAAGGAGGGGTTTCTAACTCCGTACGTAAATGGGTGACTTCAAGGATGAAAAAAAAGAGAATAAAATGGAGAGAGACTAAAAAGAAGAAGGAAGATGATCCCCGGGTCTTGGAGTCGGGAAGGAGGGCGAGAGAGAGAGAGCGCTCAGAGAAGGAACGCAGCGGAGAGAGTGGAAGTGATGGTGCCTTTCAAATCAAGAGGCCTTCGGAATTCCTTTTCCCGTGAAAGGCAACGCATTAATCATCTTGTTTTCCAGATTAAGTACATGCACGAATAAAGACTACAGAGTGGGCCGCTTCACCAACTACTTCGGTGTACATCGTAGTTCTATAGAGATATACCCCAAAGTTATACTCCCCAACCCCCGCCGCCCATGAGAATCTGGAGCTCCCATGAGGGCCATGACCAAGTCATCAATAAATGTAACGCCCACAGGCTTAGAGCTAGGTTGGGCAAGGTCCGACTTTATATTTTATATAATTTTTTAATATACATATGTTCTCCTAAATATATAAATTATATAATATTTTATAAATTATTATTTATGTATATATCTTCATTAAATATTGATTTGCATGCATATTATTTTTTTTCTTTTTTTTTTACATAGATTACCATATCATCGAATATTATTAAAAATAATAATTTAAATTAAAATGATTGAAACATCCCAATAGGTAGATATGTAAAAAGAAAATTTTATAAGGACATACATCCAAACAACAACTTTACGAGGTTATTCATATAATTTTGCGTATGTAGAAAGATATAAACTCAAAAATATTATTAATAATTGAGGATATGCTTAAATAATAAGAAGTCAAGTATAATAAAAATAATTCAATCATTCTTGGTCAAGGAGGGTGACAAAAAATCAATATTATTATGCTACATGATCCCATATTGAGATCAATTCTTACATAAAAAATCATATTATCTTTGTAAAATTCTCGTCTCAACAAATGAACAACTCCACAAAAAGTCATTTCTTTGATTTTTAATATTTATAATTAATTCAAATTTAATATATTTTAATATTTAAAAATAATGAAGAATATATGGATGTCATAGACTCAGCAGTAATAATTAGATTAAAATAAAATATGAGAATATGATTATCAATATGGTCATTCCATATTTTAATTTGATCAAGTTAAGATCTTAAACAAATAAAAATTGATTATGTTATTTGACTTTTTTATTTGTCAATTTAACTAAGTCATGGAAGATTTAGCAAGTTTGAATTGAGTTTTGATCTTTTGTCAATAGATTTTTTTTGAGTGTATACTCTCATAAATATATAAAATTATATGAATATCCTCACATATATGTTTACCCATAAGAATATTTTAGTTATCTTAATTTTAAACCGTTTATTTTTTATGATGTTATACGGTGCACGTGTGTATGCAAAGAAAAAGAAGAAGAAGAAGGAGGATATGCATGTAAAACTAATATTTTAAGAAGATATACATGTAAATAGAAGTTTTAAGAAGATATTCATGTAATTTTATATATTTAAAAAAATCTTTTTTATAAGTAATGGTTTCATGCAAGCAATGAAAAGTTAGCATAGCTAACTTTTTGAATTGATAAAGTAAATAAAGGGGTAGTTGAGCTTAGTCTTTTCTTCATTGTTATTTAAGCAACATAACCCATGCAATACAAATCTAGATAGCCTAAAAAACTACATAACTAGGAAATGAAATTGTTTCGATCAACTAGGCTTACAATAGGAGATCATTACTTGATTAATAAGGAGCTTTGTGAATTTGAATATTTTGGTGCATGTGCATGCGAGAAAAGTGATTAAATATTGTAGGCTAGTTCTCAAATAATACGGTCGGTCAAGATGTATAATGGTACACCCATGAGAGGATAACTCTAATAACCTTAATCGTGTGGGATAGTGGGACTTCTATAGCATTCACAATCTTCATGCTTTATGATATTTGATTAATGAAACCAGAAAAAATAAAAAGTATTTTATATTGATGATGGTAAATTTATAGGGTCTAGCAAAGTGTAAGCTCCATTTGAGAGGGTACAAGCTCATATTGGATAGGCCATAGCTTGGTCATCATCTAGAGCATCTTCCTTGATTGCATGTATGTTTGGTTCCAAAAATGGAGATGAGCCAACATGAGAAATTTACTTCCAATTGTCATTCTTGCAAATCTATAGGATATAGAGCTCGGCAAACAAGGTGAATACTTAAATTTTTTGACTCTATCTACGTACTCTATCCCTCACCTACCGCAATTAGATCACTTCATGTGACCGCAGGATGCACCACGTTCCTTGGTCAAATAAATTCCATATTAAGCCTCACCGACTGATCGGAATTTTTCCGTTAACGAGTCTCTAGTTCTGATATTTGATGTTATAGATGGATGAATGTTACATTTAAGTAGTGGGGCCATGGACATAATTCTTTCAAAGAAAAAGACTTGGTGCTCCCCATGATAAATGAGAGATGATGTATAGGTGGGAACTCCTCTTCTGTAAAGTGCTACATATGGTTGGTCTAGTCCACTCCTTGCTGTAAAGTGTTACATATGGTTGGTCTAGTCGGCTCTCTGCGTGGGAGATTAAAGGATAATGCTTTTACTAACCTGGTTGATCATGAAAAGAATTCAATTATTTAAATTTTTGATTTTATTTGAATTTTAATTTAATACAATCAGATTATCTAATTTTAAGTTAGTTCAATTCGGATCCCGATTCTAAATTCTATTCGACTACCATGATAGAAATATCAGACGATGTCAAATTATATGCTTATGTGGCAGAAGAAAATCATGCTTACATAACAATTTTGCCTAGCAGATGGACAGAATTTGTGCTTAGGGTTAAAATATAACTAATTTAAAAGTTAGATGATTTGATTATAATAAATTAAAGTTTAAATAAATTAATTTTTTAATAATTAAATTTTACTATAATTAAACCTTACTAATGTCTATATCTTATATCCAAATTTATAATTTTAAACTATAACTAGATGAGATTTGATGGACTAGTCTATTCCCCATAAAGTGTAGCTCACTTTTGGTAATGGAAAACAACATTTGATCACTATTTATCCACAAACTCAAAATTCTTTATAGTGCAAGCTTTACAACAGAGATTATTATGTAGTACTCGATGACTACCATCGAAGGATAATGTTGCGGCCAACTCCCCGTCATCTGTCACCGATATCGAGCACCTGTAAGACAACGTCCATACAGACCAGATTGGTATACGGCGGAGACTCTCCGATGCTTAAATTAGAGAAAGTTGGTGGACAGTAATTTTGATTGTATAAAGTAGCAGAGCTTTGATCCAAAGTTGGCTTACCAGTACTGCTCACTTACTCCTTTTTATAGATGAGATTGTTGTAACCGTCGGACGTGGTCCCGCATTTTATAGCGCTAAATCATCGGGCCATAATCACGTAGTGGGTCATTAATTCTCACTATTTGCTCCGTGATATGCAGCTGGTAACCATTTGTGACGGTTATGGTATTGTGTTTATATATTTGACAGTCGGCCGTTTGACAGTCGATCATAAAGATGATAAGTCGGCTATAATGAGTCGGTCATGAAGATGGTGAGTCGGCAATGGTGAGCCGGTCATGAAGACGGTCGGTCGGTCATCAAGATGGTGAGTCGGTCATGATGGCTTTGCTTTGGTCAGATGACTCTGGTTCAGCCATAATAACTCTGTTTCAGTCAGATGACTCTCGTGAGAGTTGAGTTCTGAAAAATTTTTTCTTCAAAGCTTTTCTTTTGGGATCTTTTGACTCTTCTTATATAGATATAGAATAAAGGTCGATCTCGAATATGAGAGCTGACGTAGAATTGGGGAAAGCAATTTTGATTATCTCAACAGATAAATAACCACCCACGCTGATATATACCATATAATGTGTAGCGATATCTTGTTTGGTTGATACTCAGTGCTGTACTGCACTTTGCGGTGCAAATGGCACGCACACCACAAAGAGGCTTTTGTCTGTAGCATTTCCTGTGACTCCTATGTGCTCCAAGCAGTCAAAGCCTATGTCAAAGTCCTGATACATGCCCAGGACCAAACAGATCCCCCTCCGTTTGCCATTCAAGGCAAAGTTTATATGTGACGGAATTTTAAATGAAAAATAAAGTGGATATTATAAAAAGTAGGTAGAGTTATTTTTTTCCATCCAATCCAAACTTAACTATTTACAAAATACAAAGGAGTAACTTATTTAAATATAATTTCTTACTTAGAAAGATGCATTGCTCATAATCCATCTATTTTAGGTTAACTTATTTTAAACTAAATTTATTTAGGATATTTTACATATGTATCTCAAGGTTACTATATATCTCTCAAACTATCCTATTTTTGCAACAATATCCATTATGTTAGATGCTCAATTGACACTATTAATGAATAATTATTTTATATTTAAAATGACACCCCCGCCCCCCCCGCTCATATGTGATCACGTATGAAAATTTAACTTTCGAGAAAAAATAGGCCTCGGACATGAAGACTTTCATTTAATTAATGGAAGGGGATACTTGAACCAGTACGAAAGAAAGTAGAATAAAACATAGCAAGATATTGACAACCAGGATCAAGTCCAAAACCAAGGAGTCAACTTTCTCTTAGGCTGGGGCGAAGGCTATCCGTTCTTTGGTCTACTGATATATACCATCTAGAATTTTGGCTTCAGTATTCCTTTCCAGTTCAAAAAGTCTTCGATTCATTTCACCATGGATAGCCCAATAATTTGCAACCATTGCGTCAGCTAGCCAAACTGAAGCTCCTTTTTGATATTTCTGTCTCCAACCATCCAAGAAATCTTCTAACTCTGTTGATAGGAGATTAACACATATGTATCCGTAAGGAAGAAAGATAGAAATAGTTGCTGCTATCCTTTTTTCTTTTTAGATGTAAGATGGAGGAAGCAGGAAGCTTCCCTAGTTTTTTTTTTGGTTGAGGTTCCCCCAAGTTTATTACCAACAGAAAGGAGCAGTTATGTAGAGGCAACTGGTGTTGGCAAAAACTCTCTTGGAAAAATTTTCAGCAGCAAGGATTCTATGTTTTGATAGGAAGATAACAAGGCAATTTAATCTTATCAAGTAGAGGAAGCTTCCAAAGTAGAGTACAAAGCTGGGAGATAGTTCCACCAAAGTTGGTCGTTCTTTAGCAGTCATACCCATCTTTCTTCCATCTCCAAATGACTTTGTTGTTGCTGTTACTCAGAGCCATTGGTTATAACATATTGCAAAGAGGTTAGAGTTCATCAACTGAACATTGGGCTGTTTGTTGAGTGAATTCTCTAGTCCACTCAAAATTACCAAGTAGTTGGAAAATCTCAACATCAAGTGCATGCTTTTTAATTGCGAGATCGTTTAGAGTGGGATAATTTCTTTATAGGCTGAGGAAGTATCCAGCAATCGTTCCACAATTCAATGCTTCTATAATTTTCCACAATAAATTGAATTCCAACCTTGAAAAATTGAAGGACATGAAGAACATTCTTCCAATAAGGAGAGGCCATACGTATACCCCAATTTATACTTTAAGGAGCTATATGTTTGTATAATTTTTAGGACTATTAATGCAAAAGGGTGATAAAGTTATTTATAATTAAAATGGTTATCTATTAATACCATGACTCAAAAATTTAATAGGAAAGGTATCGTTGCAAAAAATAGATGATTTAAGGGGTATACATTCAAATGATACTTTCAAAAGATAAATATATAATATACCATGTCTTTTTTGCAAAGGTATAGATGTTCAGAAAACTCATATTTTATAGTCATAGTTATCAGACTCGTCTAGAATTGGTCAATAGGCTCAAAAAATTGACTGATCAAGCATCTCAGAGAGACTAGACTTATAGCTGATCGGATGAAACATATCAGGTCTGGGTTCCTAAAATACCCAGGCTAAAGAAAACTGAACATAACCAATTTATTATGAGATGAAAAGATTCCCCACATCCCCAATGCCCCCGGCGCAAAGTTGATGGATTTAACTTTCAATCTATTCGAAGAACAAACTACTCTACCGTATAATATAAGGGGGTGTTTGGTTCATAATTGAAATCGAAATAGAAATGAAAATCAGAATGGCTTGGAATCAGAATCGGAATAGTCAAATCCTCCGAAGTGTTTGGTTCATGACCAAAATTGAAATCGGAATCGAAATCAGAATGAAAATTTGAATCTATAGAGGAGAGTAGGAATTGAGTTCTATATAAATTGAGCCATTTCCATTCCATCCTGGAATCAGAATCGAAATGAGACTCCTCCCAATCAAATGGTTGGAATGGGAGTCACCCATTTCGATTTTGATTCCAGACCCCCACTCCCTCCAACCAAATACCCCCCAAGCTTAGTTCGCATAGAGTTGAATGATCAGGAGGTCCAGACGATCGGTACAAATTAGACCAACTAGTTGAACCAAGAAACATAAGCCTAGCTTAAATAACCACAAAAACATGAATCGGAAAGAACAAATTTAAAATTTTAAACCTTGAAAAGGTATTTTAAGCTCTTTGCAACAAAGAAATATCTAAATAATTAGGTCTTTTAGCTTTATAGAGATCAAATTTACAACTGAGAGCCTTTTGGATGAATAAGCTGAAAATCCTATATATGATTTGTGAATTGGATTAGTGCAACCAGTAACATCACATGATTATAGGTTGACCAAGCTTATATTCATAAATACTCAGGAATAGTTTTGAAGTGGGCTGGTTTGAATTCTGTTGGTGTACTAAACCAGTCTCGAGACATGTGGCATCATCATAGGAGATCAAAGAGATATCAATCTCAAAGTACCAGATTCCAGCAGATCAAAGATTCAGTTCAATATTTTATCGACCAGAATAAAGAACATCCTGGTATTCTGTCTGGGATGATGTCCCAGCTGATAAAAAATATTCAGATCAAGTATTTACCGATCTAGATCTCGATATCTTCTATATCCGAGATGACTATTATGACGTCTCTATTTCACCTCGGTCGTCTACTGAAGTGAATTACTATAGTGATGGACTTAATAGTTTTACGAACATCCATGGTGGTTTCTACAATCAAATCACAGCTGGTCACGATCTTATATACAGTTGGCAGGTATAGCTAGATATGATCTTATGTCCAGCTCATATGCACAGCTGTACGTTAGCTCACTTACAGGTGGCTCTCTAACCATCTAACAAACTCCTCTAATGGCCTAACAACTTTAGAATGGCTTACTCAATCTCCTCTATAAATAGAGGGTCAAGGATCCTCTATCGGTAAGTTTTGCTCTTTGAAACTGGGAGAGACTCTGACAGTAGGAAACTAGATCAGAATCTTGGCCCCTACTCAGTTCTCTTTCTGTTTCATTTGATCTCTCTTGCTCTTCTATTCTTTCCAACCTTATTTCAAAGCTCAAACTAACTTAAGCATCAGAGGGTCAAGAACCCGAGGACTTCCATCCGATTTCTTGACTGATTTTGTAGATTGAAAGAATTTTCGTCAGATTGCAAGGATCATTTCAGTCCAGCTTCATTCGATTCGATCGGTCCTACTCCAGATTTTGAGCTTTGCAGCAATAGATTAGCGCTAGAAGGAGGGTCAGATTTTTTTGTGAAAAAGATGGTTAAGGCACGAGCTCAGCATCCCTCTCCTTCCGCTCTAGAAGAAGGAGCACCTGAAGTGCTACTACAATAACCAATTGCTGTTGATCCTCAATAATTTAACTTCTTGTTCAGCAAGTCCAAACCCTAACGGTAGCTGTTTAATAGCTTCAAAAGAAGGAGGGCAACAGTCGAAAGAAACTCCTCTTCTGAATATTTTGTCTCAGTACAGTCCTCAACCAGTTCCATCAAGATGAACACCATATTGATGAGGCTGACAGTGAATTTGCCCTAAGTACTCTGAAAGTTCAAAGAGGAGATGATCTGAAGCACAAGATCCTGGATCTTGAAAGGCATCTGATGGAGATCCAAATAGGAGGTCGATCTTAGAATAAAATAGTTTCACTTTTGATCTCCTTTCTCTCATGAGATCTTGAGCGAATCAATTTCAAACCGATTTAAGATGCCTGCCATTGAGTCTTTTGATGGCTCTACTGATCCAATGGATCATCTCGAGGGTTATAAGACCCTTATGGCTTTGTAAGGGACTTTCGATACCCTATTATGTATTGCTTTTCTCGTAACCCTCAAGAAGACGGTGAGGGTATGGTTTTCGGACTCCCAGAAGGATCCATCTCTTCTTTTGAGCAGCTCGGGAGGCTATTCATCATTTACTTTGGTACTAACACTACAAGAAAATTTTTTTTTTGCGATATTTAAAAACATCACCAAAAATTCTCCAAAACGTCGCTGAAGTCTTTTCACGACGTTTGGCATAACGTTATCAAGATCGTCATGCTAGCCGCATCGCTAATGGCCAATCGCGATATTAGTCATAAAACGTTGTGGAAAGGACGTCAAAAGTACGACGTATGCCGAAACGTCGTAAAACGTAGTTTGATTGAACAACATTTCACCAATATCGTGAAACAAAAATTTTTCACGACGTTTCTCAAATGTCACAAAATGTAGGTTGATTGAGCAATGTTTTACTAACATCGTGAAACAAATGTCTTTTCGTGACGTCTGACAAACGTCACGGAATGTGACTAATTATGTGATATTTTGCCGATATCGTGGAATGAACGAGGATCTTTGGCAATGTTTTCCAAACATTGCAGAGTGATTTCACTAATGTTGCAAAACAAGGATGTTTTGCAACAAGGATGTTTTGTGATGGCTAAATTTACTTCATTGATAGTTCAATTATAACCTATATAAAATATGACATTTCATGGTATATATTCAAATACTAAGTAAATCATTCATTTTCAGTCAACAAATCATTCAACAACTAAAGTATGAACTCATATACAATTCATAATCAAGATGAATCCATATACATAAGTTTATAATCCAAAAAGTAAATTGTCTAGACATCCAAAGAGATGATATTCCAACTAAAAGCACCAAGAGACAATATCTCTACCAAAAGCAAAAATTCATCTCTAACCAAAAGCAAACAAACTCATTATCCAACTGTCTATAACAAAATAAATGAGTTCATAAGTCGACAATCTAAAGCGTAAAAGACCCCTCTGCCATGCATATCCTCAAAATCACATCTTCACAAGTTCTTGAATCATGGGATCTCTGTTAAAAAATATATATAATCAATTAATTGCCTATATATTACAGTAACAAAATACATATATTATTCCATTATGCTTATAAAAAGATTTAGGGACACATTAAAAAAATAACTTAAGTAACTTACATCATAAATCTGATAAAGAGATATTCTGTGATGCACATAAAGCTTCCAAATTTTTTTGTTGATGCTTCATCTGTGCCTTAATGTCTACAATCTCATTCTTCATCTCTTGATTATGCTTTTACGATTGCTCCAACTCCTTTAAAGTCTCTTCTTAGATATAAAAGGAGAAATTCTTTTTCTGGATAAGATCCAACTCCCAACCATAAACATAATCTGGTCTGATCTCC
>KE504699.1:1023767-1052110 GCA_000441515.1 Elaeis oleifera
TAGTTTTTACTGCAAACAAGTATTAAATACTAGTTAACAAATATGCATAGAATACAAATGCAACTATAATGATTTCTACTTACCTCTAGTTTGTCAAATACAATCTGCATCTCCACCTTTGTTAATTTGGTCCATTTAAGCTTGACAGATAAGATATTTCGAGCTATCATACCAAGCTTATTGGATAGCTTGGCAGATTGAACAACATTAGGGGTCGCCCTTCTTTCGTTAAAATGTTGATCTCCATTTTCTTACCAAGGGTATTGTTATTTACTTAACTCAACCCCTCTAGTACAACCTCTTTCTTTCATCCACCTATGCTCGTGGACCCTACAAGATAAGCAAGCAACAATAAGAATGTTAATTAAAAAATTTAGGTGATATTGAGTACAAATAGGTATATAATGATTCGTACCTATAGAACTAACATCAGGAGTCAAATTCATGGTAGGATGTGTGTGCTCAGTAGGCTCTAGCTCAGTGGGTGGTGTATGGACTCGTGACGATTAAGAGGAAGGTGGTGGTGCAGGAGGTGTGACTTCTGCTGATGTTGGATCTAGAGAAGCTGATGGAACGTGAGCTGATGATGACTGAGAGAAAGATGGTGGAGCCATGATACCATGATTCTGAAGAAACTGCTGGTATCTAGATAGAGGGGTGCAACATCAGTCAAAGATGGAGCAGAAGGTGTGACTTCTGATGGTCCTGGATCCAAAGAAGCTGGTAAAATATGAGCTGGTGGCGATTGAAGGAAGGTGGTGCAGTCACGGTGTCACGACTCTAAAATGCTGTTGGTACCTTGACTGTAACTGTGACAGCAAAATCTGGATCGCTGGCTGCTAAGTGGAATATGGTGGATCTGGATCGATGGCTGCCGGTACTTTTCTTTTTTCTTAGACAATTCCGGTGCCATGAGAATACCTGCAATATATAGTAAAATAAAATCAATGTCAAAATTTTAAACTAAATCAACTAAGGTCAACTTTAAGATATTCATGTAAATAGTTTATCATTAAGTTAAAGCTAGTTTATCACTGCATAATCTATATACATGTGTAGACAATTTACTATTATACATGTGTATATATATATTTTTTATGCATGTTTATACTATAGAGTCTCTAAAAAAAGATCATCACAATCTCACAATTGTATCATAGAAAAACAATAGTTAGAGAAAGAGAAAAAATATCAATGCTGCAGTCAGAATTATACCAGCAAGATGCATCTACCAACTCCAAATCAGTCACACTAATGAAACAATAATTTCATACATGACATTGGGCAATTGGGAATCAAAATAAATCATTGTCACGATCATTGTCATCATCATTCTGTTCATCATCATGTTCGATGTAATATTTTGCCAAGGTATCATCTTCATCCTCACTATCCCTTGTTGCTAACTCTTCTACTTCATCATGTAAACCTCACATTGTATTCAACAAAGTGTCATCTACTACATCAGATTCAATATCATCTCTATCTAATGACTCTATGTGACATTCTTCAATATCTACAGGAGTCATTTCAAAACCCTCTTCATCATCAGAATCTTCTTCTGTTGTTGCATCAATAGGGATGTCATATACATGTCTATGCTGATATTCTTGCACAACACGTCAGTTTTGTCCCAGTTTCATATCTTGTAAATAATAAACTTGCTTCGTTTGGTTTGCAAGAATAAATGGATCATTCTTATACTATAATCTGATTATATTTATGCTTTGCACATTTCCATCGATCCTAACATTAGCATTTCTAAACCCAAGATCATACCATTTGTTCTTAAAAAGAACAATACTTTTATCCTTGAGATAATTCAATTGAATAATGTCTGTTAATACCTTAAAAAAATCGATGATATCATCTCCATGGTTCCTTTACCGCAATACCACTATTTTATGACTTTTTATGAAAATCACGAACTTCAGTGTGGAATCGCACGTCGTTTGCAATACATCCCGAGTACTTTTGTACCAAAATATAAGGTCCACATACCAACGCATATAAAGACTCAATTCTACTTTTTTCATCTGGTTTGTACAATGTTGCCATCTACCATTATGTAAAATAAATTATATTAGTTGAATATATGAAAATACAATATGTATGCACACAAATAATTCATAGAGTTTGTGTTCTCACCCGATGCTTTATCCATAAAGAAATTATTCTCTGTCTGTTCTCAATATTTAACGAACTTTGCTCCATCAGCTCAACCTTATGCTCTCTAACAAAAAGATATTGTTTAGCATCATATTTCTATATCGAATATTAAACAATAAAATTTGAGTAGTAAAAATTTACTCAAAATAAGGCTCCAACCTTTGTTTTGAGCCACAAAAATCATAAACGATTTAACTCCCTCTATATATTCGCGAGAGAACTTAACACAATTCATCCAACGCTTATCCATGTTATATACAATTACTTATCATTAAAATCCAAACAAACTTCAGTAAATATGCCATTTAAATCACGTCTTTACAAAAAAAAGGGCAAAGAAAAAAGGGCAAAAAAGAAGAGCAGCAGAGCCGATATTAACATAAAAAACATGAAAAACAAATCCTTGAGCCTAAAGGTCATACAACAGGTCATATAATATTATGATAAAGATAATCCACTTTAATTTATCTCCAATATGCATACATAACAATTGCATGATAATACCATAATTAATGTGTAAATAGCAACTAGATATCTAATTTTAAGATTTAACTGACACCTAAACAATATAATTTTAAGAGAAATAAACACAGAAGCCACTACAGTTAAAATTTAAAATATCATGATACCCCACTAATCAGCTGCTGGTGCTTTGCTTTGATTTCACATTCCTACATTAATTAAGACAAGTCATTAGCCCATATCCTCAACGAAGCAATAGAACTGCACAAAACTAACCAAGGATTACAACGCAAAGGATTTATTGTAACGACTAAGCCAAACACAAATATATTTACCAGTGACATTTTTAACATTAATCTATTTGTTTATGATGTCTGAACTCTAAAGCAACATAAACGCACCAGATGTACCAACACAACCCAACTTATTTTGCTGAAAGGTGATCCTTAAGGTGTTGCATCACATTTGTGTTAAACTAAAGTAAAATGATGTTTCAAATTTTCAATAACCTACTACTAAGGTAGGGTGCCAACTAGCTCAGTCAGTAAAGTCACTGAGCATTGATACCAGATACGGCAAAAGTTGATTAAAACACCCTCCTTTATATATATGGTTAAGCTAGGTACATGGACCAATACATAGATTAAAAGCACAATGCCCCAACAAAGGTCCTAACAATCAGAATGACCCATGAATGAAAGAATAAGAATTTGTGTGAACCAAAAATAGTATTCAAGCCAGTAGTGTCAAAAATAATTGTTATGTTGAACAAAACTTAAAATCTTCTGTACCCAGTGTAGATAAAAATAGACACAGGCTGCTATTACATGCACTCTTAGATAAATGGAAATTTCTGTAGTAGTTTGCTCAATGGGAAGCTGAGATTCAAATAACATAAGGACTTTCATTTAGAATCCTTCAAAAGATTCACAAACACATATCCAACTTTATTAAAATTCAAGTAAAGTTTCCCATTGGAACTTTTCAAATTCTGGAAGCCTAATATGTAACCCTGTATCTTATCACTCTAGTTCCTTGATATACGTTTTATGAATCTTGAAACGAAACATGGAACCATACTGCTTTCATGTTTTATCTTTAGATGCAAACCTTGGAAGTTTTACAGAAACAATGATTTTTAAAACCCAGAAGAAGCAGAACTGCTGAGGAAGCAGTTAAGTCAATTCACTGTAAAAGTTGATATATAATTTAATGATATTCCTTTCATAAGATTGGTAGCATCTAGATTCGAGAAAGGAAAACAAGGATACTTTGGTGATTACATACAAACATAATAGCAATTGCTAGTTATGAGTTCAAAAAAGTTTGAGAACTCTGTCAGAAAAGATGCACGAGCTCCTAGGTAGGTTCAAGAGCACATGAAATATCCAGGATAGCATTGCTGGAGATTTCTGCAGTGACACTTAAGATCCATCCTTTCTTTTCTGGCCATCAGTACTTATAATATTAATTATAGAAAATACTATAATTTCTTATTGAAAATGAAGACATCACAATAAAACATTCCTGCACATGGAACACCTTACAGTTCATACAAACACACAGAGATCATGAGAAATTCACAATCTCAAAATTTATATGAAAATATATTTGTGGGAGGAAAATTTTTGCTCAATTTAATTACTGTATCATCTACTTAGAGTACTGATTAATCACTCAATTACCTGAAGCTTTGAGTTGAGCCTTTGCTTTTCTTCCTCAAATTCTCTGTTCTGGCTCCAATACAACAGATTAGTAAATAACATTAGAATTTGCATTATATAAATAAGAATGTTAAAAACAAGAGAAGATCAGAAGATAGAATCTTATTCCATACCTGCGCTCTGAGTTTCCTGATAGTTGCTTCTTGAGCAGCTTGCTTTTTAGATAGTTCTTCACCTGTTCAAAAGTAAAACAAACTCAACGAGAGAGTAGTACAGATTCGCAGAATACTTTTAAACTCACAAATAGATGCCATGCATCAGATATCAAGCAACAACTAAGACTAGAAAACAGTAACATTAAGCACACTATCTCAAATGAGATTCATGCAGCATGTAGAGGTGACTCTTATATTTCTTGCCACTCCATTACAGTGAAGGCATCATCTCCTACTTGTGTAAAAAAGGATGAGAATGAGCTTTCTCAATGAAACTTAACATCATGATGACTTTTTTCTGCAGAAGACAAATGTTATAGCAAATATTTGGGTTTTAGACTTTTGTAGACAATCATCTACCTGGAAATTCATGATGCAAACTAAGTTCATGCATAAGGAAGTTTGATTTCAATCTCATTTTATAGCCTGTGAATTTTTGATTTCAGCAAAATTCTTTCAAAAACTTTAATTATGCTTACACAATTAGCTCTATAATTTAGGTCCTCTTTAGCGGAGCAAGGTTTAATGAAATTTTCATTAAGCCCATACTCATCCCATCTCCACAAGTTTAAGAATGAACTAACAGAGTGCCTACTTCAGTTCAACTGATGGTGGTGGTGGTGGCCTGGTGGTTGGGGAACATGAGAAGTGATGCACAGGACTGCAAATGCTTAAGATATAAAATCTCTACCGTGCAAGATATCTAATTTAAGGTTAACTGACACCCAAACAACCTATAGTCACGGGGATTCCATGTGTTGCATGGATCACAATGATAATTGTGGCACATCAATTGTTGCATAAACCTTTAAAAAAAACTTGCTTGATCATTCGAGTAGTAGGTGGACCATTGTTTTTTTTCTTTGGTATTACTGAACACACCAGCTATCGTAATTAGTCCCTGCTAATCTCTGAATAGGGATGTCAAATCATTCAAACACACTGGAGGGAATTATCAGGGATCGGACGACCAATACCTGAGGGAAATGATCAGGGACGACGGTGGCGACAACGACGACGATGACGAGCGAAGACGGGAAGACCGGCGATGGCGACGGCAATGAGCGAAGATGGTAAGACCGGTGACGGCGACGGCGATGGAGGAAGAAGATGAAGGCTTTGTCTCGACTAAGGGAAGACGGAAGTGCCGATGGGAGAAGACAAGACCTCGAAAAATCGACGATGGCCGACAGATGGAAAGTCCGAACAGATCACAGAGGTCGGTGACGAACGGAGATAAATGGAGGTCATGAGAGGAGGCGAACGGCGGTCCTGAGAGGCTGCGAACGGTGGTGGTGGTGAACGACGGTCTGTGAGAGGAGGCGAATGGCCGCGGCGTGCGTCGCGACGGTGAGAGGCGGTGGCGTTGGGAGAACGGTGGTGCTGTGGTGGCGAACGACGGTGGTGGCGAACGGCGGTCCGTGAGAGGAGAGGGGCGACGTGCGTTGTGAGGGTAAGAGGCGGTATTTTGGGGCACGGGGAAGAGAGGAGAGGCGCATGGGGAAGAGAGGCGCACGGGGAAGAGAGGGTTTGTTTGGGCACGAGAATAAGGATCGCCGTGGGTCTGTTTTGGGGCACGGAGAAGAGAGAAGCGCGGGCTTATTCTGGGGCAAGCGGGCAACAAAAAAAATAAAAAAAAATATTAGATCAAAACATGACGTCTTAGTCCCAAACAGTGCGTAAAAATATTACAACCTATGATATTTATCTAAATATCGTACATAATCCATTTTTTCAATAATATTTCATAATATCATCAAATAATTTATATTTTTACGATATTTAATTTTTAAATATCATAAAAGATTCAAATTTTTGTAGTGTAACAGACTTCATTTGAGACATGTGGATAGTCTTTTCTCTGCTTAGCAACAGAAAGAAAAATATCTCTGAAAATATGTGACTTGTTTCAACACAACCACTCTGAAAGCAAAAAATTTCAATAAATCAGTTGTCATATCTGTTTTGAAAAGGAGATTTCGGAGCAATCATCTGGTTTTTCTCTGAATAAAAACTTTTCTAATACCTATAATGAGATACTCGACTGGGTGCATAAGTACACCCAGATCGAAGAAGAGGAGGCTATCTTATGGCAGACAAGGAAGGATAAAATAAAAAAAATGATCGAGAGAGAATAATAAAATACCGCAAACTAAAAATTCAAATAGACTCCAAAAAAAATCAAAGGTCAAGAAGTCCACCTTGACACTTGGATTCTTATGCCCCTCTGTCCACCTTCTGAGCTCAGATTCTGATGAAAATTGAAGGTGAAAGATATCTCCGAATGCCTGTCTTTTGAGAGCCCCTTCCGAGAAGAGAGAAGCAAAAATATTATTGCTTCTATCGAGATCATAGTCATGACTTCGAGAAATGCAGGCAGTTACGAGATGAGATAGAAGCCTTGGTGCGCCGGGTTACCTCGGTAAATATGTCAAATCGGCCAAAGCTGTGGAATACAGGCATCCAATAGAAGGAACTTTTGACGATCATAATCGACTGACTGCTGGTGTTATCAATATAATATCCGATGTCCTATCTGGCACTGATGACCAATCTCTCAAGAGGCAGAGAATTAAAGATATTATTTCATTTGCTGAAAATGATGTAAAGGAGATCCAAATCTCTCGTAATGATGCTATCGTCATCTCTATGATGATAGCAAAATATGATGTAAAAAGAGTTCTTGTTGATAATAGAATCTCTGCTAATGTATTATTCTACGATGCTTTCTCAAAAATAAACTTGACTAGATAGCTCAGGTGGGTCGGTACTCTTCTCATCAAGTTCTTAGAAATTTGATGGTGGCTGAGAGAAAAATTACTCTATTGATTACAGTAGGACAGGAGCCAAGGCAATCAACGATGCAGCTCACTTTTTTGATGGTCAGAATCCCATCTGCTTATAATGCTATTCTTGACCAACATGGTCTCAATGCTCTTAAGGTCATTATCTCCACTTACCATCTACTGTGTGTTTAACGACCAAGAAAGGAATTGATGAAATGCGTGGCGACCAGACGGTAGCTCAATAGTATTTTATGATTTCTACTAAAATAAAATAATTGACAAAAACTATGCTAGTTAATATACCGGATGCATTGGATGACATCGAAAAAATCTAAGGTGAACCGACGAAAAAGCTTGAAGCCATTCCTTTGGGAGATGATCTGAAAAAAATGATCCAGATTGGTATAAATCTCAAGCCTGATTTAAACGATAAAATGATCAAATTTCTATGAGCAAATACTGACATCTTTACTTGATCGACCTCTGATATGCCTGGCATCTCTGTTAATGTGATTATTCACAAACTAAATGTGGATCCAAATTTCAATCTGGTCTAACAGAAGAAAAGAAGCTTCGTCCCGGAAAGACAAAAAGTGATCGATGAGAAAGTTGACAAACTTTAAAATAAGATTCATTAGAAAAGCTCATTATCTGAAATGGATAGCTAATATTATTATGGTCAAGAAGACCAATGGCAAATGGAGGATATACATCGACTAGAAAGATCTCAATAAAGCTTGTCTGAAGGACAGTTTCTCTATCGAAGATTGATCAACTCGTAGATGCTACCTCTAATCACAAGCTCCTCAGCTTTATGGATACTTTTTCAGATTATAATCAGATCAAAAGGGCTCTGAAAGATGAAAAAATACTGTCTTTGTTATTGAAAGAGATTTGTATTGTTACAAAATGATGTCTTTTGGTCTTAAAAATATAGGTGCTACATTCTAATATCTCGTCAACAAAATTTTCAAGCAACAAATTGATCGAAATATGGAGGTCTATATCAATGACATGATAGTAAAGAGCACCGAAGAGGACTGACATATTATCAATTTAAAGAAAGCATTTGAAAAACTTAGAAGGCACCAGATGAAGCTCAATCCTAACAAATATGTCTTCAGAGTTGGCTCATATAAGTTTCTTGACTTTCTCATTAATCAAAGAGGAATAGAAACTAATCCTAAAAAAATTCAAGCATTACTTAAAATGATATGCCCGACTTTCATCAAAGAAATTCCGCAGCTTGCTGGACTAATGGTAGCCCTCAGTAGATTTATTTTCAGATCAGCTAAAAGATGCCTCCCATTCTTTAAAATATTAAAAAATATCAAAAATTTCAGCTGGACAGAAGAATGCCATACTACTTTTGAAGATTTTAAGAAATATGTTGATTTTCTACCTCTTCTTTCTAAGCCGATCGAAGGTGAAGAGCTATAGATATATATTTTCATCTCATCCTATACAGTCAGTTCGGTTCTTATTCAAAAAGAAATGGACATTCAAAGATCTATTTACTACACCAGTAAATTATTGCGAGACGCAGAGACCCGATATAAAAAGATTGAAAAGATAATATATACTTTGATCATGGCAGTATGGAGACTCAGATCTTATTTTCAAGCTCATACCGTTGCAGTATTGACAGACTAGCAGCTCAGATCGATATTGCAAAGAGTTGACACTTCAGATCGGATCGCCAAATGGGCTATTAAACTCAGTAAATATAATATCCACTATCGACCTCGAATTGCAGTTAAAGATCAGCTACTAGTTGATTTTGTTGCAGAGTACACTATTCCAAATGATGGGTCAATTCCAACAAATCCTGAAAGTGATGATTTGTTCTGGATTTTACATATGGATGGAGTCTCGAATTTTCAAGAAAGTGGTGTCGGTTTAATTCTAGCTAGTCCTGAAGGGTTCATAACTGAACAGGTCTTGAGGTTCAATTTTAACACTTTCAATAATGATGCTGAATATAAAGTCCTAACAGTGGATCTCAAAATGATAAAAGAGCTTGGAGTCAAAAATTAAAATTTTACAGACTCGTAACTTGTTGTTGGCCAAGTTCGGGGTCAATTTAAAGCCAAGGATTTCACAATGGCTCGTTATCTACGGAATATCAAAAAGCTATCCAAAAATTTTGAAGAGCTTGAAGTGCTCTAAATTTCTAGATCAAAAAATATCCGGGCTGATGCTCCATCGCATCTCGCCATTTCAGATTTTTCTGAACTAAATCAAAAAGTATTGATTGAACAGTTGGATAGGCCTAGTATTGAGGTGTTCTCTATATTTCAGGTCGATCATGAGCCGAATTGAATTGATCTCCTAGTAGATTATATATCTAAAGGAGTTTTACCCAATGATCCAATCAAGGCCAAAAGTATTAAAAGACAAGTTTTATGATATATCCTTCAAGGAAACTACTTATATAAAAAGTCTTATGCTCTTCCTCTACTTCGATGCTTGGCACCATCTGAAGCTAACTACGTACTTCAAGAAGTATATGAAGGGATATGTAAAAATTATCTAGGGGGTAGGTCACTTACCTATAAAGTAATCTGATAAGCTTACTACTGACCAACTATTCAAAAGAATGCAGTTGATCTTGTCAACAAGTACAACCAATACCAGAGGTATGCTAACATCCAACATCAATATGCTGCTGAGCTTATTTTTATTATCATTCTTTGGCCCTTTGCAATTTGGGGGATGGATATACTGGGGCTTTCCCCATAGCGGTAGGCCAAAAAAAATTTCTGATGGTAGCCATTGATTATTTCATAAAATGGATAGAGACAGAATCTTTAGCTTACATCACAAAGAAAAAGATATAGAATTTTATCTGAAAATCTATAATATGTCAGTTTGGTTTATCTCAGATCATCATCACTGATAATGGTCGGTAGTTTGACAAACCAAAGTTCAGAAAATTCTGCTCCAAGTTTTATATTGATCAACGACTCACTTCTGTTGGACATCTGCAGTCAAATGGTGAAGCCAAAGTAACCAATAGAATTATCTTTCATGGTTTGAAGATAAAGCTCACTGAAACAAAGGGGCTGTGGGCCGAAGAGCTACATAGTATACTATGGGCACACCGAACCACGTATCAAATTTCGATAGAAAAAATCTTTTTAGGCTCACCTATGGAACTGAAGCTGTGATTTCAGTTGAGATTGGCTGATCATCTGATACAGTTAGAAATTTTTATGAGACAACCAATCCTGTCCGATTGAGAATCGATTTGGATCTTCTTGACGAAGTTAAAGAACAAGTCCGTATCTGAATGGCAGCCTACAAGCAGAGGATTGCTAAGTGTTATAATATTCGGATAAGATCGAAATCATTTCAGAAGAATGACCTCATCTTGAGACGAGCGAAAGTTTCAAACCCTACTGAACAAGGTAAACTAGCTCCCAATTGAGAATGACCTTATCGAATCACTGATGTAGTTTGTCCAAGAACTTATAGAATTGAGAATTTAGACGTATCTGTTATTCTCTGTACTTAAAATTCTAAAATCTTAAAATATTATCAATAAAATGCTCTAACGAACTCTTTCTTGTATATCGTGTTTTTCTATTTATCGAGATTCGGTCCTCAAACCGATAAAACCCCGAAGAGTACAAATATCAATCCGAATTTCAATCCAGTAAAATCTTGAAGGGCACAAATATTAATCTGAATTTCAGTTTGGTAAAGCCCCGAAGGGCACAAGTACTGATTCATATTTCAGTCCGATAAAGCCCCGAAGGGCACACATATCAATCCAAATTTCAGTCCAATAGAGCTCCAAAGGATACGAGTACTGATTCAGATTTCAGTCTGATGTCGCCTCGAAAGATGATATTATTACGGATTTCAGTCCAGTATAACCCTGAAGGGCTTGATCCCCCATCAATCGATGAGTTTTATGGCACCGGCCACGAGATCGAAATGATGCTACATCAGTCTCAGACTGATATGATACTATATTGATCTCTGGAGTGAGATTGTCTTTGAATTCTCTTTTGGATTCTCTTGAAAATATCGATCTCTAGATCGAATCTTAAACTTGATCTGTTCAAAGGTCATACAAATAAAGATACGTCTAAATCTTGATTTTTAATTAATTAATGATGGATAAAGTTAAAGTTATCAATTTTTGATTCTGTTGAGTTATAAAGATATATATGATTATTTTATCCTGACAAGCTATGAAATTTGTTAGAATATGCACATCAAATCATGATGCCTGAGAAAATATTTTTTGTATTGATGTAAAAGAAATACAAAGAAAAATCCATATCGGATTAATATGTTCCGAAAAAGACCTATATTAGGTCAATACATCCCAAAGAAAAAAAAATCTCTACCGAATAATTATCGGTGCATTGGAACTCTTCTTGGTTGATTCCACTTTAGTCTCCCCCGATTCCTCAGCAACATCAACGATAATGGGCCCTACGACTGTGGTGGACTTTGGTTTCTTGACGGCCTTGGGAACCTCAGTCTCTACTGGAGGTACAGCAGATATAGGTTCCATAGTGATGGCCTCAGTTATACATCTCAACAGTCACCTTCGGAGTGACCTTAAAGATATCTATCTCAGGATATAATTTTTAATTAAGTTGCGGCACTGACTGAATGTACAATTATATGCGCCCTCAGAACTCTCAGATACTTTCTCCTTGAATTCCTCAGAGGCCTTGTATAACTCCATCGCCTTGGCCATCTTATCATGCTCCTGTTTAATTTGCCTCTTCAAAATCTTGATGGCCTTCTCATGAGCCTCATTGGCCTTCTCCGTCTCTTTAAGCCTCGGCTCCAATTTCTTATTCTTCTTGATCAGAGTATGCAGATCGAAATCTTCTTTCTTGGTCATTGACTTTTGTTGAAGGTCCAAGAGATTCTGATTCTTCTCCTTCAATGCCTTCAATTTTTCTTCAAGTTGATTCTTGAGTTCCGCAATGAGTTCAGACCCCTTTTTCTTCTCCTCTTGGAGAATGATTAGATTGGCATCCATGGCCTCTTATTTTTCAACAATAAGCTATGTTTTCATACATGATCTTGAAATCAATGGCGACTTGCAAGAAAAAGTTCAGATCGGTCACCTACTGAGAAACAAAAAAAAAGAAGAAAAACTTACATGCATGAGCTGCTCAAAGACATGATTAGCAATCTCCTCTGGTTTATTTTTTCCGACATGCCTCCAGATCAACGGTCTGCATCATTGATTCAAGGAGATCGTGACCCAATCGAGGCTGCTCCAAAAGTGACATTATCATCACACTATCTCCCTCAATCGAGCTCAATGGGACCGCGAAAGCTGCGGTTGGCTTGCATCCTGTCTCCTTGAAAGGAGGCGCAGGTCAGGCATTGTTATTTTTGTTCTCACCAAAGTGGATTGACAAGGTGGAGGTTTGAGTGATAAGGCCCGAAAAGAATTTTGTGATCCTTGGGAGGCATCACTTCTCTCTGTGTTGGTCGGAGAAGGGGTCGCAGAAGAAGATTGGGATGGTGCCTGAGCAAGAGGAGGTTCCACACCTTTGACTTTCTTTGGTGCGAGGGCAGTAGCAGATGGCTTCTGCTTGTCTTTCCTCTTTCTATCCTCCATTCTTTTCGGATTGAATCTCATTTCTGCATTAGACATATGTTTCAGAATAATGAAAATGAAAAGAGAGGATAAAGTTGAAAAGTAAAATGCTTCGGTCTTACTCCGAGGAGAGTAAAGGCTGATACCAGCATTATACAATGCCTGATCATTAACTAGAAAGATAGCTTGGATGTTTTGATGGTAATCAAGGTTGAATGAGCGACCTTATCCTTAGGAAGAATCCCATCTTTGGAATTATGCCTGGTATCCGGACATCCCCAAGAAGTCCTAAAATCCCATGGAAAAGGAGCCCGGATGAAGAAAAATAAATTTTCTAGTTGTGAATTGAAGAAGGAAGACTAGATCCAAACTTACAATTTTTCTAAGGTAAAAGTACCACCAACCCTTCTTACTCAGATGCTTTTTCAAAAGGATCAGAGACCTAAATAGAGAGATTCTAAGATCTATGTGAAGAAAATTATACATGATTATGAATACTATGATCATTCTAATTACGTTCGGAGTTATTTGGATAGGGTGGACCCTATAAAAATCAAAAATATTATTGAAAAAGTTGTGCAGTGGAAACCATAGTCCGGATCGAAAGGATTCATCATAGAAGGCTATACAACCTTCGGGAGGTTCAAAAATCCGACCTTCCAAATTCGACACTATCATCTCATATTCATCGGAGACATCATATTTTTTCTAAGAGTTATGAGGTTCTCCTCGGTTAAAACGGATCCTTCTGTTTTCAGACCAAGATAGTCCGTAAGACCATGCATAGGAGATTCTGCTCTATGATTCGGACTTTCCTCACCTATGGGACCAATTTCGGGATGCTCTCAGAGTGGATTTTCCATCTTAATAGCCAATAAAGGCTGGATCGACCTAATTTGTAAATTATCTACGGTCTCTTCCCTCTCTACCTCTCTTGGACATATTTTTGAAAAAAATGTAAAAAAAATAAAAAAATTGAAAAGAAAGAAAGATTACTCTACGGCTGAAAGAAAACAGATGAGAGAGGGCTAGTATCTAAAAGGGACAAGTAAAATCCTCTCAGGGGATGAAGAATAAACTCCTTTCCTCCTTCTCCGGTGAAGTTTCATACTATTTTCAATGGTCGTTTAACATAGAGAAGCCTCTGAAAATAATCCGGCAACACCTCCATACGGTAACAGCATAAATGAATAGTGATCAAAAGGCAAAAGCCTTTTATAGACGAATCGATGGCCTAGATTGACTGACCTTATTGTTGATTTGTGACACCTGACGCTAATCTAACAACTCGATCAGATGACGGTTAGGTACATTCTCCTCCAGATTTAGCCACGACAGATCGATCCGTTCCCAAATTGATAAGCCAATTAGGTATCGATAAATGGCACACTCTTATTTGACATTTTCAAACCACCTATCCAAGCAATGATGGCAAGAGATTCGGTGGATCATTTCCTGAAAGGTCAAGTCTCTTCATTTTCAATCAAGTAATTAATTTTGATACTCTCGAAATGCGGCGCTTTTATTCCAAGCAGTGACAATACCAGTCAGAAAAGCCCCGAGATAAAGTATGGAGATAAGATCTCCTGATCGATAAAAATCAGACCAAAATTTCAAGTATGGAGATAAAATCTCCTGATCGATGAAAGTTGAGCCAAAAAGTAAGTATAGAGATAAGATCTTCTAATCGGTAAAAATCGGACAAAAATTCAAGTATTGAGATAAGATCTCTAGATCAGTGAAACTGAGCCAAAAAACGAGTATGGAGATAAGATCTCCTGATCGATAAAATTAGATAAAAATTTAAGCATGGAGATTAGATCTTTTGGCTTGTGAAAGCTGAGCCAAAAAGCAAGTATGGAGATAAGATCTCCTGATCGAATAAAATCGGATCAAAATTCAGGCATGGAGATAAGATCTCTTGGCCGGTGAAAGTTGAGTCAAAAGCAATTATGGAGATAAGATATCTTGATCGGTAAAAATCGGATCAAAAATTCAAGTATTGAGATAAGATCTCTTGGCCGATGAAAGCTGAGACAAAAATAAATACGAAGATAAAATTTTTGATCGATAAAATCAGATAAAAATTTAAGCATTGAGATAAAATCTCCTGACCGATAAAAGCTGAGCTAAAAGCAAGTATGGAGATAGGATCTCCTAATTGATAAAATCGGATCAAAAATTCAAGTATTGAGATAAGATCTCTTGACTGGTGAAAGTTGAGCCAAAAAGACAAGTACGAAGATAAGATCTCTTGATCGGTTTTAAATCGAGACAAAGAACGAATGCGGAGATAAGATCTCTTGGCCAATGAAAATTGAGCCAAAAGGCAAATATGGAGATAAGATCGCCTGGTTGGTTTAAAATTAAGATAAAAAGGATAATTTGAAATAAGATATCCTGACCAGTAAAATTCGGTCTCGATGGCGAACATCTTTTAATCTAGTAAAACCAACCTTATGAAGATACTTTTACTTTCTAGTTCGATCGAAAAATTATCACCTCGGACAAAAGAAGTGGGGGCAAAGTGTTGGTGCACTAAACTAGTCTCGAGACACGTGGTATCATCATAGGAGATCGAGATATCAATCTCAAAGCACTAGATTTCAGTAGATCAAAGATTCAGCTCAGTATTTTATCGATCTGAATAAAAGACACCCTGATATTTTGTCCGAGATGACGTCCCAGCTGACAAAGAAATATTCAGATTGGATATTTACTGACCTAGATCCCGATACCTTCTATATCCGGAATGACTATTATGACGTCTCTATTTTATCTCGATCGTCTATTGAATTGAACTATTATAGTGACGGACTTAATAGTTTTGCGAACATCCGTGGTGGTTTCTGCAACCAAATCATAGCTGACCACGATTTTATATACAGTTGGCAGGTATAGCAGATATAATCTCACATCCAGCTTATATGCACAGCTGTACGTCAGCTCTCTTACAGGTGGCTCTCTAACCGCCTAACAAACTCTTTTAATGACCTAACAAACTCTGAAACTGCCTACTTAACTCCCTCTATAAATAGAGGGTTAGAAATCCTCTATCAGTAAGTTTTGCTCTCTGAAATTGGAAGAGACTCTATCAGTAAAAATTAGGCCAGAAGTTTGGCCCCTACTCAGTTCTCTTCCTGCTCCATTCGATCTCTCTTGCTCTCTCATTCTTTTCCATTTCTGTTCTCAAGGCTCGAACTGACTTAAGCATCGGAGGATCAAGAATTGGAGGACTCTTATTCAGTTTCTTGACTGATTTTGCAGATTGAAAAATTTTTACCAGATTGCAAGGATTATTTAGTCCAGCTTCATTCGATTCGATCAGTCCTACTCCAGATTTTGAGCCTTGCAGCAACAATTTTTATATGAAAAAAATGATCTTAGCTTTCATACGATCTGATTGGTTTAATGATCGAGATTTATCATATTTTGATTGAAAAAAAGATTTGATGATTAGAGATGGCAATTTTAGCTGACTCATCAGATATACGATCTAATCTGATCTGAATGAAGTCGGTTTATCTGACCGATTAGAATTCAAGATGGATATGCATTATAGAAAAAATATTCAAAGCATATTTAGATTAAGGACAGATAATGGTATTCTCTATTTTGAACCCGTTCTAATATAATCTATTTATCTTTTTTTAAAATTATAATTATTTATAATATCTATGTATAGCCGATCCGATTTGATTTCTCTTATCTATTCGATCCGAACCAACCTACACTGCTACTTATTTTGGCTCAAGATGAATATAAATAAATATAAATATAAATTTTAATTATAAATAAAATAAATATCAATCGATCCAATTTATAACCGATCTGTTACCTTCCCTACCGGTGATCATGTAATCCAACCCTTTGGCTGAACAAGTATTAGGTTGAGGTGGCAGCATCGCCTTATCCTCGGCCGCTCCAAAACCTGGTGAGCTTTAGATTGACACGTCAATAGCAGTTTTAGCACTCATGGTTGTGGTCAGGCCTGCTGATCGGCAAGTGGCTCGTAAAGTCCCAGCTCCAGGACGTGGTGAGGTGGTAGAAGACTTCCGTCTCCACTCACATGCCTGGATATGTTTTGTACACGTAAGCTTTTATTATTATTCAAACAAGGATGAGGATGAACTTGGCGTCAGCTATTCTGCTGCTGCAATTTAATATTGAAAAATTTCTCACATGGGAGGACCACATAATTTAAGCTTAACCTTGCCATATTCAAATCAAAGAATTTTAATCCAGCCAAAACCATGGATATACAATGCATAGAAGCAATATTCGTAAATGTGTAATGATCATGTAAACTTCTGCAATGGCGATTCTCATACATTTCTGTCAATAAAGAATCATAATAAATTACATGGTCAAAATTATTATAATTTAAAATATACACATTAAAAATATTTTATTAACAATAATTATATAGAAATAGATAAACTTACAATGCAGTTATAGATTGAACACACTAGCTATTTGCAGCAACTGATAAGATATAAATATGTTTCAATCTAATGGTCACTGTGCTCATTCCTTTTTTTTTTTGCTTATTTATAAAGGTAACTTCATTCAACTAGAGTTGCCATTTGGTACTCTAGCTCTTTCCTAATTTTCATGCTATTAGAATGATGAAAAGGCCAAGGAAATGAGGTACTAAGAGAAAAGTTTAGAAAAAAGAACATTCATTCAATCTTTTCTTTTAAATTTTCTTACAGGAAACATTGATATTCTACATTTTAAACATTATTTAGACTAAGTTCAATTTCTTGACCGTCACAACAGTTTACAACGGAGTTATTCTAACGGCGTTAGGTAATCTACGGCCATAATTGAAGTCCCGGTCTATCGAGCCAGCGGCCCCATAAATAATAATGAACGTTTCAAGCTTTCTCCCTTTCTCTGTGCTCCCGAGGTGAGCTTCTTTGATTAAACGTCGCCGCGGAAAATGATAATTCACGCCCAAAACATCGCCGATTTTAAGCCCTTCCTCTCGCGCCCCTCCTCCCTTCCCCACGCCGGACCAAGAATCCAACTCTCCGACCATCCTTCGTCGGCGAGCCGCCCCACAAAGCCCCTCTGCGCTGGGCTCTGGAGAGATCCCGCCGCCGTAGATGCCGAGAGCCAGGCCGAGCCCCGCCAGATCCTCACCGGGAAGCGACGGGAGTTCCTTCTCCTCCCATCATTGGCTGCTGCGACGGGTCTCCTTCTTCGATCCCCGCCGCCAGGGCGGAGCAGAGAGCCTCTGATTCCCCGCCGCCGTCGCCGCCGCCGGAGCGGAGTCCGGGACCGCCACCGGAGGTGTGGAAAAGGAGAAGAAGGAGGAGGGGAGGTGGCGATATCGTCCAGGGTTTATGATGCCACGGTGATCGGGGAGCCCCAGGCGGTGGGGAAGGACAAGAGCAGGGTATGGGAGAAGTTGATGAGCGCTCGGGTTGTCTATTTAGGGGAGGCCGAGCAGGTTCCCGATCGAGACGATAGGGTTCTGGAGCTGGAGATTGTTAAAAATCTTCGAAGCCGATGCATTGAACGGCAGCGAACAATCTCTGTGGCTTTGGAAGCCTTCCCTTGCACTCTCCAAGAACAACTCAATCAGTTCATGGATGGAAGGTTTGTTCACTGCATCGATCTTTTTTTTTTCAATACTAACTCTTAAATGAATGCTTTTGAGAATTATGATCATGATTCTTACTTTTGTGTTTGGATTCTGGTAATTTAATAGTGGATCTAATTAAGTATGTGGAATATCTTTGACGATATCATTGTTTAGATGTTTCATTGGAGACATAATTGATCAATGATATCGTATGAAGAAGTGTGCTGCTGAAGCCCTTTTTATCTCTAAAATGGCTGGTTTGCTCACTTTTTTGTCAATGCGTCCTGTCCTTAGATTGTGATCAGATCTCAAAATAATCTTATCATAGAGAACAATTGTATTTAGTATCAATATCTTTAACAACTCAAGCTGATGAATTCTGTCAAGTAAAGGTACTTGGGAAATGCCTTGAGCAAATGCTTACTATGCTACAAGGTAATCATGGGATTTGTTGGTGCTGTTGAAGAGTGTCTCTCTTTTGTCAAGGGGATGAGGATTTATTCTTTTAGCATGTCCTTACTAGGGGTGCAATCGAGCCGAGCCGAGTCAAGTAGCTGAAAGCTTGAGCTCGACTCGACTCACGATTCTCGGGTTCGAAACTCAGCTCGAGATCAACCGAGCCTTAATATCTTAAACTCGAGCTCAGTTTGATGAAAAATACGCAAAACTTGAGATCGACTCGAATATGAACCGAGACATACTCGAGCTCGAATTTGAGCTCGAAATCGAGCCTTAGTCTACTAACAATATATATATTATAATAAAATAATATTATTAAAAAATATATAAATTTGAGTAGATTTGCGAGCTTTCGGACCGAGTATCTTGCTACTCGAGCTTGACTCGAAAACTATTCGAGCTAGTCAAGCTCGACTTGAGCTCAATAATAACTGAGTCGAGTCGAACTTGGACTCAAGTCGAGCTTGAGTAGCTCGTGAGCGACTCGACTCGTTTGCACCTCTAATCCTTACATCACACATCATTTCAAAATCTTGTTGATAAGCTTGTAGGGCTTCTCTACTCTCATTGTTTGCGATTCTTTTTTGCTTTTTCGTCCCTCTTTTCCCCTGCTCTTTTTCCTCCCTTCACTTCATGTTTAAAGTCACTAATCAAAGAAACACTTGATGCTTATTAGACACTCTAAATAGTTTTTTGGCAAGCTTTCAACCATGTGGTAGCTTCATGCTTTATTTATGTTCTTAATCCATATTCTGTCTGTTAACAACTTTTCTCTGTTATTTTAAGAAACAAACTTAAATGGCTGATGATTAAGTGTTAAAGGACATGACAGCTCTTGGTCTTATAATATCTGATCTTTATGATCTTATAAACTCTCCAAGATATCTAGTTGGATTTAAAAGTTGAAACATTCAGCCAGTCCTGATTCAGTTAATATGCTCATTATAAAAACAATATCTGATGACAGAATTGATGGCGGAGGCTTAAGATCTTACACCTCTCACTGGCCACCTCAGCGCTGGCAGGAATATGAACCTCTTTTAAATTACTGTCGTGATAATCAAATCAAGCTTGTTGCTTGTGGTACACCACTTGAGGTAATTCAAATACTTATTTGCCTTCATCAATATGTATATGAGAAAAATGTGGATGCTTATTGTCCATGCTACTCTTTCTTGTCTAAAAAATGTCGACCTCCACTGCTTTTGATCTTTGATGATGATATGGTGGCTATTCTGAAACTAATCTTCAATAATTATGCTATCTTAAGATGATTAGACAGTCCTAAAGAATAAAATTAAGGTAAATTGTGTCATTTTCTAGCATTTCATTCACTTATTAATTGACCTGTCTTTGTCTGATTTCATACCATGTCTTAAATAATAATACAACTTGATGGACAGCATTACAAAAGGGCATCTGGACAAGAAACTAAGATAGCTATGGTGACAAAAGTAGTAGTTTAGCAGCTAGTCTGGTCCATGACCATAGGCAACTAACTTATCAAAGACCAACATCCTGACACCTGTAACACAAACATAAGAATGATAACCAAAATATATAAAAGAAAATGAGATTCAACCATGGTTTGCCAAACCACCTCGAACTGGATCCAATTTGGGCGTGCTGGGATGGTTTCAGCATTTGAAACGAGAAATCTGGAGAAGGGGGAGAGGGAGAAGGAAAGAAGGAAGAGAGAGAAGGGAGGAAAAGAGGAAGAGGAGGGGAGAGAGGGCCTTAGAGGCCGCTGGAAGGCAGCCAAGCTCGCTACGCCGCTGTTGAGCTTGGCGGAACTTGAAGAAGGGGGGAGGGAGGGAGGGGGAAGATGAGGAAGATGAGGAAGATGAGACTACCGTAGGGCCAGTGGAGGAAAAAAATTATTATCTTCTGATTCAGTAAAAGGCAAAAGGGGCAATGCTGCCGTGTCTTCGCTATGCCGATGAAGATTGGGAGAGGGGTTTCATCCTCCTCCTGATCAAAACAGGGGCTTCGGCTTCTGTTTCGTATTTTCATTGGGTTTATTGCATGAAATTGAAAAGATAGTTACCGACTTCATTGTTTTTTTTTTTTTTTTGATTTTCAGTTGCCGACTTCATGTGATAACAACCCCCCTTCCTCCAAAAAAGAACGAAATAGGGGCCGAAGCCTCTGTTTCAATCGGAAGAAAGGTAGAGCCCTTCCCTCGGCCTTCACTGGCACAGCGGAGATGTGGAGGCATCAGTGGCCCTTTGGAGGCCTTCTCTCCTTCTCCCTCTCTTTCCCTCCCTCCCCTTCCTTTAGGTTCCACCGAGCTCGGCTACCCTCTGGCAGCATCCAAAGACTCTCTCTCCTTTCTTCTCCCTCTCTCCCTCTCTCCCTCTCTCTTCCTCTCCCATTCTCCCTTTGTCTCTCTTTGTGTTGGTTCAGGCCTGGTACAGAACGGCACGGGGCATACAGAACCATACTGCTGGCCGATTGGTCCGGGCTCCGATATTGGCACGGCGAACCTTGGATTCAACATATTACTCATAATTTTTAAGAGTTGTCAACATTCTTTTACCCGAGATTCGGAACAACATCAAGAATGATGGCTGCCTATTGAGTGCAATAGGTTATGTTGGTAACATAGGTAACTGCACAAAAAATGAAAAAAAGAACTCCAGACAATATATTAATATGATATGCTGTGTTCTGACAGAAAATTCCAGTGAAGTATAGGCACTTAGTTTGAGAAAGAAATTAAAATGAAGCCTTACAAGGTCTGGTTCATCTACTCAGTGTTCTAGCATCTCTTTGTTTTTACGGTGATTATGTGTTTTCATAATAGAAAATCAGAAACTCTGTTGTTTTATATGAAAACATGGACTTCGAAACGGTATATAAACTTAATCTCATCAATGTGAACTTAGGATGCATTTTTGTATTGATTTATTTCTACATTATGTTTCATGTGAGGGCGGGCCTTGGTGCAAGGATAAGGTTGCTCTATTGTGACCTTGGTGATACATGTTCAAAACATGGAAACAGTCTCTCTACATGCGGGTACATCTCACCCTCAACAAACCCTGCAGTGACGAGCCTTGTGCACTGAGATACTTTTCCTAAGATATATCCTGCTTTTAAGGTTGTTCTACTTCGCATTGGACCATGTCGACCACTATCACAAAAGCTACTACACAGATAGCGACGGAGTAAAAGGGGAAGAAGTATTGAGTAACTTGATAGATGAGGATGTCTCTTCAGAGACATCTGTTAGAACTTCATGGATTGGGAGAACTTGTCTGTTGTCTCTTGAGAAGGAAACAGGTGGTTAACTAGTGCCTTTTGTTTTGAGAAGTTGGGCTGCCTGATTTGTTAATGGACTTGAGAATTTTCTCATCCATAAAATAAATTCAAGTGAATTGTTTGCACTTCAACTTTCTTGGTGGTTTATTATCCGCTGCTGCTGTTGTTATAATTCATCATCTTTCTGATTCAGAAATAATTCAAGTGAATTGGTTTGCACTTCTGCCTTCTCAGTGAATTATTGTTGTTGTTGTTGTTGTTATAATGCATCATCTGAACTTCTGCTGGCCGCTGCAGAAGGAATCCTATTTTCTGTTTGATTAAGAATTTTGATGTTTACAAGGCAATAAGCATGCCGAGGAAATTACCTGGTTCTGTATTAGCAAGAAGGGGATATTACTTTGAGCAGGAAACCATGATTCATTTCCTGTTGCATATTGTTTTCATTTGTATCTTTTGGACATTTTATTCCTCTTGAAGGCTTTTTAATTATTTAAAATAATTCTCCATATCTGGATGACATGGTCATGTCATGTTCTTTATCTTCTTCCTAGCATCCTGCTTTTTGACTTCTGAATTTGAACAGCAACCCTGTTTTTACTTCAAGCTTGTGCAGTATTTTATACATTGAAACAACATAGACATCACATGTAACATAATGGTGCTCATGTTAACTCTTGTGATGCTTGCTATTGATTTTGTTTCCATTCATCTATTACCAGCTCTTGCAAAATCTTGATAGGTGCACACGATCTTTTGACATAGAAGACTAGTTAAGTGTATGTTTATTTATTTGGTTTACCATATGAGTCATGAGAGAGAAGATACTAGCAACAGGAGACCATGTCATTAAAGGGATCCACTTCCTTAGATGCATCTGGAGAATTCTTTCAGACTAGAAGAAGTTTATATAGGCAGATGGATGAAATGTTATGCAAGCTGGTAATGGTTGGTACAATTGTGTAGCTCATACACATTGAATGGTGAATCTAAAATATGACTGTGGTTCTGGAGTTTCAACTTTGTTCAATTTGTCTCATTGTCCAATAACAGCATGACCGAACATGGGAACTTTATGGCTCTTGGACATCCTTCTATTTCTTCTTCCATATTTTCTGGATCCCAGATGAACCTAAGTAGGCTGGTTGTTACATGTGAACATTCTTGCTCTTATACTGCTTTCTGGTCCTTTTGAATATACTCGCTCTTGCTAATTTGGCCATCAGGTTATATGCAATCTACTTGTAAGCAGCATTAACTACTCATGTTAGAAGAAAATGACTTGTTTCCTTGATATTTATGTATATTTGACTTCTTAGCAAACTTTCCAGCTCTCTTTCTGTTCACTTTTTCCTTAACTGATTAGGTGTTCAGAACTGTTCAAGCTGAAGGGATTCGAGGCCTTTCCAAGACAGAACGGAAGTTATATGCTCCTCCAGCTGGTTCAGGTTTCATTTCTGGCTTCACATCCGTCCCAGGCAGGTCACTGATAGACAAGATTTCATCAAATCAATCTGTTACGTTCGGTCCTAGTTCATATCTATCTGCACAGGCAAGAGTTGTTGATGATTACACAATGTCTCAGAATATCATGCAAGCAATAATTGAGCGAGGTTCTGCAGGCATGCTTGTAGTTGTAACAGGTGCAAGCCATGTCATTTATGGATCGAGAGGGATTGGGATTCCTGCTAGAATATCCAGGAAGCTGCAAAGAAAACCAAGCTATCATATTGCTTGATCCTGAAAGGCAACAGATACGCAGAGAGGGTGAAATCCCTATTGCTGATTTCTTGTGGTACTCTGCTGCTAAACCTTGCAGCAGAAATTGCTTTGATCGTGCTGAAATCTCTCGAGTAATGAATGCAGCTGGTCAGAGGCGAGAAGCTTTACCTCAGGTACTTGACACCTGATAGTGCTTGTTGTTTTGGAGCCTTAACTTTGCTTGCTTTAGGTATCTAGTTGGTTTACTTTGTATGGTTTGTTGGCAGTGATGAAGTGAAAATTTTGGTATTTTGATTTGTCCTGAATGTGTTGGGTGGCCACAATTTAGCTGGTCCTTTTGTAGTGGCTTTCTTTAAAAAGAGTTGATGCCCATCCAGTAACTTCTATATTTTTGTGCTGTTTATTGCTATTTTGTGATGGGATCTTGTATTTAATCTACTCACAGGACCTTCAGAAAGGACTGGATCTTGGTGTGGTATCACCTGAAATACTGCAGAACTTTTTTGACCTTGAGCAATATCCTCTTATTTCAGAGCTTATTCACCAGTTCCAAGTAAGTGGCTGTGCTGGAAGTTTTATCTTATTTTTCTTCACTCTTTGTTATATCTGTTAGTTATTTGTAACCATGGTCCATAGAAAGATGCGTTAAATTATTGAACAATTCTAAATTTGTGAAATTCATTATTTGGGAAACTATGGGCATATATTTACCAGAATAACTAATATAGCATGTTGTTATAGTGAGAAAATGCTTATATACTAGCATCTACTTTTGTCCACTTACAGGGTTTCCGGGAAAGATTATTAGCAGATCCCAAATTTCTGCATAGATTAGCCATAGAAGAGGCTATATCAATAACAACCACCCTCTTAGCACAATATGAAAGACGCAAAGGACGTTTTCTTGAAGAAATTGACTATGTTCTTACTGATACGATCAGAGGTTCGGTTGTTGATTTCTTCACTGTGTGGCTTCCTGCCCCTACCTTGTCATTCCTCTCTTACGCTGATGATAGCTCTCCCCCTGAGAACTTGGAATTACTGAGTGGTCTACTAAGATCTTTCCCAGACAATGCCTTTCAAAAAAACATTGTTGGAAAGGACTGGAATCTGACTCAGAGATTTGCATCAGTATTTATTGGTGGCCTCAAACTTGCTGGAGTGGGGTTTATCTCTAGTGTTGGGGCTGGAGCTGCTTCAGATGTTTTATATGCTATCCGCCGAATTCTGAGACCTGCATTCACTGTGAATGAAAAACGCAAAAGATCTCCCATATTCAAGTCTGCAATTATATATGGATGTTTCTTGGAACGTCAGCTAATCTGCGGTATCAGGTATTGCATCTTGCAGCCTCAGCTGGCGTAGATTAAACCAATGTTGGCAAGATTAGTCAATTTATTGGTAGCTCTGATTTGTTTGTGTTTTACGATATCAGTACTAGCCAATATCCTCTGCTTTCTTATCTCTTCTTTTCATCTTTTAGGTCGGAAAATTATGTTACAATTCTTATCAATGGCATGTAAGGTTGTGATAGTTAATGGTTTTTGCCATGGTAGCTCAGCTGTTGGTGTATATCCATATTTGACTGTGATATATGTACTTGTGTCTAGAAGATGCAAGAAATATATGCCTTTAATTTCATGAGACTGGTTTGCAATCTCGTACCCCCCATTGCAACATATTGTAATTCACCTATGTTTCTTAATATTAACCGTTGATCCTTCTGGGAAGTACTGATTGCTCAATCAGCCATGGGTTAGCTTAATGCTACTCTGCACCTAATGGTCAATGCTAGTCCTGTTCAGTTTAATATCCACTGTCGATTTGATTTCTTAGTTTGTTTGTTGTCTCTGGATTTTGCCTGATCGACATCAGGCCTGGTGATGTAAATCTTTCCAGATTTTTCATTATAAATGACTTTTCATGGCATAAATTTTTATAAGATTGTTTTGTGGTGAATGATATTGACTATAATATACAGGTTATTGCTGGAATAGTGGAGCATCGGCTTTCAGATGGATTATTATCTTATCAACCATTACTTGCGAATATCTTGTCTTTCATCGTTCGCACAGTCAACTCATACTGGGGAACACAGGTTGGTCTTTTGTCAACTTTTTGACTTGGTAGTCTGCTTGCTGCCACTGTTTAATGTTTGAGCTTGTTTTGCAACATAGATCATGAATTATTTAAAGAAGGTGAAAGTAATGACATGCCTGACATATTTTCCCTCTGCATGTTCCTTGTAAATCATTTTTATATGGAAAGTACAGTCATGATTGTTTGCCCATCTGGGGAGATCCTAGTCATGAACTTTAATAGAAGATAGCTACAATGATCAATACATGATTTGATTTGGTGAGTTTAATTGTCTGACTATCAAATGTTTTCAGTTGACCCTCTTTGGTCCCTTGATGAAATGCTGTTTGATCTCATCTTTATGGCTAGTTCCTCCCATCTACCTAACAGAAAGGACTGATCCTTCCTGTCAGGATGAACAGACTTAATTGGAATAAACAGAAGGTTCAGTGTGCTAGAGAGATTGCAATTGCGAAAAGCTTATTTGTTTGGTTAATGCCCATCCCATAAAATTCAAAATACTGGCTAGAAAACAGTGCCTTCAACGATCCAAAACATAACAACCAAGAGAAATATTGAAAGTCAAGCATTTAACCCATGTTTCTGATAATTATGCTTGAACAGATTGACATTGATCTTTTTATTTTCAGTCTTTCTTCTGGTATAGTCATGAATACATTTATTCAATATATATAAAAACTTTTAATCCATCTTATATTGTATTCTCACAAATAATGAAATCATTCATAATTATATTTCCTGTCTTAATTTCCAATTTCTCATTGTTGCAGCAATGGGTCGATCTTGCACGATTCACAGGATTACAACCACATAAGAAAGAAGTGATCCCTGATCAGGTTTCTGAGACACCTGACAGCCCACTACTGGAATGCAGCCCTGCTGAGATAAACAGTAGAGATGAAGGCAGTAGTCGGTCAGGTGACAGCCCTACTTAACAGGGCAAGCCATTTAGTGATGCATCATCATCATCATTAACAAAGTTTTGGGATAATCTGCCAGAAACTGCTATATTTGAGGTTGATTTTCTGAGGCCATGGGATCTGAGTTTGGCCTGATACGGTATGCGAATATTTTGGTCAGATAAGTGTACACATCTTCGTTTGCTTGATATAGAAGTCTAAAACTTCCACAGATTTAATTCATCTTTCAAGGATGATGGAAAAGTTTTCCCACAGTGAAAAAACTATCCTTTGGAGATAGTCTTGCTGCTTAAAGAAAGATGGCAATTCTCAACTTTGTTGTTCTGTTTGTATACATTGCATTCTATAGTTCAAGACCTACGAGCATATCGGTGCAGTGGCATAGGGACATAATGAAAAATGCAGTTTCTGTTGCGGATACAATATAACTAGTAATGAATTATTTTGTCAGGCTCGCATCCGGTTCCTTTTTTTTTTAACCTTCAGCCCAAAGTTAATTCTGCTTGAGTAGATTGACGATTCAGTTCTAAAATGACAACTAAGCAATGAACACTGCTTTTCTATATCAATTTCAAACAGATCAAATTAGATCGGTTTATTGGTAAAAGATTATTATAGAGTTTGTTCTTATGTAGATGGAAAAAATATATTTGCATGAAATAAATTCAATTGACATGGCAGCGCCACTTTCCAACATTGTCTGAAAGGTTCTGCAGTTGCTAGTTACTCGCTCATCATCTAGAGATGGCTCTCTGAAATTCTTATCATAGCTTGAAGAAAGATTCTGTTGCTTTGGGACATAATTATGCCTCTTTTCTTTTCCTTATTGGACTTCTGCTGATCATTACTTCAACTGACAGATATTTGGGTATGTCAGTTATTACAAGGACGACAAATAGATCTGGAATATCGTCGGGTATGGCCTAAAAAGGAACTATAGTATTTTGTATTGATTTCAACATGCGGTGGTAATGGTAATCAGGTGAAATGGGGCTTCCCTGGTGGTCACACCTTGGCACGCTGTGTAATTTAAGCGTGGATGGGTCTCCCCCTCATCTCTCTCTCAAAAAATAAAAGGGATAAAATAATATGAATTATTAAAGGGATTCCAAATTTCTGGTTTGGTGTATGTCTTTATAGCTAATATATTGGAATAAGTCAAATGTATTCGTCTGAGATCACATTCATGTGAACTCATATAGATATAGTTCCACGTTTTTTTTCTCTTTTTAAAAAGACAGCTATTCTTTATATATTTCGGCTTGAGGGGGCCTACCACACCCTAGGCCTCGTTGCCGACGATAAGTTTCTGGAGAAATTTTCTGTACACCGCATCCGCTATAAAATCAAAGCAGTGCTTCATTTGAAAATTTTTTATACACCGCATCCGTTATAAGAATAAAGTAAC
>KE504699.1:1061224-1078130 GCA_000441515.1 Elaeis oleifera
AGGAACTCGAATGCTCCATACCTTGTCACACAAGTGGTCTTGCCTTCATCTCCTTCTGCAATCCGGACTTGCCAATATCCAGATCGAAGATCCAACTTGGAAAAATATCGAGCTCCACCCAGCTGATCGAACAAGTCCGCAATCAAGGGGATTGGATACTTGTTCTTCACAGTCACCTTGTTCAAAGCCCGATAATCGACGCACAATCGAAGACTCCCATCTTGCTTCTTCTGGTCCAGCAATTTAAAGGATTTCATCAGATTACCACATTTTGTATACTTTTTGAATTGATAATCCAGATTATCTCCCATGAAGTAATCTAGATTACCAAAGAGAGGAGTGGCTATCCAGATTACCTCTCATGAGGTAATCTTGTAATAAATTTTTTGATGAAACTGCCTTTCTCCCTCCCCCCTCCTCATGCGGCACAACCCGTGCCTCCCCCACAACCCATGCCTCCCCCCCTCAATCCCCCAACTCCTCCTTCGATAGCCCCTGTCGCCTCTTACGCCGCCTTCGTAGCCCTTGTCGAAGGCAGCACAACGGGTGGCCGGGGGCAAGGGGCGGTGGCTAAGGCAGCGCGAGCGGCCGAGGGGTCGAGGAGGGATGGTAGTGTGACGGGTGGCCGGGGGCCGGGGGCCGAGGTGCGATGGCCAGGACAGCGCAGACGATCGGGGTTCGGGAGGGTGGCAGTGCAACGGATGGCTAGATGGCCGGGGTATGGTGGCCAGGACAGCGTGGGTAGTAGGGGTGCGGTGTTGGAGGCACGACGAGCAGGGAGGGGGAGGGCATGGCGTGCGAGGGAAGAAGGGGAAAAAATAAAAAATAATTTAAAATAATAATTTTATAATAATAATAATAATAAATATTAAAAATAATAATTTTTTCATATAATTAATTAAATAAATAGTTTAAAATATTAAATTAATAATTTGATTTAAAGATATTTAAAATTGATATTATATTACCAGTAATCTGATTATCATACCAAATATGTCAATTAAGATTCTCAGTAATTTTTTTGCAACATTATCTATGTGTACCAAATACAGTAATCAATATTACTGGCAATCTATCTAGATTGCAAGTAATCTAGATTACCATTGCCTGGCAATGTACCAAACACAACCTTAGGCTCCAAAAAATCTAGAATTTTTGCGAAGTTAATTTGAAGACACCTTGCACAACATAACAGCTTCATGATCATAAACCCTTTGATAAAATGGATTTAAGTGTTACAAACTATGTTAGAGATCAATAATGATCAGAAGAAGAAACAGGTATTCACTCCCAAAAAAAAAGAATTAATAGAAATAATAACCCATAAGAACGACTATTAATAGTCGGGAGTGTTGCTCTGTAGCTCTTAATGTGGCTTAGAAGCAAGTTTGGCAAGCGAAATCTGTATTTCATTCTAAAATGTGGATTATGAGAACTAAATATATTTTATTGTGGCAGATCCACTGGCCCTTTCGCTTGAAAGAAGGAGCACATAGGCCACCAGAAGCAGGAGAAGTACTAGACTTCGACATGGAAGGAGTGTGGAGAGAAATGGAACAGCTAGTGAAAGATGGACTTGTTAGGGATATTGGTGTTTGTAATTTCACACTCAAGAAGCTAGACAAGCTACTCCAAATTGCACAGACGAAGCCTTCAGTGTGCCAGGTACCCAGTCCTAATTTTTGTGGATCCTTAAAGTGATGAGGTCCTTATCATGCTACTGGACTAATGTTATGTTTCTCTGGGCTTGAACACAGATGGAGATGCACCCTGGTTGGAGGAATGATAAAATGTTGGAGGCTTGTAAGAACAATGGGATCCTAATCACTGTAAGTAAACTATGCATATAATATCCTGTTAAAATCAACAGAAACAAATAGAAACATAGAATGCCAGAAAAGTAAAAGAGTAGGAATCAAAGTTCAAGTTTCCAGCAGAGTCAAGAGTCACAAGTAAACAACATGGTCACATTCTTCTCAGGTAAGAGAGTTTTGACATGTATAGAACTAAAGTTTCCCACATGCAGGCTTACTCTCCGCTCGGATCACAGGATCATGGTCGTGATCTTATCCATGATCCTACTGTTACAAGGTTTACCATCTCAGTCTGTGCTATTAGTAATCACTACATTAGTATATTTTGCTGCTTGAATGCTGCAAATTCTCTTGGTTCGATTTCTTACTCCCTCTACTACCATATGTAGGTAGCAAACAAGCTAAACAAGACCCAGGGGCAAATCCTGGTGAAATGGGCACTTCAGAGGGGGACCAGTGTCATACCCAAATCAACAAATGCTGAAAGAATAAGGGGAAACATTCAGGTTTTCGGGTGCCAAATCCCTGAAGTGGACTTTCGGGCTTTGAGCAGCATCAGGGATCAGGTCTATTTTTGTAGTTGTAAGATTGTTACCGTGGTGATTGAACTGATAAAAGCTTTTTGGTGGTGCAGAGGAGGGTCTTGGATGGAGAAGATCTATTTGTGAACAAGAGCCATGGTCCATACAGGAGTGCAGCCGACCTGTGGGACAATGAGGACTAGCTTGCTTAGTTGGTTTTCCTCAGTCTGAATCTTAAAGAATAAAATGCATGGTGCAGTGTGGATGTATAACATTTGTTTTATTTATTTATTTATTTTTTATTGTGATAACATTTATTATGTTATGTTATTTATTTCGTGCTTTGATATTATTATGTTAATGTGTGATCTGGTGCTTTTTTTCTTTTCTTTTTTTAATTTTATTTTATGTAATTGGAGGGATTAAAATTCCACCATTTCGTAAAAAGTTTGAGAATAACACAGGAGGATAGACAGAAGGAGAGAGAAAGAAGAAGAACGGGAAACAGGGAGAGGGTAGAGAGTTACCAAGAAGAGAGGAGGTTACTAAAACAACAACAAAGCCATCGTAACGGGGGGAAATATGGTGCTTGTTATGGGTTGCCTAGGTGTATGATAGTTTAAATGCTGCAAACTCTCGAGGCAATGGACTAATAGATGATGCAACACAAAGTACAGATCCATGAGATGTCAGGCATTTTACAGTCTATATAATAGCCATGGCAAGACAAACTCAGGTAATATCAATGATATGGCCAAAAAAGATTTGAATGCTGGTAATTTGATGATATGCTCATTAGGTCAATAATCTTATCAACATGATGATCAGAGGTATATGAGGTTAAACATTTCATGGAAAAAAAAAATAATTCAATACTACAGAAATTTTGGCAGCAAAGCTGGTATTATGCAAGCATGAAATATAGGCTAGGAACTGTTACAAAGAAAAAAACCAATACATTGCTGCTCTGCTGCATATCAACAATTACAAACTGAGATTATCTGCTGGCCTGGAGTGCCACACCAAGAATAAGATCATTTCAGAGGTTATCCATCTAGGTGCTACCTATCATCCTGCAGTCAGCCGTTGATATGAAAGAACATCAAACTGGAATACTGGATAGAAGCAAAGGTGCACTCTTTTTGCAGCAAGAGATGAATAGTTTAACTCGCTTTACGTTTTGCTGGGCCCGGGAATCTAATAAGTTGGGACAAATAAAGAAAAAAAAAAAGAACACCACTTCTAGAAATAAATTATCATCAAGTAACAACTGTCGCCTTCCATGTGCCAGAAGGAATTTACAAATAAATTTTGCTTCACAGTATCTGTGGATGCATATTTTCGCTGGCAAGAAAGAGGATTCAAAACTCGCACAAACCAAGAGGTGGTTTAATTTTCAGTTTATTGATCAAGAGCGCGCATGTAAAATAATATAAAGAAGTGACATATTAGTTAAATCAAATAAGATTCTGAAGGTAAAAACCTCGAGTGGCTGAGTCAGTTGTGAGGAGATAGATTGCTTGTGTCGTGGCACGGTGCAGCAAAAAGCTAGCAATGTGTAAAGAGAGCTCAAAGCTACGTGTCATGTCAAGGTTATAGGTGTCCCTCTCCCAAAGCCCTCCATTCTCGGCAGCAAGCATACGTAACGGTGCTGTCCATCTATAAGACATCGACGTTATCGAGCCAATCTTTAGTTTTTTTTTTTTTTTGGTTGAGGGAGGAGGAAAAGGCAGGATGGCACAAGCACAGCAGATCCCTGCGCAAGGCCAAGCGGATCTCCGGTGCTCCAGGCTGATAAGCGGGCACACCATTCCTTCAGTGGGGCTGGGTACCTGGAGGTCTGGTCCCAAGGCCTCTGATGCCGTCTTCATAGCCATCACCGAGGTTCTCCATCTCTCCCCTTCTGTACACCCTGTTGAATTTTTTTGGTGTATCAGAAAAGAACCACACAGAAGCTAAGCTAAGAGTGTTTTATAGAGGTGACGTAAGCATGTGTTTGTTGCTCTTTTAACAAGCATTCCCTATGATTCAGCAATAAATTGGGATTTAGGCCTTGGCCCTCGTTTTGGATACATCAGACGTTGCATGGAAGGGATATTTGGGTGCTTCATTGCTAAAGCTGGGGAAGGTCCCTTCTCTATTTGCATTAAAAATGAAATAGTTGGCATCCATATAGGCCCTTGAGATCTTTTCTTTCTTGTTCTTTTTAAAAGGAAAAAGTTCCACTAGTTCAGGAGGAGGATGAAGTGTAATCGCTCCCCCCCCCACCCTCGCTTGTTCGTGAATAACAAGATGAAAAATAAGAAATCATGCATGCGAATATCCTCACTTTTGAGCTGCTAATGGACTGGACAACTGAAAAAAATGTGTGTGTCAGTAGGCACAAAGCCTGAACAGGAATAAATCAAGCTTATGGCCTTATTACGAACGCTAACGGTTTTACTTCCCGTATGTTTATATCAGCAAATACTCATGCCTCTGTTGACGACTGCAGGCAGGATACAGACATGTTGATACAGCGGCAGAATATGGAGTTCAAGAAGAGGTAACAGTCCGGTTTACCTTTCCTTTTTTTTTTTTTCCATTTTAACTTGTTATGCAGGATTGGATCCACAACAGGGCTCTTATTAAGAAATATCTACCTGGAATTTCAGGTGGGACATGGCCTCTCAGCTGCTATGCAAGCAGGGATAGACAGACAAGACCTATTCATCGCATCCAAGATATGGTATGGAATCATCCAATCACTCACTTTTAGGTGATTTTGTTTGTTTGTTAGTTTGTTTGGCTTTTTCTAATGTTTAGATGTCTAAGACGGTTTTAAGTAAGTGGCTAATCCAAGTGGCAACAGACTGAATAGCATCGCCAACAATGTACTTTCCAATGGATACGAAGCTCTTTATAGGATTTTTTTTTTTTTTTTTGGCTTTCTATTGGTGACCTTTATTATCACAGCATCAGAAAGCAATTAAACAGGAAGCTTTGTTCTATGCAGGTGCTCAGATTTGGCTCCTGATAGAGTCCGAACTGCACTTAAGACCACACTCCAGGATTTACAGCTTGATTACCTGGATATCTATCTGGTACGTGAACGGTCTTTCGAATGAATGAGGCTTTTTTTGTCAAATATCCACATTATTTCTGTTAGCCTAAGGCAAGAAAAACTATGTTCTACTGCGGGCACAAATTTAGCCATTGGGGAGAAGTTCAGCTAGAGGCAAAGATTCCAGATTCTGTATTTTTTTTTTTTTTAATGTGAAGAATTCTCAGAAAGCTCAAGAGAAATTCAGACAATCAGCAGTTAGAAAGAATGATAAGAACAAAGAATCTACGCAGTTGATATGTTTTATACTCATGAGAAAACAAACACGGAAGAGACAAAAATGACAAACAATAGCTAAAACACCACCATCACCGGCAACGAATAGCATCATTAATTTGCTTTTTTGAAATGTTTCTTGAGTTACTTGTGATCTACTTCAAATTATTTTTTTAAAAGTAATTAGATTACCTATAATTTAGTCTCTCTCTCAGTCAAGAGGAAAATATTCATCAAGAGTATTTTGAGAATTTTTCAATAATTCCGATAAACAAGACCAGCAGGTTTTAGATCTGTGGCCGTACTACCCTCCACATTATACCTCACATGAATATATAGTTTATACATTAATTCTACCAGCATCTGAGTTACAGATGTTTACAAATCGTGCCAAGCAAATTTGAAGAGACCTTGGTTGGGATAACAGTTTGGATGTGCATAAAGGATTGGTGAGACATAAGATAAAATAGATGAAAGTATTAAAAACAATGTAAGAGGTTAACACTGATAATACGTGTATAGTCCAAGGATAACAATAAAACTGAGAGCCTATCTGGATATTTTTATAGGATTATGGTGAAAATCTTGTAGGATTTGTGGATTGGACAGTCTATTTAAGTATGATCCTCTATCAACACTATATAGCCTAAATCCTGTCGAAGGAAATAAAGATCTCCATATATCTTTTTCTTGCTGCAGCATAAAGGTTAGGATCCGGACTGGATTTGGACAGACTTTTAGAACATGTAAAATAGATAGGCCAACAGGCTTGTCAGTTGTAGAAACATCCAAACAGGCCCTCGCTAGTTTGAAAGACCGATAGGAACTAATGTTCCGGAACAGCAGGGTAGTTAGTGCCGTATAGTTTCTTATCTTTGTTGATACTAATCTAATTTGTGGTTTACAAGCCAAGGCTGACAAATGAACTCTACACTTCATTCCAAAATGTCATGATAACTAATTATATTTGGCGATGGCAGATCCACTGGCCCTTTCGCTTGAAAGAAGGAGCACATAAGCCACCAGAAGCAGGAGAAATACTAGACTTTGACATGGAAGCAGTGTGGAGAGAAATGGAACAGCTGGTGAAAGATGGACTTGTCAGGGATATTGGTGTCTGCAACTTCACACTCAAGAAGCTTGACAAGCTACTCCGAATTGCACAAACCATGCCCTCAGTGTGCCAGGTATATCATTATTATTGTTCCTTTTCAGGCTCTACAAGTGATGAAGCATTGATCTTACTACTGGACTAATGTCATTTTCCATGGGCTTGAGCACAGATGGAGATGCACCCAGGTTGGAGGAACGATAAGATGTTGGAGGCTTGTAAGAAAATGGGATCCATGTGACTGTAAGAAATTACGCCTTTCTTCTTGAGAGGCACTAATATGTCTTATTAACGTCAAATACGATACAAGTAGAAATATATAGCTGCCAAGACAGGAATAACAACCAAAACAGAGGAGGAATCAAAGTCAAAGTGTCCAACAAAGTAGAATTAAAGTCAAAAGTGTCTAGACTATGGTTGCAAGAATTCCCAGGTATAGAATTTAGACATGTATAAAACTAGTGAGTCTTCCATTTGCAGGCTTACTCTCCACTTGGGTCTCAGGATGGCGGCCGTGATCTTATACATGATCCAACTGTTACAGAGGTTTGCATCTCCATCTATTCTAGTATCACCATCAAGTTTTGCTGCTTGGACTGCTGCAGATTATTTGATCAGTTGTTGTTGTTGTCCTTTATTATTATTATTATTATTATTATTTTAACTACAATTACCACACTTAGGTAGCCAACAAGCTTAACAAGACCCCAGGGCAAGTCCTTGTGAGATGGGCACTCCAGAGGGGGACCAGTGTCATACCCAAATCAACAAATTCTGAAAGGATAAAGGAAACATCCAGGTTTTGGATGGGAAATCCCTGAAGAGGATTTCCGGGCTCTGAATAGCATCAGGGATCAGGTGAATATTGGTATTCTTTCTCTGGCTGTGACATAGCTTCTATGCTGATGGAACTCATGTAAGCTTTTTCGGTGTTGCAGAGAAGAGTCTTGGATGGAGAAGATATATTTGTGAACAAGATCCATGGTCCATATAGATGTGCAGCCGACCTGTGGGACAACGAGGACTAGCTTGCTCGCTTGGTTTTCTTAAGACCGTACCTTGAGAATAAAGTGCAGTGTGTGTAGTTGTATGACTTCTGCTTTACTTGGTTTTCTTAAGACCGTACCTAAAGAATAAAATGCAAAGTGTGCTGTCGTTGTATGACTTCTGCTCTACAAAATGTTATAGTTTCGTTCAGAGTTTTTGGCTTGTCAATGATCATATGTATTATCTATTTTTAATTCACAAAATAATTAGAAAATGAAATTATATGGATCATTTGTATAGGGAAGATATAATTTCATAATATTGTAATTATCAAAATAAAACATAAAAATGGTATTAGTCGTTAGTTTCAGTAAATTTAGTAGGGAGGCGGAAATGCTTAATTATTTAACCTCTTTTACTTGTTTTAACTGACTAAATCATGTATTTAAGCTGCTTAATCATGTATTTAATCTGACCCATATCTGGTCCAACTCAACTTGATTGCCACCCTTGGCTTTAGGACTTACACCGAAACTAACTACCATCCAAAATCAAGGATCGATCTGTGTTGGGTTTCCGACCAAAAAGATCAGTTCTGACAGAAATAGACTAGTTTTGACTGAAATTTAAAATCTTTGCACTAAACTATCCTAACTAATTGGATCAAGCATTTCATCTGATAGTCATTGCAAGACAAACCACGAAAATAATCATGGCCAAGAAAGTTGAACACTGGTCGTTTCGTCATATGTTTGTTAGGTTAAAATGATCTTGTTAAACATTTTGGAAACATTTTGGAAACAAACTCAAACAAGCACTACAGAAATTTTGGCATGGCAGTTGGTATTGTATAAGCATAGAACATAGACATTCAACTGTTACAAAAAAAAAGTGCAACACTGTAATGGTTTTCCACATCAATAATTATAAACCGAGCTTATCTGCTAACATCGGAACCAGAAATAAACCTGGAGAGCCAAAAAATGAGAACCTTTGGTGCTATCGATCAGTTTGGAAACAGCTGGGGCATGGATGAACATCAAAGTGCATGGAAGCTAAGCTGCATTGTTTTCTCTGCAAAAGATCAATACTTTAACGTGCTACACGTTTATTGGGCCCAGGAATCTAAAATTATATGGAGAAAAACACTTCAAATCTGGAAGTAATTTAGGTACGTTCTACTTAGACAAGCATCTTAGCTATTGTTTAGCTCATGCGGGCAGCAGCTAATATGTCCATACCAAAGTTGTCTGGAGTATAGCAGCAAATCAATATATAGTCAGCCGATTAGCAGTAAATCAATATATAGTCAGCCAATTATCCGCATGCTATGGCTGACTTGTGTGAAGCAACGGTCCATGAGTTCCAAAGACGATAAACTCCAACTAGAAATAATTTAAAGATGTACAAGTGCTTGGAGTAAATTCCAGCTCTATAAAGTAATACCAGATAAGCATTTCAGCAACAATTCAAATATCTTCCCGACGACTCAAGACTGTAGACTAGATAAAAGAATACAAAGATGTTTGGTTGATCCAGAAGTACAAAAGCATCAATTTATACCAACTACCAAGTCATGCAACTTTTAGGTTCAGTATATATTAGCACCAGGTTAGGCAAGATAAGAAAGAGGGTGAAGCCGAACCTTTAGATACACCAGCTCTGATCTTGTCCCTTAATAACTTCTTAATGCTTGCCGAGTGAGTGCACCACTGAAATCAAGATAAGGTTGTTTTCAAAAACACTGGACTATAGTCAAGGAAGCACAGCAATTTTACCTATACAATGGGCAGGCAGTAACAATTGGTCTGATTTCATCAAAAACTATTCACAGTCTGATCCCCAGATGGAGTGATGGATGCAACGAAGCAGAAATTTATTATAGATTAGAAAGGGCATGGTTAGTTCCCGGCTTTAACCTTCGTACTAGTGGTCAAGGCTTCACCAGCAATCCCTCTTGAAGTGGTCATATCTTGGACATAATACATGACAGCAAAGTGCAACCTGATGATGTATTAACACTATATGATAGATTTTGGTGATATTAGAAAAGATATTATACAATTGCATACCCAGACTGGTAATAGGGACCCCAGTCAGCACTTTAACATCAAGTTACAACAGTCAATTTGTGTGCAGCAAAAGGAAATTATAAAGATCAAATTTGCTTCACAGTATGCTTGCAAGTATGTCTTCATTACTGGTCACAGGTTAGGGTTCAAAACTTACACAAATAAATTGAATTAAAACTTAAAAAATCAATATATAGTTGTTAGTTTATTGATCAACAACGAGCATGTAAAACAACATAAAGAATGTCAGATTAGTTAAATCAAATGGAACTGTAAAACCTTTGGTTGAGTCCAGAGCTGAAGGCTCACAGATCTATGACAGGTGATGTCATTCAAGATTGCTTCTTGTGACAAGGTGCACCAAAAAGCTAGCAATGTACAGAGACAGCACCTAATTCATTTTTGCAGGATGAGTGTCTGAAGAAGAAATAATGATCCAGAATACTATATCCTCCTATCATTCACCATGCTCATACAGTAAGAGGACAGCAGTCCTAAAGTGGCCATGACCTGTCATAAGGAGTCCAGTTAGTAGGCTGCATGATTAGAACCACTCTCTCAATGCTGAGATACAGAGATGGTCTTGTGTGGCAGAATAATATCATATTAAAATAAGCCCTGCATTTTACTGCATATGGCAGATAGCCACTTTTGAAGCACCATAGATGATTCAACATCTTCCTAACCAAATACCATCTTGTTCTAAATCCAAGAGGTGATGGTAAATAACTGATGTCCTATTGCAATCAGAATTGGATAATTTGTCTCAACCATTGCCAGCTAGATGGATTCAAGTAATCCATATATAATATTCCCGAAGAACATAATGTACAGCTTGGAGAGATAAAACGCTGCATCTAAGCCTCCAGTTTCTTATAAACTATATCTTTACCAAAACCTTGAGACAAGCAAACCCTTATTCTTCAGTTCTTTACATCCAAATGCACCAAGTGAGTTATCTTAATGAAGACAGCAGAATGCATTTTCATTTTTGAATACAAATATCCTTTATGTCTTCCTCCAGTCTCATCTAGACACTCCAAATTCTGGACCACTGACTGGACACTTACACTCCTTCACACCTAAAATCGGTAAATTATTATGCCAAAACCAGTACACGTCAACTTTTGGCAATTCTAAGCAAAAGTCAAGTCTAACATAGCATTTTATGAAAACTTGATTAATTTTATGATCTATGAGACAATTTGTGCAATTAATTATACCCTATATTCATACATACACTCATTTTAAAGTTCACTGGACCAGGTTTCTCTAGACACTTGACATTTGTTCATGCGCCTGAGTCAGATTACTCAACTCCATCACCACCCATCAATCATTCTCCCAGTCAAATTGCAACACAACACCACATAAGAAATATCTCTATAGAGATGTGAAACTGTGATTTTTTTTTTCTTTTTACCTCACTAGCAAAGACCTAAAAGAATACCAGCTGCATGTACATGCAATCAAGCACAAACATATTGTAACTTCGTAAAAAATAATAAAATGAAATAACAATGGAATTCACCTTATTTTTGAGATTGACGATGATGCTTGGCTGATGGTTCCTTTGAGTTCAAAATTGAAATCCTAAGCTGGAACGATACCCTGCAGATAACATCAATTTTGAGTTTAATTTTTCCAAGAGATAACTACATCAGACATACTGGAGAAAAAAAGTGCATGATTAAATTTCATATGACTGTTATTGATCTTGAAATTTCTTGGGAATATCACATGGCAGATAACAAAAAGTTGCTTTACTCACTCTAGTAAAACTGATTCATTTTTGTGCATCTTATTAAAATCTTAACTCGAACTCTTATGGTGTTAAAGTTATAACTGTTTCTGTCGATTATAATATGGCTAAGTAGAATGTGTTTGATTATCATAACTGGTCAATAAACAAAGGTGATTATACTGATGTGAACAAAGGTGATGCAAATTTATTACCTCTTTTCCTAATTATAGATGGAAAAGATAAGGATCACTTGCACGATTAGTAGACACTATATAGTATATGATGGAGGTTGGTTCATGCGTGTGTACCTGCTTTTCTAACATGGGAAGAGAATCAACATGTCTTAGCGAAGTTCTTAACTATCTCCTGCCACAATAAGGTAGTCTTCAGTGTATGGCTGACTGTGTTATAAATTTTGGTCAGTATATATATCTACATCTTTTTTACACTTAAGATGGTTGCTATACAAATTCCTGTGTTTGAAACATACTGCATTTCAAATTTTACTAAAAATATGAAGTTATGAACCGTGCAACTTGGTGATGTAGAGGGTCCAAAACTTCGATTTTTTTCCAGGCAAAATGAATCAATACATTGAAGATGAATCTCAAAAAACAAGTTGCATTTGATCAACTGCATTAACATTCTGTTGGTTCCATCCAACATTCAACCAACAGTCCAAATTTTAGTCTTGTGGAAGATAGGTTGGAATTGATCTTGTGATATCAGGACTACAAAAAAGTTTGCAAATCAATTAGAACGAATTGGTCAAAACCCTGATCTTTAATATAATCTTCCATTGCAAGAATTAGATACAAAATTCATAAAATCAGTCATAATGGAAAATGAAAAGGAAATATCATTAATAAAAGAAAACAGGGAAAAGAGGCATTGGTTTTCATACAACTTCAGGAAACCCACAAGTCTGATATACAATAGGAATATTGCCCAGTTGCAAAAGAATAGCCATGTATTTTTCCCAAAACAATAGGGGGGCATGGAAACATACAGATCAAATAGGAATACAACTTGAAAGAATATATTAGGACAAGGATTCATCTAACGTGAGAGAAGTTTGACACCTTATATGTGCTATGTTTTCCAGCCTGTGCAATGAGTAACTTTCCATGTTTCTCCAGTAGGCTGCCTGCATCAAGGTAGATCACATGGAAAAGCATGAATGAAACAGCTATGCATAGAAAGAAAGATGAGTATGGTACAAGATTATGTTAATATGATCAAATGCATATATAGCCCTTAATTGAGTGGTGCAAAACCACAAACTACAAAAACCACAGTTAGCAAGATTCGAACCTGTCAGCCTATGATCATCAGCCAGATATGAATGCCAGCCATTCTACCTTCATGAACGCCATCAATGTCTACCTTCATGAACGCCATCTCCAAAATGGAAGTGGTGCTTATGGCTGGGGAACATAAGCACAAGTTGGCCTTAGGATTGCAGTCCAAGGGAACTCTCCACCGCATGTTGATGTATGCATTAGATGCATATAATTTCTTTTAAAGGTAGTTGTTCAACTTCAGTTGGCCATGAAGACAGCTTGACATGTTAAGGTCCAATTCCCTGGTTGATAATGCTTCCTTTAGATATGGAAGCAACTTCGTTTTGGCATCCAGTACTAGTTATTCCATGAACCTAGGTAGTGTAAGAAACCTCATCCAACACCACACCTTTTTGAGTCATATAATCAGATATCTTAAAAGCCTCCTCCATTCTACCTTCCTTCGAGAAACCAGACATTAACGTGTTATAAGTGACAGCATCTGGAGCAATACCATTATCCAGCATTTCATCTAGAAGTTTAGCTGCTGCATCATAGTTTGCCATTTCACAATACCCACGCATCAGGACAGTGTAAGTAACCTTATTCGGGGCTAACCCACTAGCATGCATTTCCTCAAGCACTTTGATAGCTTCATCCATTTGACCTATTCTACAATAACCACCAATAAGCGTAGTATAGGTTACAACATTCAATGCCAAACCATCCTCTCTCATTTTCAAAATCAAGTTCTTAGCCTCTTCTACATTACCAACATTGCACATACCATGCATAAGGGTAGAGTAAGTCACAGAAGTAGGTACAATTCCTTTATTTTCATTTCATCAAGAAAATTGGAAGCCTCTGAAATTTTACCATCCCTACAGTAACCACCAATAAGTGAATTATAGATGACACTGTTTGGTTCTAAGCCCCAACTAGCCAACTCGTTCAAATAGACTTTGGCTTTATGGACTTCCTTAGCCTTGCAATAACCATCTATCATTGTACTAAATGTGAAAAGATCCGGAACCAAACCCTCATTCTTAAGTTCATGCAGAAGCCCAATGGCCTCTTGCATCCTACCCAAATTGCATAATCCATGTATTAATGTATTATAGGTAATAATATCAGGCTTAAACCTCTTTAATCATGTCCTCCCTAAGCTTATACCCTTCATCCATTTTCCCTTCTTTACAACATCCTGAAATCAGAGTATTGTATGTCACCCTATCCAAAGCCAATCCTTTCTCAAGCATTGCCCTGAGAAGCCCAACTGCCTCTTTCATGTTCCTGACACACATAGCCCATAAATCAAAGCATTGGAAGCCATGGTGTTCACACCAAACCCTTCACTAGCAATTTTAACCAAATATCAATTGCCTCATGATGCTTCCCGTTCTCACATAGCTTCTTAACCATTGATGTCATTAAAGAATCATTCGGTCTTAAATTCCTCAACAACATCTCCCTCAAGAACCTCACCGCAGAGTCCAATCTTAGTTCATCTGTAACAAAGTAGAAAATGATCGAATTAAATAGCCCAACATTTATTTCCATTCCACTTGACAGCATCTCATCCAAGAGATACTCAGCCTGCTGCATCTCCCCTGCCACACACAAGCCATTGACAAGCGCATTATAAGTAACTGAATTTGGCTGCAACCCTTTCACCACCATCTCATTTTTTAACCTCAAAGCCTCTGAACACTGCCCCATCCTACAATGCCCATCAATCAGAGTATTATAATAAATCATTTGGCGCAATACCTATCTCTTCCATCTCCTTTAGGACACACTCCACATCTCCAAACCTATTGGATTTAACCAAGCCATTGATGAGAACACTGAATGTGATAACGCTCGGATTCACTGAGCTCCTCATCATCTTCTCCTTGAACCGAAATGCCTCATCCAACATCCTCTTCTTGCAGAGCCCATCGATCAGCACATTGTAAGTAACGACTGTGGGACAAACTCCCGAGCTTTCCATATCCGAGAACAATTTGATCGCCTCCTCGACCTCGTGGTTCTTGCAGAGGACGTCAATGAGAGGAGTGTACGAGTAAGCATCTGGGAAAACAATCTGTCGCATTCCCTCAAACACCATGCACGCATTTTGCAATCACTGGCCCTAGCTAGCGAGGACAGAAGGAAATTGCAGGTCTTGAGAGATGGGCAGAGCCCTCGATCGACGAGGATCTTGAATGCCACGACGGCCAGCTTCGGGCCGTCGAATCGGAACTGGGTGCAGCAAACGTGAACCAGGGTATCGAGCGCACCGGAGGATGGCTCATCGGCTGAAACGGTGTCGGCGACGGCGCGAACGATCTCGGCGAATCGGTGGCTGGGGTCGTCGAGGAGAAGAGGGAGGTTACTGCCGGTGCCGCCGCCAATGAGGCGGATGAGGAGGAGGCGGGCGGCGGCGACGAGGTTGGAGCGGAGGAGGGCGTGGACGAGGAGAGAGTAGGATCGGGAGTGAAGCAGAAGCCGCAGCGGTCGGAGGCGAAGGAGAAGAAGCGGAGGCGGGCGGGCTTGATCGCCGGACGGAGATCGAGGAGGAGGCGGTCGAGGCGGCCAGGGGAGAGGCGGGCGAGGGTCTCCCGGCAGAGGGTGGCGTCCAGGGAGGGCCGGGATAGAAGGAGGGCGAGGTTGCGGCGGAGGAGGGGGATGCCGTCGTCAGCGGAGGCAGCGGCGCCGGGCGGCGGAGGCGGGTGGTGTGGCCCCGGTGCGGCGGAGCTGGAGCAGGATAAGGCGTGGAAGCAAGACAAGGGCCGGCGGGGCTTTCTTCGGAAGGGAGGAGGTGGTCTCATGGTGCGTCGTCGGGGAGAGAAGTGGGATGTGGTTTTGGAAGGCGGGGAGGAGGGGAGGGAAAGGGAGATCGACGGCTGAGATTTGATCTGTATCCATCGCGGTGTGCCGGTACAGCGAGCGTAGTGTCGGCGGAACACATGATGAATTAGATTGCGGGTTGTATCTTTCGCGCGAGACTGATAGTTCTTCTTTGGAGATATCAAACGTTGGATGGTGCCTCACACAGCTCTCAAAGCACTCCGAACTCCCCATTCATCAGCCTGCAGAGATCTCAAAGCGGGTATTGGGAGATCTAATGGTGGATTCGCGCGAGGGAAGGTGAATGCTTCCTTCGTGTGAGGATACGACCCAAATCCGATGAATTATGAGGAGAATGCGGCCACGTAGTTGCGAACGCGGCAAGGACGTGCTCGTTGCAGAAGCCATGGCTCGTGCCAAAGTTGGCAAATTCTGAGCCTCATGCTGGTGGCTACAGCTTGCAGTTTTAACCGGGCCTGGATGGCTGGATCAACGATATTGGCAACGTGCAAGTTTCTAATCCTATGTGTGTGAGTTAGCAGTACAATTTGACATGGCCTAGATACAAAACATATGGAGAAGGCGAAATTCACTTGCGTGCTTGTAAGCAAAATTTCCTTTGCATGATGGTTTGTGATGTGGCTCAAATCTATCATTCAATAAAAAAATTTGACACCAAGGAAACATTTTAATTGGACTCAGATTTCTGAAATGATATGGATTAAATAAAAAAAAAAAGGGAAGAATTTGCTCTCCACCCGACTTTAGAGTCCAGAGTCCAATTCAAGTTAGACAAGAATTTTTCATCAATAAAATAGACTAAGGTGCTAGGTACATAGCATATATAGATGTTCTCTAGGTTCGTCTAATTTATAGGAAAATTTTTCTTACTAGAATATTTTTAGAGTTCAATTTTATGAATATAATATTTAAAAAAATAGTTTCGACATATTTGATTGATACTGAAAAAATGACACATTTTGAAATAGGTCATATTTGATTGAGCATCTATTTTTTTGAAAAATTATATAAATACTCATTATATTTTAATAAAAAAATCCTTATCCTATTTTATTCATGGCTTTAAAGATATTTTTAGAAAAAATCTCAATTTTCAATCCATGAAAAAGCAAAAAATCTATGTCCCATATGAATTTTCTTTCTATGAAATATGAAAACTTGATTCTCAGAGAAATATTACTTTCTCATTCTTTTTTTTTTTT
>KE504699.1:1090749-1104911 GCA_000441515.1 Elaeis oleifera
TCTTTCTTTCTTTCTTTCTTTCTTTCTTTTTCCTTTCCTTTTGGGCCGGACAAGGAGGAAGGTTGGGAGGGTGTTTAGAGGTCTGACAGCCATGGTGGGGCATGGTTAGCACAGGCAGCGATGGACGGTCAGTAGTAGTGACCACTATTGATCAAAAAAATCATAGAAAAAATATGAAAAATGGAGGATCTAACCCCCCTCCTTCTTGGATCTTCAATCATTAGCCGCTTATTAATGGCGGTGGCTTCATCAAGATAAGCTGTAGGGAGGCTAGGCAACCCAATCGACGGTCCAAGAAAGCAAAAAAAAGGTTGAAAAATAAGGGATTCTTGTAGTGGTTTTGGTGAAGTTGGTGGCTGGTGGTGGTGGCTAGGGTCAGAAAAAAGGGAAGAGAAAAGGAGGAAGGATCGGGGTCTTACCTTGGCTTGGTGGCATCTCGAAATCCAACTGGTGGGCACAAGTCTAGAAAAATTAGCAAATAGCGAAGGAAAAGGAGAGAGAAGAGAGGATCAGTGCCGGTCTAGAGTGCTTTGGAAGGAGGAGAGGATAATTTATGGGGGATTTTCTTGGTTTTGGTTCTTGAATAGAATAAAAATCTATCATAAATAAATATAATAAAAGGTTCAATTCCAATCATTTATTAAATAATATAATTAAACCAAGACTGGTTCAAGCATCTAAATCCAATATCACATACCAAAGCCATATTTTATAATTCATAAATAATTAACTATAAAATTATAATAATCTAATAAACTAAGTTCATCCACAAAATTTTTAAGATTGCTAGTGTAGACCTCTAAGTCTCGATCTTTCATCATTCTTAGTAGTCTTATTAATTCTTTAAAAAAAAGATAAAAAAATATGAGCCACACTAGCTCAGTAAGTAAAACCTATATTTATTGGATCAAACATAAATTTTTTTATGATAATACAGCATCAAAAAATAATAAATATTATAAATAAAATATTTATAGAATATATAATAAAATAAGTTATAAACCAGTCATGCATGTATAAATCATGAAAATTTCATAAACATGATTCGTAAGTTATTCTTGTCATGTGTTCATATTATGGTTTGAAACATTGCTCTCAGGTATTCTTGTTACAGTTACTTTGTATCTGTGATAGGGTCAGTATTTTTAATCAACGAAGTTCTTTATTTTATATGTCAACTTTATACCTGCTGGCAGAACCTGTGTTTGTATGGGCGCTAGCTCTAGATATTGATTTTTTCAATACTAAGGATTCATTCATAGTTATTTGAGAGTCTTTAAAATATTTATATATATATTTTAAAACATACATATATATAAATATAAAAAATAAAATTATTTTAAAAATATATTATTTTAAAAAATATATTATAAATCACTTATCATAATAAATATACTTTTCATATCTCATATGCTGATCTTTATTTTATGAAAATATTATTTCTTTAGTAATAATGTATTTGCATGAAAATATGATAATTTAAAATAAATAAAGAATATAAGATTTACTTATCTTGTTCATCTTATATCTTCAAATTTTGTTAGACAAATTTATTATTTTATTTAAATATCAAAAATACATGATCAATTTCTATTCGATGAATATAATAAAATTAAATCATAAGGAAAAAGACTGTTGACTGAGTGGTTGGTTTGATAGGCTATCAGAGCACTAGGACAATTCAGAACCTCCTAGTTGAAGGTTAGATCTAAGTGACTCGATCAAAAAATCATGAAGTATTGATTAGATTAGGACTAAGATCAATCAATAGAGTTCATCAATAACAGATTTCAAAGATACTCGATATGGCCAGGATAATTGGTTCGATAAGTTACTCGGGCATCAGGGTGGTTCAAGGCCTTCTTGCGAGGGTCAAATTGGGCCCTAGGGCAAAAGATAAGACTAGCAACCTTTGTACTCAAGTCGATAAAGAAGCAATTAAGTGTCTATTAAGCCTCTCCTTCTTTAACCATTAGGGCGAGTGATTCTTGAGTAGCAAGTCCAAGCAGAAGTTGAGGTGATTGAGACCCAAGTGAAAATTGAAAATCAAGGCAGAGATTGAAAAATATCTAGATTGGCTTGCTAATATAGCCCTTTACAAAGAAATTAGCCCGGAACGGCGGTAAGTTATTCGAACATTGCCTATTGCCAACTTGGAATAGCGTCTGCCGTCCTCCCTATAGTTGACTGAGGCTTCTGAAAAGAGTGAACAATAGCTAAAAGGGCATGATGATGAGGAGTAAATAAGTGAGATTCAATGAAATGAAATGAATAGGCTAAGTGAAAATGCAAGATGACCTATGAACCTATGGCTTAGTTGGAGGATTGACAGTTGGAGATGTCTGATTTGACGAGATAACAAATTGCTGCGAATGCCTATCAAAACTCGATATAGAAATGTCATTGGGAGTCCTGTGAGCCGACCTTTTCCTCGAGCATGTCTTTTAGTCCTTGAGAAAACAACTTGTAAAAGCGGTTAGCTCTTGCTTCTAGGTAAGTAGGCTGCTGTGAGGATTGTTGTCCCTGCAGCGAAAGTAATTAATTTTTCGGTAGCTATATGTTAAGCCGGTTTGTTTGACTACTCTCCCATATAATTCAAATTATTCTCTGGCCATGAATCAAACACGTCGAAAGATATAGCTATTTCGATTTCTATTACAATTAATTTCAATTTTGATTCCATTATAATTTCTGTCGCAAACCAAACATGCCTTACATTCTGCCTTCTCCTCTCCTGTCTTTCTAATCCCCGAGCCTAACGTTTCGTGTAGATTAAGCCCATGATCATGCAAGTGGTACGTCGTCTTTGTAAATGTAATAGTAGTCAGCATTAGCAGGTGTGAGCGTGCATACAGAATGCTTCAGTAGGCATTTTGCAAAGTTAGATGAAATAGTAGTCAGCATTAGTACGTCGTCTTTGTAATGCCCACCCATTTTCATGCATCATCTTACCTTACCTAGGCCGGTGCTAGCTCCCGTACCGACCAGGAATCAAACCTCCTATCTCTTGGTTAGAGGGTTACAGGTGATATCATGGAAAATAAAACTTGATGATAGTAGAATCTTTATGTATTTAGTCAATTTTTGATGAAAGAAACATACTTGATTGACTTTTATGTGAGAGAGGTGTGGATCACCATCTGACAAAAAGGACAGTGGATGGAATATTTTTACCCATATCACGAAGTCATTTGTAACTTGGCATTTTACACCCTATTTTGCTAGTTTTTTTTTTGGTAACCACCCATTTTGCTAGCTGAAAACTTAAAAAAAAAAACAAGTTCTTTCTACGGCCTGCTTATTTCATGCCAGAAACCGGTTCCTCTATCAGTTCGCTAAAGCCAAAATTGCGTGAACAAATTTCTCCCAAAAGGCATCAAGCAATAAAGAAATTATATGAAGAAAAACAGAGATTTACAAGTGTCTTGCTTTACCTCCACCGGAAGAATCGAAGGACTGCCCTAAATACGGCCTCAACATTGTTGGTCAATGGTCAATGGTCAAGGATCGACAAGGAAGAAATGAAACACGTTTCACCATCCTCCCTTTCTCCATCTATGTCGAAAAGTTTGAGGCTATTACTCTTCCATTCTCCTCTTCCTCGTCCCTTTTGTTCTTCACCTTCCCTTGCAAGTCTTAATTGCCGGCACGAGCATAAGGACCCTCCGACAAACACCCCTATCCGACACCAACATCTTTCATGAGTTCTCCTATCGTCAATACGACATCTGTGAAGCGTCTTCGGACGGTATGCTACGAAAAAATTGGGTCAGCTCTCAAGGAGTATTTCTTGGAAAATCGCCCCTCCTATACTCTCTCCCCCTCTTGTTGTTGGAGGTCACCATAATATTATTATCATCAAATGCAATTCACCACGTCCTTAAACACCTTGGCCAATCTCGAGTTGTCTCGCAGATGGTGGTATGACTTTTTAACCCTGTTCTCCCACTCTATCTTCCTCTCGTTATGAATATGAAGCATGAAGCATCCAACTGCCTCATGCATACAATTAGAGATGCTAATTCATACAAGGAATGAGAGTTGCCAATTCATATTCTCTCTATCTCTCTTATTGTGAATATGAACAATGAAGATTAATTCAATGGGGTTCGGATTGTACCTTTCGCATACAAGAATGATGGATCTTTTTGCAGGATGTCGGCCATCGGATCGCACTTTGCATAACTTTCAAAGCCCTCCAGCTTCTTTCTTCCATCAATTAGCACAGATCATAAGATAAAGACGGTGCTTTGAAAGCTATGCAAAGCGCGATCCAAGGATTGACACTGTGAAAGAAGATCGATCAATCATTCTTTAATGCGAAAGATACAATCCCAACCAAATCCAACTGTCTAATTAATTTATACAACTAGAGATGTCGATTCATATATACAAGGCCATTAACTATCATCACAAAGACAACCATGACATGTTATAACAAATTCAGATTCCTGGAGCAAATCCTTCTGCCAAATAGTGACTAATGAACAATTAAAGCTCCATCATAAGAATGATTATCTGAGTCTTGGAGTATTATTGTCCTGGCGTGGCACAGACGGGCATACTACTGGGGCGGTCGGTGCTGGGGCAGATCAAGAAGTTTCGGAGGACCGTGTTCCCGGCGCGCGGCACCTTCCTCCTGGACACCCTCTCCTTCTTCAGCCTCATACTCTCTCTCTTCACCATAGGCATCAAGACCGACCTCAACCTCATCAAGAAGCCCGGCAAGCGTGCGCTCATCATCGGCATCGCTGGCTCCGTTCTCCCCTTCGTCCTCTCGTCCTCGGTCATCATGGTGATGCGGCCCCTCTTCCCTTCGGACCTCCGTAGCACGGTCCTCTTGGTTTTCGCTTCCCGCATCTCCCTCTCGTCCTTCCCTGTCATTGCCGACGCCCTCGGCGAGCTCCGCCTCCTCAACTCCGAGCTCGGCCGCATAGTCGTGTCAGCCGCACTCGTCACCGACGTCTTCAGCTGGGTTATTTTTGTCGCTTTCACCACGTACGGGCTGGTCACGGAGGCCCGGAGCCCGGCGTGGGCGGTTGCCAGCGTGGCGGCGTTTGCACTGCTGGTGCTCTTCATCGTGTTCGTGGCACGGCCAGCGACCAAGTGGGTGGCGAAACGGACGCCGCCGGGGAGCTGCTCGACGAGGGGCCCTTCGTGTGGCTGCTATTGACCGCGCTGGCATTGGGGCTGCTGACCGAGATTATGGGGTACCGGTCGTTGCTGGGGCGGTAATGCTGGGGCTAGTGCTGCCGGGGGGGATGCCGGTGGGGTGACGATGACGGAGAGGGTCGACTCCTCCTTCTTGGCGTTGTTCTTGCCTTCGTACCTGGTGTTGGCCGGGTTCAGGACGGACTTGTCCATGGTCCATAGCTTGGACGAGTGGGGGCGCTGGAGCTGGTGGTGATCATGTGCTACGTGGGGAAGCTGGTGGGCTCCGTAGCCGCCTCCCTCTACTTGAAGATGCCGCTCCGGGATGCCATCACTGTGGGGCTTATGGCCAACATTAAAGGGATCATCGAAATCTCCTTCATCAATGATTGGGTGACAGGGAGGTGAGGCATCAACTTCTCAGCCTGCCTTAATATAAGAAGGCAAAATAGTAATAATAATAATAATAACAATAATAATAATAATAATAAAGCCAAAGACCCTGCCCTCAAAATATCTTTATTGAAATAGATGCAATTTCTTGATGATGCTCATGACTATCAAGTATTTAGCGCCGTACAAGTCATAGGATTGTGTCGAATATTCTGAACTGGTGCAATATTTCTCGAGTAGCGTTGCTTGTAATTTTAATTAACTTGGGTATGAAAGCATGCATGCATAAATGGTCGCAGGTAGTGACGGTGGAGCACTACTCGATCATGACGCTGTCGATGATGTGCATCACGGCGGTGACCGTGCCGCTGATCAAGCTTCTGTACAACCCGTCGGTGCGGTACGTCTCCCGGAAGCGGCGCACCATCCAGCACACGAATCCCAACTGCGAGCTCCGCCTGCTGGCCTGCATCCACAACCAGGACCAAGTCGCCGGCGTCCTCGACCTCCTTGAGTCCTCTCACGCCACCCGCGACTCCCCCATCTCCCTCACCGTCCTCCACCTCTCCGAGCTCGTCGGCCACGCCGCCTCCATCCTCCGCCCCACAAGCGTACCCACCGATCGTCCGCCAACCCCTCGCCCTCCGACCACATCGTCAACGCCTTCCGCTACTTCGAGCAGCAGCAATCCTCCCCCGGCGCCGTCTCCGTCCACCCCTTTGTCGCCATCTCCCCCCACTCCAGCATGTACAACGACGTCTGCTCCCTCGCCCTCGACCGCAAGGTCCACGTCATCCTCCTCCCTTTCCACAACAGTCGGATTTCGTGAGCGAGACCGCCAGCCATGCTTTCCGCTCCCTCAACCGCTCCGTCCTCGACTTCGCCCCTGCTCCGTCGCCATCCTCGTCAACCAGAGCCTCCCGGGCGGCACCACCTGCGCCCGCACCAACTGCCTCCTCCAGCGTGTCGCCGTCTACTTCCTCGGCGGCCCCGATGACCGCGAAGCCCTCGCCTACGCCTCCCGCATCGCTGCCAACAACGACATCTACCTCGACATCATCCGTATCGTCTTGCGTGGCAACAGCACTAATGCGGAGCCTGACGAGGAAGCGCTGCAAGATGAGCGCCTGATGGAGGAGTTCCGCGACCGCCACGGCCGCAACGAGCGGATCGTGTACATGGAGAAGGCGGTGGAGGATGGTGAGGGGACGGCGGCGGTGGTAAGGGAGCTGAGCAACAAGTACGACTTGTTGCTAGTGGGGAGGAGGAAGGGACTGGAGTCGTCGCCTTTGACCAGCGGGTTGTCGGAATGGAGCGAGTTCCCGGAGCTGGGAATCATTGGGGACATGCTTGCGGTGGCACACTTCGAGCGGATGGTGTCAATAATGGTGGTGCAGCAGCAGCAGCTGGACAGAGTGGCAGGGGAGGGAGGAGGAGATGGTGGTGGTGGTGTTGCTGGTGCAAGGGTGGAAGAACGGGCAAGAATGGTGGCTAACATCCTCAATCCCGACAATAAGCTGCAGGAGGAGGTGAAGGATGTTTGATTCACAGACAGACTTAAAAAACTAATTAGACTATAGAGGTTTTCCATTTGGGAGTTTTGTTTGGAGATTTCGAATTATCGTAGTAGTCTTCCGGCCGCACTATTCCAGGACTTTGGAGGATTGACGTGGTATAGAAGAAGGAATTGGGTTCGAGCAGCCAAGTTTCTCATGGCTCCACCAGACCAAGTTCAGTCCATGGTTTCTAAGTATCGTACCTTAAACACAACTCTTAAAGCTTGTCACTCATTGTACTGGCCGGCCATGAGTGTATTTAAGATTCTTTGTACAGTTATGGTTTCGACCGGACCGAGTTCGAGTTTATCGGGTTCCAAGTACTGTACTTTCAGCAGGTCTCTTAAATCTTATGACGCATTTTCTCATACGCGAATCTTGAGGACGTGGATCTTTCTGTTCTGCTCATATATTGCTTCCATGCATGCGTTTAAATATTTCTATGCACTCTCTTTGGTGAGAAGGATATGGATTTTATATATGCATGCACGTAATTCCAAACCTATGTTCAATACGGCAGAGCCGCATGTGGCAAGGGTTTAAACAATTCATATACCGTATCGTATTTGCCAGCTATCGGCCATTTGCTGCACATTGGTTGTTGGGAGCGATCAAGATTCCATTGGTAGTGAAATGGACTGAGCAACAGAGACGGAAACAAAACAAAGAAGCTCCAATTTTCACATAGCCACAAGCAACAAGGTAAACTTGGCTGACCTGTTCTTATTTGTTGGTAAAGGATCTGTTCTTATTCTAATCTATCTCTATTCTCTCAATCATGGTCTTCCTTCACGTTAGTAGTAATCTAGAATCTACGCAGAGTCATGTTCCAACAGCTAGCATGGCATCTTCCCTTTGACGCATGGCGTTTCAAGAAGAGAAAGTTAAAAGACCAAGAATGCATCGATGATGGATCTTGGCATTCTTGGGCAAAGAAGCCGCTTTAACTACAATAGAGAAAATATCGCTAATAGTTTTGAAAAGTCATGATTGAATAATACGTATAAATAACTGGCAAAACATAAGCAGCACTTCACCACCATTCGTTAGATTCCCATATATTCCTTTGTATAAGAAGAGAAGTCCCCTCTTAGATCTCAACACCATATAAATTGACCTAAATAAGCTTCCTTGTGATATTCTTGAGTGAAGTAACTATTTTGGGATGTGGTAAAATTAATGCTGATCTATCTGTAGTCTTTGAAGGAACTAAGAAACATTAATTCATTTATTGTCTGCCAAGAGAATTAATAGAAAGGCTATATTCTTGTTAGAACTAATTAACAGTAAGGTATACACAATTATATTTTTTCATTTTTCTTCTTTTTTTTGGGAACAAATGTGTGACAATTCAAAAACTCATGCAAAAAATTAGTCAAAGATATTATTTGAATTACTTGGTTCTGTACAAGAGTTCAGAATTTTCTAACGAATAGCTGATATTGGACTAAATGCACGTCACTACATATTCTCATATACTCTCCATTAAATTTTAACATCCTTGTCAGATTAAGGATCTACATTCATACATCCATTTATAAATATCACAATTGGCCTATGGCTAGTCCAATGAATCCATGCTACAATATCTTCTAGTCTATATAGATTAGAAGTTAGATCGACTTTGATATCATTTATCAAAATTAAAGATTATATCTAAAAATTAGTTAAAAAATTATTTGAATTATTTGATGTTGTATAAAGGTCTGAAAGCTCTCCGGTGAATAACTAATAAGACTAAATATATATTTATACTAGTCCTCACGAAATATATGTAACTATAGCTATGTCACAGTATAGATCGATGGTAAAGAGAGAAAACATCTAATACAATCTAATAGTACTTGATTTTTATTTTGTCTTCTCTTTTTTTTTGTGGAAAATAAAAATACAATACTACAACCACAACAAATTATTTATTTTCAAAAAATTTAAACTAGCTAGAGTTCTTAATTATCTTCTTGATGAGCCAAAATAATTGATATGGGGATGCACGATAACCCTATTTCAAAAGAAAAAATAAAAGAAAACAAAAGAAAAACTAAAGTCTACAAAATGCTTTGAGTGGCATACTTTTCAAAATTATAATTTTAGAGTATGATTTATTTGTTTTATTTTAGTTGCTGGAATTAAAGAAGCAAACGTGAGAAAAACACCATTTGTTTCAGCAAAAACATTTTTGCTAATCTGAAGTGTAATAAAAAATAATGTTCAATATAATATTACATTAAAAGATTTTTTTTTTAGCCTATCACTACCTACGTTACCTACCCTCCCTTCTCGGCTTTCTTGCACAACACTTATAATCTACCTATCACAACTAGTGGGTTTATTTCTGTCAACTCATTTATTAATTCTGCATAACGTAGAAGCGAGCGATGTAGCATCTGCCATTAAATTTTTATATTTTAATTGAATTTTGATATGTCAAGCTGACTTACCTCATATATGACCTACCTCTCCATGTACGGACATGGTACCATCTTATGTCAATCTGAGCGAAGGTTTATCTCTTTTATACTTAATATTACTTTCCATCAAAATCTTAAATAATCTATAACTTATTATAATAATTGGTGCTGTTGTTCTGTTAGCAGCCTTGACGATTATTATTATGGAATAGCGATGAATTCTGGCAGCTATTTGAAAGATACGAAACTTTGGGAAATACAAACAAATTTAATATTCTCATCAAACAACAGCTTCTTAGCTGTCCACCATATTTTTTTAAACCGAGACTTCCACATATTCTAAGAATAGGAATCATTTGGCATGGTTGTTATAAATAACCCCTCGTGATCGATGACTTGATCCAAGAGTTGTAGCATATGGTTTTGTTTAGAAAATGGGCCTGCATTAGCTGGAAGTGCCATACCCTTAATAATATTATTCTAGCTCTTGCTTGTAATCTAGGGAGAATAATGGAACGGGCACCAATATTGATCTCTTCTTTGTTTAAAATCATAATCGTGGCCAACCCAAACTCTAAATGTGGTTGAGGAGCATAAACATTTTCCATCATAGATCCCATGGTGCCGTGCTTACGCTGCAATGATTATGAAGCGCCATTGCTAGGTACTATGTCGTTATCATTAATTAATTGGTAAGTTTTTTGACCTCCTTGAGGGAAGTTAGGTCAGTTTTTTTATGAAGGTTGTAATTGGGAGGATTAGGGTTCAGGTCCCCACAGGCCAGCTAGATAATGCAGCCTCAAGGGTTGGAATAATTAGAAGAAACTATGGATGTATAATGTGTGCTATCTTATTTTGTTCATTTCAATAAAGCTTTCATGGCTCCTTGCCAAGCGATGGAGTGCGAAAGGCTTCATTGTATCACCTCTCTGACCTAACTAGTTTATGCCCATGATCGAGGATATAACAAATTAGAGCAAACCAAGATATAATATTTTTTTCTTCTCAAAAGGAGGATATAAATATTTTTTAGAAAAAGACAGCATTCGAAAAAGAGCCTCGCAGAATTTCATTAAGTGCATGAAATCTGAGGATGATGATAGCATCCAAGACGAGCATCAAAGATAACTCAAAAAGCTAAGATATCCGAGATTTAATATATAAATTTCATTTCGTATCACTTGAATCAATTCAGCTTGAAACTCAAAAATCCATTTAGAAAGTATTTGGTTCGCAACTGAAATCAAAATGAGAATGAGAACCGAAATGTCTTGGAATCGGAATCGGAATGGTCAAATCCTCCAAAATGTTTGGTTCGTGATCGGAATCGGAATGAAAATTTGAATCCATAAAGAAGAGTAAGGCTTGAGTTCTATATAAATTGAGACATTTCTATTCCACCTTGGAATCGAAATATCGAAATGGGACTCCTCCTAACCAAACGGTTGAAATGAGAGCCATCTATTCTGATTTCGATTCCAGACTCCCATTCTTCCCAACCAAACACCCCTTATTTCTTTTCTTCACTAAAAATTTAATATATAACTGCCATATATATATATATATATCTTAATTCAAAAAGAAGAGATACAACTCAGACTCAGAGTATATTTATACTTGAATTTTGATGTAGCTCTGGTTGAATTCCTATTATGCTAACATGGTCAGATTTGGTGTCATTCAGCGTTCCTTAGAGTCCAAGGTTTGAAAAACAAGGTAGAAATATTGTACAAATTAGTAAAAAGGAGCAACATCATCAACTTTTTTCTCACTTTGTGTTTCAATAGAACGATGGTGTTAGGAAGTTAACAAAGTCAAAAGATTGCTTGATGCTAGAGAGACGAGCTAGACATAAATGGATGAAGAAAAGGACTTCAGAGGGATTTGCGCACCTCAACGTCTTACCAGACCCAAAATTTCTAAATTACGAAAGGAAATAATTCTTAAAAAGTTGATCAATAGATAAATATGGCCATTAAGACCTGCATATGAAAGAAAATGCTTTCATTTCTTTGTACAACTTGGTGGATGTTAAAATACCAATCCCCATATGATTACACGCAGTTATTGCACCTTCTCCTAGTGCGCCAATCTAAGCACACTTCTTCAAGAAATGGTCCTCATAAAATACACAAGGTCCCACAACTTCCACCCATTTCCATGAAGTGGAGGAAAAAAAAGAATTTCATGCACTCCCCAGCGGCCAAGTTTGAGCCGGAAAAATACCAGATTCCGGTCTCTCGACATCTTCAAGGGTCTTCTGATATGCTCTCGAGGTGCGGCCGCCATACGCCAACCCGACCGCTCCTTCGCCGACGGTGGCCGGACTTCTTTTCCGACGGGACCTCCTTTAGGAAATAGTCCTGATCTGATACCTCAAACATGGCTGTGCTTCTCTGGTGTTGCTTCTTCTTCTTCTTCTTCCTCTTTTCTGTAAGTGATGACTCCGGAATTAGGAAGTAAATGTGACCTCGCTTAAGGTCGGATTCGGGTGACACGATCAAGATCTTATGGTTGACTCCTTGCAAGCATGGTTTGGTTATTATGTGGTTGGGGTTGGCCGCCAGGATTTCTCCGGCGGAGACCGGACGGCTGTACTCCTCGACATGGCCGTTCAAATGGACGATCCGAACGACGTCGAGGGCGCCGCATGGGAGGACGCAAGCCAAGCAACATCGAAGGCTGTTGCCCATCTTCTCCTATCTACTTCCTCTTTCCTCTCCTCCTCCTCTCTTCTTCTTCTTCTTCTTCTTCTTCTGGTAGGGTTGCCATGGTTATATATATATATAGAAGCAATCACTTGAATTTGAATAACTAACATGAAAGCCATGTTGCACCGCGACAAAAAGGTTCCTTATTCTAGGGTGGTGGTTTCATTAGACTTGTTCTATACCATTTAAAAGGTGGAAAGTTTGTTCCCAACCTTATCTAACTGCTTAAAAAATGGACAGCAGCACCTCTTCATCATGTTCTCTGGGGCCTACAGAGTTTTATAAACTTTTTGTGACATCTTGATAGCCTGGACTATCTTTTTTATGTCCACAGGGTGGCAGCCTGTAATGCAGGTACGGAAGAGGCTCATCGGGTGTGCCACGTACCATCACGAGTCAACTGGAATGGTTAACATATTCCCAGAATACGCGTTGCACATTAAGTACAATAATGCACCTAGGAGGGTTAGCTATTTCAAATGTTTGGCTATGTTGTAAGCATATCTCAAACACGTTTTATGGTTATCAAACCTTTCCTAATCTTCAAATTAGATTTTCGGGGGAAGTTTTACTAAATAAGTGATTTTCGTAGCATTAAACCCATAGTAAAGCCCTGCGAAACCCATTTTATTTTTATGATATGGTGATCTATTAGTCTAAAACATAATTATAGGATTTTTATCGATGATCCAGAACTGCTTAATGTTTGCTGAGTTGTAGCTGATACTATATTTATTGCAGGATTTTGTTTAATACTGCATCAAATTAATAAGGATACTAGTATACTACCTGTTATTTTCATTATTTTTTCTGTGACCTGGCTGCTTTAAACGGGCTTAGTTTAAAATTGGAGTTAAATTAATCAGAACCTCTTAGTGCGCGCAATCATAAAAATATAAAACAGTATCAGCCTTCATATTTGAGAGCAGACCACCATTTGATGTAGTAGAGCCTACCAAATTCAGAGTCCTCATCATCTTTATCTGTTATTTCTCCAAAATGGTGCATAATATTATTAATCTTATTGTGCACATAATCTTTATCCACTTACAGATTAATGAGTGTCTAACAAAAGTTTTCCAATGATATTGTTGTACTATTCCAAAACAAGCCCCCTTATTTCTTGGCCATGATGCTTAATGGTTCTCATCTAAAGTTGCAAACATGCCTGCATGGCGGGTGGCCTTCTGGCTCGGTGCATACCCTCGGAGCCGTCCAAATCTCTCATAGAGATGCGCCCAGGGAGACACAGCGTGTAACAAGCCTCACTGATTCCGGGGCTGTTGCCGGCCTCGCCACCATGATAGAGTAACCTTTTTCGAGCCAATTTAGACACCACTCGATGATGTAGGCTTAGGTTAAGGAACTAAAGTTGTCAACCGATTTAAAACTGATCATCTTTCAGGGTTTTTTTTAAATATTTCTTTATTTCATATTTCAAAACTATCCTTTTCTCAACTATTTTCAAAACTACGGTCTATCTCAAAATCGCCGGTTCAATTGGGGATTTCACGGCTATCTTGGCACTGAGATGGTCGGGGAGGGAAATCGCTGGCTGCACTGGCGATTTTTTCAGAGATTGTCGGCTCAACCAGCGATTTCTCTTCTCTTCTTTTTTTTTTTTTTTTATATATGGGGTGTAAACGGAGGGCAGAGGAGGAGGAGGTGGCGTTTGGGGCCGGTCAGGGGTGGCACTGGTACCGATGGGGGGTGGCATGGGTGGGGAGATTGGGGCGGTGGGGATTGCGGTGGGTAGGGGTGCACGATCGGGGACGGCATGGGCGGGGCAGGGGCCGGGAGGTGCACGATTGAGAGAGGTGGAGGGGTTGCGGGGATGGGGGTGCGCGGCAGGGGCGGCGTGGGTGGCACGGGGGTCGGGGTAGCGGGGGCCGGGGGGCAAAAGATGGGTTGGTCGGGGGTTTGGGAGGAAGAGAAGAGAG
>KE504699.1:1130718-1141493 GCA_000441515.1 Elaeis oleifera
GGGTAAGTACCAGAGCTTAGCTATAGAAGAAAGAAGGACAACAGTTTAAAGAATTACGGGAGGGCTTATCAACAAAAATGGACAACCTGTAATGTAAAAGCAACGTACAAAAGGAAAGACTGTCCCAAACCAGAAAACCATTCACATAAAAAGAAATAAAAAATAATAAGAGGTACAGTTGAAGATTTTTCATAGCCAAAGTAGCAAAAAGGATTGTAGACTTGAAGTAACTTGATCCAACCTCTGATCCAAGCTATACTAATGGGACTAACAGAAGAAATATCCAAGATGGTAGTAACCGTGACTAGGGGTGCAAATGAGTCGACTCGAATTGGGTCACGGGTGATTCCGATTCGTTCCGATCTTTTGATCAAATCTGTATATTAAATTCAAATTCAATCTAATAAAAATTATATCAAATTCATATCAAATTTTTTGATTCAATATGTCATCAATTCAGATTGGATCCATTTATAACTCGATCTCGATTCATGAAATATGGGTTCGATTTGGTTCGGATCGGATCAGTTTGGTCCCAATCCATGCTTTATTAGTTTGATTTTTGTCAGGTCTGCCCTTATTAATTTGAGTTGTAGTATTTAGCTGGTGCACTTCTTTTCTGCCAGACACTTGCTGATTTTAGATGGAATAGATGTTTTGTTGTAGGTACTGTAATCTATGCCCAGGATTGCTTACCAGAAACAAATGGGAAGGACCAAAATGCGCACCACCATGTATGCCGTCCCGAGCGTTCCCTTCCCCAGTACTTCCGCAGAAGCTCTTAATAGATCCTCCAGATCGAACGGCCTCGCCCGCTCCCAAAAACACCAACTTCTTCCCGCCGCCTCTCCCTTCGCCGCGGCCGCATGCGAGCCGGCCCCGTTCTCATTCCCTCCCCACCGCCGCCACTTTCGGCGGCTTCCTAGCGGCCCACTGCAGAGTCCCATCTTCAAGAATGCCTCTGCCGGCATTTTCCAGAGCTTGGACAGGATAGATCCGTCGAGCGAGTTGATGATACGTTGAACTAGACTAGGTTCGGGAGGTTCAGTTCCGGGATCTCACCCAAGAGCTGGTTGTTCTGGAGGTAGAGCGTGCCGAGGCGGGTGAGGTTGTTGAACTCCGGCGAGATATCGCCGGAGAAGTCGTTCCCACGAGGTTGAGGCAGACAAGGTTTTGGAGCGAAGAGAGGAACGTCCGGTTCTCGCCGGAGAAGCGGTTGCCCTCGAGGTAGAGGTTCCGAAGCTGGGAGCACTTGGCGAGGTCCACCGGGAGGTGGCCGGAGAGGGCATTGTAGCGGAGGCTCAGCGTCCAGAGCGCCGTCAGGTTGCCAACGATGCTCGTCGGAATCTGACCCATAAGGCCAACGGGAGATAGGCAGAGGACGATCACGCGACCAACGTCGCAGGTTACGCCCAGCCACGAGCACGGCGTCATGGAATCATTCCACGAATCATTCCACGGGAGTGTCGCAGAGTCAATCTCATGAATCGGATCGGATCATTCATTTTAAAATTAAATAAATTTAAAAATTTATAAATTAAATTAAATTATATCATATCAAATTTAATAAATTTAAATTATTTAAAAATAAATGAATCTAATTTTAGAATCTAATTCAGCTTCGTAAATTTTTTAAAATGATCTAAATTCGATTGAGTCACGGATCAATCCGGTTCATTTACAATTTTAACTGTAGCATAAGTGGAGTGATTCGGGTACATAATACTTAATCACCCTCAGCTGGTTTAACAAATGCCATGTCAGTCGCTTGAATGCAGAGAAACGCTTACAAGTTGAGTCCCATTCTGCACCACAGCACATCAGCTGTCCCAACCACAAAATTTCATACTTCCTAGCTTTAGAAGACCCAAGTAAAATAGCAAGACAAGTCTTCAGCTGAAAAAGATTTGTAAGAATATCCTGCACCCAAATAGTATAACAAAAAGGCACGAGATAGAAATAAAACTCCTACAAAATACACCGTAAAGATTAAACTCAGAGCTGGAATAGTCAAAGTAGCACTGCATGTTCTCCCAGAATTCCAACTTCTGACAAAGCCAACATCGCTGGTGTACGAATAACAATCTCTCATGCATCAAAAGAGGAAAATGAAACCAAAAGAAAACTGTATAAGCTTCATCATCGTTCAAAAAATGTTCGCCAATAATCAGACATGAGAATATCCATAAAATCAGATTGCAAAAGCTGACTAGGATATATATTAAAATCCCCAACTTAGCTATAGAAGCCAGATAATCAGCCGCTCGATTTGCTTTTCGAAGAACATGAACCACCTTGAAAGTTTGAAAGAAATTTTTCCAAGAATATAAATCCTATTACAATGGGTGTGGCAACTTAGTATTTCGATGTTGCTGTTTGAGCCACTGGATGACAGTCATCGAGTCACCTTCCACCCATAGTTCCAAGACATGAAGCAGCTGGAAGGCTATCTTACACCCCATCTAAGCTGCCACTATTTCAGCATGAGGAACTGAGGAGGGCGGCAATTTCTTGCCACCAGCTCTCACCAGTTTCCCATAATGATCCCGAATTATAAAGGCAGCTGCATAATCATTTGATTTTACCGAAGCATCAAAATTGAGCTTAAAGACACCCTTAGGAGGGGAAGCCAACCAACCAACTTTGTATCTTGGTTTTCAGATGAACTGAAATTAAAGCTTCTCAGTTCTGTGGCACATCTCTTAGCTGGTTATAATAAGAATCTTGCATGCAATCTAATGAATTGTACATGGCATATCTCAACAGGTGAGGAGGAGTTATTGTATTATATTGAAACAGCCTATCATTGCGAGCGTGCCATAATAACCATACCACACAAGCGGCAATTTGCTCCATCCCCTTTGTAACCTGGGAGTCAAACACAAACTGTTTCAGTTGCTGCAAAGAAGATAGTTGTAAATTCAGACTACTAAAATTGTTGAAGAGCTGCCAGTAATGCTTAGCATATGTGCAGTCAATAAATATATGCTCACTGTTTTCCACCAACTTGGTGCATAGATCACAATGTATTTGTTAATTGGAATAATCTGATAATGGCACAACAAATCTTTGCTTGGCAACCTTCTCCACATTAGTTTCCACCAGAAATATTTGACCCTCATTGGCACCTGTATTCGCCATACTTGATTAAAATAAGCACTAACACCAGTTTCACTTGGTTGATATTGCAAGTTTTGAAAATCCTTAAGCCTAATTTTTGTTGCTGCACTCGACCCCCATCCGATATAATCCTTCCAGGCATCCTGAGGTATTGGTATAGCTCTTACTTTGTCCTTCACTTCAGTGGGTAAAAAAGCAGATAATTTATGATCACCCCATTGCCTATCTGATGTTATTAAAGTCTGAACCGTCCATCGATCAAAGGTAATGTCCATATTGAGAAAAGTAGGCATCTTAGACAACGGCACCACATGAAACCCAGGGATCATACATAACATTAATATCTGTCCTTGTTCCAATGGTCCACATAAAATGATGTTGAATCTTGGCCCAGCCCCTGCTTAACAATTCTGCTCCATATAGTTGAACAGTGAGGAGGTTTAAAATAATTATACCCAATTATTTGAAAGTTATACTTTGAAGCCACCACCTTGGCCCATAAGAATTTGGATTTAGAACCAGCTGAGCAGCCATTTTACTCAAGAAAGCTTCTTTCTTCTGCACCAGTGAAGACAGTCCCAAATCCACCGGCCTATTTTGGAGAACAAATTGTTCCCATGAAATAAGATGAAGATGTTGACTGTGAATTTGGTGCACCCATAAAAATGCTCTAAACTCTTTCTCCAATTTATTTAATACCATATTTGGCCCATGAATATATAGAAATCAAACAATATATTGGTAGGGATGATAACACCAACTGCAATAGTATCATTCTCCCAGCAAAGGAGAGTGCCTTCCAATTCTAGCTATCAATTCTTTTAGTATTAGCCTCCAACAAGAAATTAAAGTATGAAGCTGGCAGCTTGTCCCCTGATATCGGCACACTTGAATACTTTCAACGTCCCTTTTTTTCTACCATCGGCAATATGGCACATATAGTTCATTTTGTCCATTGTGTTGAAGGGCTGAAGGTGACATAAAATTATTTTGATTCACTAACTGACTAGACATTGAACAATAAGCCTCCAAAATTGTCTTGATACATATATCTTCTTTTGTAGTTGCCCTAGCCACCAACAAACATCATCAGCGTAAAAAATATGAGACAATTAAGATCCATTTGATCCCACTTTATAGACTCTTAACAGATTCCATTGCACTGCCTGATTTATCATTGTAGTCGACATTTTTGAACACAAAAACACAAAATATAAAGGTAAGGAGAAAGTGTGCACCCCTGTCTTAGGTCTCTCGATGAAAGGAACAAATCCGTGGGAGAACCATTCACCAAGACAGACATTTGAAAGTCCATGACACAGTTAGATATCCACTTAATAAAATGTACGGTGGAAGTTAAAATGTCTCAAAACTTCCAACGGCCAATAAATTCGATCATATGCTTTCTGCATATCTACCTTGAGAGCCATCGTGCTATGATGTCAAGGGGCTCGTGCAAGAGAGTGCATAATCTTCTGATCAAGTAGAATATTTTTTTCAATGTTCCACCTTAGTACAAATGCTCCTTGCTCATTGGACACAAAAGTTGATATGACTGGCTTCATTCGGTTAACCAAAATCTTGGCCGCTATTTTATAAATAGTATTACACAAACTGATTGGTCTATAATCATTGACAGTGGATGGATTTTGCTTCTTAGGGATAAGAACAATAAAAATGCTTTTCCAACACTTAGGCATATATGAAAACTTGAAAACATATTTGATAGCATCAATCACCTCTCTTCGAACTATGTTTCAAAATGCTGGAAAAAAAAGCTTGAAATCTATTTGTTCGAAGTCATATCCCTTATCACCTCCTCAATCTCATCATCCGCAACTGCTTTAATCATATCTATATTTTGTTCAGTTGACAAGGCTGAATCTGCGAGTCCAAGATCGATGTCATCAACTTCAGCTTGAGCTTGCCACCTATTTTGAAATTGAACAAGAACACATTCCTTATAATTTCAACATCCTCAACTAAAACCCCCTGGAATCCAAAATGCTAGATATTCTATTTTGCCCTCTTCTAAGAATAGTGGAGAGATGGAAATAAGTGGTATTTGCATCTCCTTCTTTGATCCATTGCATTCTAGATTTTTATCTCTATAAAACTTCTTGAAACTACAAATTATGCTTATATTGTCTCAACAGGGAGAGCAAATGCATATGATCTTGAATAGACAATGCACCATTTTGTTATTCTTCTTGTTGAAGTAATAGAATTTGCTGATTTAATTCTTGACCCCTTTTAAATATATTTCTAATAGAATGTTTCCATCTTCGAACAGCATCCTTGGTTGTTTAAGAAGCTTGGATAGCTTAATAGCAGGAGAAAAGTGTCAACTACACCTCCAAGGTTGATGAACACAATCCCAAATACCTTCTATATACAGCCACATCTTTTCGAACTTGAATGATATATATCCCCTTCTCTAACTATTGGAAATAGTGAGAAGGGTTGGTGATCAGAAGCAATTCTTGCCTGATGTTGAACTTTGGATTCAAGGAATAAATCCATCTAATCTTGTGACACAAAAATCCTATCCAATCTTTCCCATACCCTTGCCTGGCCCAGGCTGTTATTACACCAATAAAGATGGTCCATCATACCCCAAATCAACAAGACTGGATTATCTTAAGAAGTCTTTAAATTCTATAATTTCTCTATTAAGATGAAAAGCTTTTCCACCTTTCTTGTCTTCTGGTTTAGTATACAATTAAAATCTCTAAGTATAAGAGGTAAAGCCAATGCCTGTATTGCTGAGATTTGATTCCATAGTTGTCGACGCTCTACATAGGAAGTACTGGCATATACAGCTCCTAATAGCCAAGGCGGACCAGTGGAATGAATAATGATGCCAAAATCTACTTGTCTATTAGTATAAACAGAATCAACATTTCCCATTCCAAGCTTCTAGTCCACCATAATTCCACCTGATAACCCTCTCAAAGGGATCATATGCACTCCCCGATGAGGTCCGAAAAATCGTTGAAACCGACCAAATGTAGCCTCATCCAACCGAGTTTAAAAAATAAACAATATCTGGATCAAATTACCTCATTTATTTTAGCATAGTTGCCAAAGGACAGCTTTGCAGCCCCCTACAGTTCCATGCTAAGATATGCATTACACAGAAGTTGATGAGGAACCCGTTCCCATAGAATCTGACCCATACAAATGCAGCTGTGAATTATTACAACCACATGCTAATACTATGGTATCTTGGACCACAGTATCTTTTTGTAGATTTGTACAATCCCCCAATCTACAGACTTTGTTAATAACAACTTTAATTTAGAGAGATGAATATCATGAGTACCTGAATGCCCTGCAGATGTGTGCTGTTATTGCAGACCAACCTCTATTTGTCCCTGTACATTATTTTATTGTCCTTTTATGTTCCAGTTCCAAAGCCAGCCTCCTTGGAAACTACCGGCCTCCATACCTCTTTGATAGCTGGAGTCATCTTATCACGAGAGGTCCCTTGAGTGTACACAATCAACTGCATGCTTCTCCGGTTCATTTACAAGAAGTACCTCTTCCCGAACAATTACTTTAGTTTGAGGAGGTAACTCAGAATCAGAGGATGTACTTTTTGATATATTTTTGATCGGCGATCATTTATTTTTCTACGTCACTCCAACACCAGAAGACACAGCTTTTGCTGATGAGGATAAACTTATATCCATCAGTTGTGCAAGAGAATTCTCTCTTTCCTCTAATATAATTAACCCCAATATAATTACAATATTTATAATTAAATTTCTGCACTAACGATTAGCAGCTGTCAAAACTGTAGTGATTATAAATTAGTAGTTTCTAAAATTCAAACTATCAATCTGATTGATAATTCGAATATGATCCAAATCATTGATCAGATCATGCTCCTTTTGTGTGTGATCCCTCAGATTCTACTCTGTCTGGTAGTGAGATATACCATGATCTCCATCACAGTATCATCAAAACTCTTTTCGATGGGCTGAAACGATTCCAACTTACCTCAACAAAGATCGTTGATCCGAAAATGATCTTAGTGAGTTCTTGCGATCCCCAGTGACGCCTAGTAGTATGTAGTAGCAACCCAGCAGAACGGAAAATGAACCCCTAGGCGCAGTTGTCGTGTGATACAATCTCTCTATCGTGAGTCCCAACTTGATGGAGGTCATGGAGAACTCGTTAAACTCCATCATCAGTCATATGCTAAATTGACTCAACTCGAGTTCATCTGTGAATCCCGTGAAAATTCTTTCCAGTATTCACACTTACTTTGGCTAGAGATTTTCTAAACTCAGTCTTACAAATCGTATAGGACTTCTCTTTTTTTACTAAGGATGATAGATTCCATCTAGATGTATCCTATTCCAAACAGTAAACCTAAACCTACAATAGCCAACATACACAGTAAGGATCCGAATAGTTAGAGACCAAGGGAACGTGTAGTCAAACTAAGTAACCTCGCTGTGAATAGCCAACACACCGCAGGTCAAAGGATCAGTCACACCATTACAGCATCGAAAAATTATTGATGAATGAGTAGACATCCAAATGGTTCTCATATTGGTCACGCTCAGTGCAAGTTATTCTCTAACAACCACCTGCACTCTCACTCCAGTATCTTTACATCGCAGACTCGAGACTCATCTGTCCTAAAAGGAGGTGATCCGTGCATCGATCTTGAATGGATTGATCACTGTCCTCCGTGACGATCCTTCGATCGGAAGCATTTAGAAATTAACCACTAATGATGTATGTCTCAAATTCTCAACACTTTGAGAATATACAAATCATCTTATTAATCTCTAGGACAAATTATAGACACATAAGACATGATTGGTTATAAAACTGCCCATCAAGTACAAATATGCCCTAGAGAAAGTATGTGTCAGTCAAGATTGGCTTCTAGGGCACATATCTAACAAACTCCACTTGCACTAAAGTCAATCTGCCATTTTCTAAGCCCCATCTTCTGAAGATAGGCTTCGATTTTAAGCTGGCTAAGTGACTCGGGTCTACCATTATTATGTGAAGTTTACTCTCTGTACCTTCATATATTTCTACTTGAGGTAATCGCGTATATCTCTATTCTATGTGCATGAACTTCTGGTGAGACCTTGGCTTCTTAGCAAGGACTATGGACCATTATCTTTGTAGTACAATGTCATCACATCTAATGGTATGACATCAAGTTTCGCAACTATCATAAGAACCAGAATGCATCCTGCACATTTATAACATATTCAGTATCCATTGGTCGATTATCTGGAACCCTTCCAATAAATCGAACCAACATAACTCAAGAATACATGCTGATGTAGACATTCTTCCATCAGCATCACTGTATCTTCTCACTCTTAGCTCTAACCCTTCTTCAAAGACGAGGAATCATCCGTTAGTGCTTCTCAAGTACTTAGAGATATTTTCACAGCAATCTAATGCTTCCAGCCTGGATTCGACTAATATCTACTCGTGACTTTCATAGCAAGATATACCAAGTCGAGTACATAGCATAGCATACACTTATGCCTAAGAGGATAACGAATCCCTCTTGAAGATTTCAATACTGAACCCTTTCAGTACCTCTTCTATATATTTGTCTGTGAAAACTAAATATCTTTTTAAAATCTATTTCTATAAATCTTTATTTCAGAATGTTTAACCTAGGTTTTTGAAAAGAAAATTCTATATATAACCGCATCATAATCGATGTCAGTATGGGACCCTCCCATTGACCTTTATGTAACTACATGATTCCTTATATCACGTCGTTGTAGATTTTGGGATCATCCCTATATTTCCAATCTCCCTCGAAAAATATTTTTTCTTGAATCCTTTGTAAGAATACAAAGTACCTTTCTAAAGGATGGAAGATCTTACTAGATCTATCAGGTGGAGGATGTACTACATATATTAGCTCATCTTAAATAGATTGTACAGGTTTTATGACTCGTTGTGCTTTAAAAATTTTTCTTTGAGTTCATCCTCCCATTGTTTCAAGAAACAACATGATTGCTCATAATCACATTGTGAAGCACTGGAAAGAAAAAGTGATATCCCAAATCCTTTTGAGATACCTTATAAACGAGTTCTCACAGACCTATCCTCTAATTTATCCATCATATCATATCTTATATGGTGTGATGAAACTAACTTTAGAGGAAACCTAATTTAAATTGAGAAATTAAATCTTGTTCCTAAAAAATAATAGTTAAATTAGTGACGTTCATAATGGACTGGACCATATCTCATATAGCGCCATTGCTCCTCATAGACACACCATTAAGCTAAGATGTACAAGGAGAATTCCATCATGAAACTATGCCTTTCTCTTTAGATAATCGATAAATTTTTATTTGATATTGTATCCTCGATCTAATCGAAGTATCTTTAGAGTTTTTTTGATTTATCTTTTTCTACTTCACATCTGAATTCTTTGAACTTTTCAAAGTCTTTTAGATTAGTATCTCATATACATATATCTATACCATGACTGCTCATCGATAAAGATGATGAACTAGTGATAACCTCCTAGTTTGGCTCATCAAATAGGCCATACACATCGTATGTATACTAGGATAAGTATCTCAGTGGTCCTTATCCTTTTGACCCACAAAAGATAGCTTGCTCATTAATCCTTAAAGGGATGATTCACAGACTAGATACGACTTAACAGTCAATGAGTCCAAAAGCCCATTTTCTCCAGTCGATAAATTATTTCTTCTCATACATGACTTAGCCAAAGGAACCATCTATATACTTCAGGTTATTTGATTCTGGATCTCTCAGACCCAATGGCATTCACTATTTATTCAAATAATTTTTCACAAATGCATCCCCATACAAATGATAAAGAATTAAATCCAAACGGTAATCACCGAGGTTAGGTGCCCACGGTCTAAGTGCAACGTTTGCACAATTGCCAACTCAAAAAGATTCACTTCACCTTCTCTCAGTCCTCTTCCTTTCTTAAATCTTATATTAAGGTACGTAATATGCACTAGAGTCTAATAAAAAGAGAAAATCGTAAGATTAATTTTAGTAATTCGACATACCTTTCAAAGGTTTGTCAATATTTCTTTAGGTTCTCCAGATATGTACCTTTGAACTTTTTAAAGTTTCTTAGTTACCAGCATATTGATCAATTCAGTTAAGGTGTTATAATATTTATTCATATAATAGTTTCACAAACTATCTGTATGAATCAGAAATTACAGGATCAAATTCATTAGCAATTTCTTATGCATGATCATATTGAGCTTTTCAAGCTCTTCAATACCTTGATCATCGATCATAGACAAACTGCCTATCACGCAACTCATATACTATGCGACTCTGATTATCTCACAACTATTGTAGATAAATCAACATATCATTGACAGTCTACATATCCTTATGCAAACATTGAATTTCATCAACTATGAAGTCCAATTTATAGCACCTAATCTAATTATCAATGTCCAACCATTTGTCAAGTATAACTCGTTGACTATGGATTGGACAAGCTGATGATATTGGATTAACCTGGTCAAGAACATGGCTTTAATTCTAAAAGCTAAGAATCATTCTTAAATTTTGAGCTAGAATATGTAATTGATTTCGGTTAAGTAGTTAATATCTAGGATTCGAGCTAGAGTGTTAGAAGCTGAAGAATT
>KE504699.1:1161158-1175059 GCA_000441515.1 Elaeis oleifera
TATATATATATATATATATATATATATATATAGAGAGAGAGAGAGAGAGAGAGAGAGAGAGGGATTAATCAGGCAAACTAACAGCTTTGATAGCCCATGTGTGATCCCCCATGGTGCCTAATTTGCACACATGCCCTTCAATTTACACATGGCACCATCCCGTTTCATATTCTATATTCCATGCAAATATCACAAACCATGCAAAAGCTGCCAAACTAACATGAAGTGGGAAAAGCTAACATAGGTAGGAAAATCTCCAGGCTTGTCCGGATTTGGTTTCCTTGAGCTAGATTACAACTTTAGGCATTATGGCTTCAGCCTCCAGCCTGCCACTTTTTGTTGGCACCCGTGTCACGGGACGGCCGGCTACCAAATTGCAGACACACGTTTGGACTGTACGCGGCAAAATTGCTTCGTCCCAAATAGTAAATCCTAATGCGGTCGTTAAAAAAAAAAAAGACTTTTGAGTCACCAACGTATCAGGCTATAGCTATGGCTGGGCCCAGCTGTCAATAGCGATAGACCAAGCAAAAATTTTCAGCCAGGTGGACGTTATGGCTACCTCAACGTAAATGAAAAGGAAAATGAAAGCGGACTGCCTCCTGCCTCCGCTCCCTCTCTCTGTTCAGAAACAGATAGGCAAAGGGAATGATAGATAATATAATTATCTAGATCCAAATACTGCCAAATGCACTAGGTAAGAATCGAATCTAGAATCTTTGATTGCTTAATTTATTCTGCATTTGCATAATTTATATCTACTATATATTTGGAGTGGCACACTTTGGATTGGATTGAATCATTGTCGTCTGGAATTTGGATAGCAAAAATAGGTATATCTAATGAATTCTAATTGTGATTGCCCAATCTTGATACAAAAGAAGGGAATTCTTTGCATCTGTCGTGAGATTATTGGTGTTTCGTACTGCAACCCTATTTCGTATCAAGCCAATGCTCTAATTGCGCCAACCTTATCATGTCCAATGATATGGCAGCATTGCAATATTTTTCTTTGGTGCAAGAGCTGGGATCCACAACATTGGTTGTAAAGTTAGATGCACCATCTAGTTTCCTCTTTTAAATTCCTAATAATATTTCTCATGGTTGGATCATTAGGTGCCTTGCTGTCACCAGTAGGGGAGACAATTACAACAAATTTGACTCATTCTCGATTGCATTGCCTTGTTTCCTTCTTTCCCCATGGATAAACTATATCCTAAACCCGGTGCACCAACCCAGCGGTAATCCAGTGGACTCGACGGTGAGGTAGATTTTGGCCGCAGCAACCTTAGAAACGGTAGCGAAGAAAGGGGACGAGGGCCGTGCTCCTTCTCATGCTTCGCGGGTGGTTCCATTCATGGACGGTGAGGACCATGCGTGTTCCTCATCATGCTTCGCCGTGCTCCTCCTCCCGATCGTAAGATAGCGTTCAGGTCCGTCTACTCAATCTCGTCCTCGATCAAAACCTTGAATGAGTCTAGTAGAAAGTTTGGATTCTCTGCTGCCACCGAATATAGATCTAACAACCACTTTCTCCCACCATCGGCTTCTGCCAAAATCTCGCAAGCAGCCTTCAGATCTTTTTCGAGAGGGGGAGCGCTCGACTAAATCCGGTTGGAGGGATGAGGTGGTTCGCGTCAGGGTGAAGGGCGACGCCATGGTGAGGAGAAATTATTGCCTGGACCACACCTAGGTAGACCGGCGCAAATCTCGAAGCACATGCACGGTGGATAACAACCAATCGGAAATACATGAAATACAAGGGTTAATGTGGCATGTTGTCCACCGTGGGATTTGGGTGGTCTATGTGGACGTGGTCCAGGCAATAATTTCGGCATGGGGAGCGAAGACACTGACGGTTGGCTTCCAGCCGGCAGAATATTATTTGCCTGATGTACGGCTTTGCTGGTACACCATGTGTGTATGTATGTGTGCGCGCGTGCGTGAGAGCGGGGGAGAGATTGTCAATTCCATTTTGCATGGTCCGCATTCCATGTCTTCTTGGCTACCATTCAAGACCATTTCAAGTGTTGACGGGCAAGTCTTCTTTCTTCCCACTCTTCTGAGACCGAGCAACCATCATGTGTTTAAAATGCATTCTCAAAACTTGTGCTTGAATATTTTGATCATCTTTCCAACGAGAAACAGCACCATGACGATTGGTAAACATCGAGGAACTGCCCGAAATGTTGTAAGGAGAACTCCAGAGAGGATAAGATGGGCTCAGAGCCAATCTAACTAGAGGAGGACAATTAAACGTTGGTTCTAACAATCATATGTCACCCATAGTCGTTCCATCACATTATTAGGTGCAATATCGTGAGACGATGTGATCTATGACTATTCCTAAAATAGTCATTTTCGGTTCAGATGCGGAGTTAATCCGGCCAGTTTGCCGTATTACGTTTTAGCAGCCAAACAGCGACTGACACATAGTCAGACATCGAGCGAAAGAGGTGGTGGGCCCTGCAACCGCATCTAGCATGGAAAGGGACTTCAAGTTGAAAAACGGGGGACCGGGCTCCACGGTTTCCTGGGATGAACAACCCAACATTCACCAGCTGAAATAGTCCAACCAAATTTAAAAAGGGAACGGTGCGAGAAATGGAACACCGAGGTCGCGATTCTTCAACCGCGGGGAGATCGTACTAGCAGGCTGGAAAATAATATCAACAGAAACCAATAGAATGGCAAGCATCACCGATCGAACATTAATATAATATAGTTACTTTGAAATGGTAAACAGAGCAATTAGTCTGTTTTTTTAATAATGATGCCAAGAAAACAACCCTGCCAACCGAACCAAATGATGATTGGATTCAAAAGATATTGGAATGAGTCCAACTGATTCCACCATCCTTACCTTAAATAAGGTGTTACAATAAGAGCAACTCTGTCTTGGATTGGGAGAAAAAAATGGATTCACTGGTTTCTTAAACGGATACATACAATAACATTAACCAAAGTAAATTGGATTGCAAGAAGAACCATTCCTGCACGACAGATGACCTAAATGAGGATAGCTTGAAGCATTACAAAGACATCTCAAACTTCCAGGGCCACGTATTTGTTCTTTTTGAGTCCCAACGACATTGATATTCATGAAGAAATGCACCCATAGTTCCTGCAGAGGCTATCACACATGATCCTTGAGGTTTTAATTCTACACAGTCATACCCCGTGATTGTTGCTTCCAAATTTCATTAGGCACCAATTCAGCCTGCCAAAAGAATATTATCAATTAATTACTACGTCAAAAAATAAATAATTAGATAAACATACAGTTCCTACAAGGATATAGTCAACATCCAAACGTTCATTGCTTTACAAAGTGCTTGCTTTCTTATTTTTATGCTTTCTTATTTTTATCATGTATGACATTTGATAGAGACCCATAAACGTCCACCAAATATAAGTGATGGAAAAAGTGAACCGATGCTCATAGGGTATCATGAGATCACAAGCTTGTGACTTAGAAAGATTTTAACATGATAGAACAAATCTTAGATTAATAAATCAGCACAAATGTGCTCATGTACAAATGAAGGGCGTAATAGAAAATGATGATGTGAAGCATATAACTAGGAGAAAATTTGAAATATGACCAACAAACAGCACTTTGAGGTACCTTACAGGATGCTTGTGATCTGAACGTTTTTAAGTGGAGCGCATTATGAACCAGAAAACTATACACGTAGGTAGAAAATAAATAAATAAAGACAATAAAATAAAAGAATCCTGCACCTTCTTTATAATGTGCTAGATGAATTATGAACTTGTTAGAAATCAATACAATTATATAGTCTAGTACCACACAGGTACTCTTTTACCATGTACATTGTTCAAAACCTAAAGATGAAGATCTTAAATGTGGACAACAAGAAAGTCATTAAAAGTGCAACTATTTAAAGAGGTATATGAGAGAACAAAACCAAAAATATGCTCATCAGTACCGAAAATTCATCGGACAAGGAAATCAAAGATACCTGGTATGGCTTATTACTCCACTGAAACATACATCCACGTGCCTGTGTGTATTCAAGAATATGTTGAGGAATCAAGGACTTCAATGATGAGTGAAGCTTCATTTTTCTTAAACCATTGCATGCCCATAGAACATTTTCAAACCATTTGGAGTTGGTCCCCTTAAATGTAAATAGTCATGTTTTGTAGACAGCTGATGCTCGCTAGTGCCAAAAGCCCCCTATCTGTTACCGAACAATATGACAAGTTTATCTGAAAGTGAACAAATTTAAATGTGTTAAAATCCAGATCCCCATCCCGGCACATTGAGGAAAAAAATAAGCAAAGATTGTACCTGGCGTAAATTCTGGGAGAAGCGGCCAAGTGAAAGCATTCCATCATCGTTGATATCATAGCATTTCTTGACATCCAGCTTGGTGAGTTGTCGACATCCCACAGCAATAGCTGAGATACCAACAGATGAGACCTGAGGACAACCTCGAATCTCTAGTGTGTCCAAGTTCAAGCACTTTGACAACGATCTTAATGAATCATCTGTTATATCTGAGCAGTATGCCAGATTAATCATCCGCAACACAGGGCAGCCAAGACCTATTGCTGAAATTCCCATATCAGTTATTCCTGTACACCTGAAGTAGTAAACCATATCAGTTTGGTTCCAAATGCAAATTTTGTATAGCCATATCGGCATGACCAACTTATGTCCAACCTAATCTTCCACTTTGAAATACATAGTAATCAAACATCATTGGTGGACCTAGTTACACTTGAAAATCAAATACTGTAAATTATAGTTCACTGCAAAATGGAGAATAATGCAATGAATCCAATATTAAGGCTTGTTACTTGATGTAGTCTAAACAACTCCTGAAATTAATTTCTCCAACTTCTAGATGTTTTCCAAAAACTGAGAAACAGAACAGAAAGTCTGGGAATTGGAAAGCATATTTTCATGACTAGGAGGCTCGACCTCTAATCTTCTTAATATAGAGAATTTCGAGGTCATAATTATTTATTTCTAACCTCCTTCCACTTAACTTGATGAGGTTTAATAACTTGATGCCAAAACTAACACCAACGCTTCTTTTGACCATGACTAAAGATGATGATAAGATAAAACCCAAAGGAAGCAGAGAGTCACAAACCTGTACAAATCAAGCACTTGGAGTTTTGGACAACATTTCCCAACATGAACAAGACCTTCATCATTAATGTTCATGCAGAGGCCAATTTTTAGGCTAGAAAGTTTGAAACATCCCGAGACGGCCTTCAATCCTGCATATAGAAAATATTATTAGAAGCTATGATTTGATACATTTAAAAATTGATAATTTTAACTTTTGACAATATGACAGGAAAAGACCTTCATTGTCCAAATCAGTATCTGTAAGATCCAGTTCCTCCAGGAGATGACAACGTTGACCAATCAGATGAAATCCCTCCTTAGAAACCAGGTTACAAGATTCCATCCTCAAAGAGGTAAGGGATGTGCATGAGCTTGTGATGTTGGCTAGTGAAACATCAGTTATCTCACTACAGCATGTGATATCTAATTTCAACAGGTCCCTGTGTTTTGACACAATAAAAGAAAGATCTTCATCTGTGATGCCAGAGCACTTGCTGAAGCTAAGCTCCTTCAATGATAAGCAGGAAGTTCCAATGGCTTTCAATTCAGTTGATGTGATTTCACAGTCACTTAATTTGATAGATTGCAACCTAGGAAGCTTTTGTAAAAAACAGGTAACCTGCATAGAAATCAATTAGTAATATGTCTCATGGAAGCTTGAGTCTTTCCCTGGTTGGCATTGTTAGAATGGACTTACAGGAATGTAGTATGTTAAACCCATTTGGCGTAGACCCAGGCTTCTATTAGTGATAGAGGACAATCCAGCACACTTAGCATGCTGACAAGTTGATATGTCGAATACCTGCTGACGAATTGACATATCGAGTACCTGCATGAAGCAAATTTTGAATAAAGCTGTAAAATCCAATAAAACTTGGCTAGATAATGATGAATACATGGATGTGAGATAACACATATTTGAGGTCATGAATGATTGAAATTATGCTGGAATCATATAATATGACAGTCTACAGGGAAGGGGCATTAAAAGCAATTAATGCTCAAGATTTGAAGTATCGGATGTGGATTTTACAATTACAAGCATTCACTCCTTTACCTAGATAAAATGCAAAGCTAATTCTAACATTCCTCTAGGGATGCATGCCTTTGTATGTCATTTCACATAATTCATAGTACAGTTTATCTAAGAAACGTATTTTAATTTCTCCTTTCATTCACTCCGCATCGTTTATAAGCAAACTGACCAATAAACAATTTAATTCAAATACTTGCCTTATCGATTGTTTCCATTATTGATGGTGTGAAAGTTACAATTAATAACTTACATGTTACAGTTCTGTACCTATTCTACAGTCATCCTGTCTATCTGCAAATGTTCAGGTGCAACTGATATCCACAGTAAGCATCATTAAGATCAGTCTTGCAATAAGCTGCTGAGACATTTTTATTCTAAAACATCGTAAATGACTCTGAGCTACTTTCAGCTTCATCATTAATATGTACCTCTAATGACGTGCATCCTTGACTGAGAGCATCAACACCAACGCATTCTGGCAATGACAAATCTTCAAGATATGGTAGTTGTAAGATAGCTGGAAGGCATTTCTCTGTTATCTGCAACATTTAGAATGCAAAATTTTCATCAAAATAATATATTACATGGGAAGTGTGCCCAGAAAAAAAAGAGGCACAAGGTCATAAAATTAGCTTGTAGACATCATTCATGTATCTTGCAAATGAGAAAGCCAACTTCAAATAACTGATGGAGCCCGACAAGAAGATTGAGAAATGAATCAATTTAAATCTTTTACCGCTAGCAGTAGTTCAGATTCATTTTTAAGAGGCAAAATCGCTCTTGGCTCATATTTTATAACCTAAAGAATTCATGAAAGACAACTAGATAGGCTGTGGATATCCTTCATGATGCAGTTCTTGGGAAAAATACAGTAAAGAGAAAGAGTGCTGTAAATTCTCGCATATAATGTAATGCATAAAGTAGCCAAAATATTTCGACCAACCCTATGGTCTCATACTGAAGGAATCAACTAACAGGTATCATCATAATGCTTACATGCAAGTAACTATGCCTGAAAGTTGACATGCTAAGACCTTAAATATCAGATTGGTCAAAAAACTTCTAATTAAAAATGACCCATCTAGACAATTTGTTATTTTGCTGTGAAGGATTCCTTGATGTACAATGAAGCATGTTCTGCTTTCAAATCCAGCTACCATCTGGCCACTTAATTTTACAAATGTTGTTCTTAATGTACACATGCTTGTAGGTAAAAATCACCTATATGCAACATAAAGTACATTCCATCCTGCTTAATGGATGAGCTCCACTGTTACTTGATGTGCTGCCTTTGTTTAATGCATGGGGTTTGCAGTTCAAGCTAGTGTTTCTGCCTGCATGCCTAAGCATTTTCCTCTCAAACCATCCAACTGCACATCTTTTCTAAAGAGAGACAACCCTACTCCAGTCTTTGATTGCCCTGACTCTCGCAGCAAATTCTGTGTCCCTCTTCTTCAAAAGGAGATGAGTGTATATACATAGCACATTTCAACTTTAACATAACCTTGTTTTAGACATCATAAGAAGCAAATTCTAGGCTAATATTAAAACTAGGCTATTTGTCTATCACAAATAATCATAAAGCAGGCTCCAGCGCTTTGCGATAGGTAACTAATTTAAGCAAATGTCAAAATATAACCAACTGAGCTTGTGTTGGAGCAGATAGCCGCTTACAAACTGGAGCAAAGTAAGTCCCCACTTTGCAATTACACTAATTCAAATAGGACTATAGAACTTCTCTGACTTATATAGCACAATCACTGAGAATAAATATCCGTCAAAAAGGAAGAACTTTTTTTTTTTTGAGAGAGAGAGAGAGAGAAGCACAAGATCAATATATCAAACACAAGCAGACAATTACCTTAACAAACACTAATAAGAAAATGAAAAGCTATTCCAATTCAAGATTTAATGTCAGTAAAATACAACCTCTTCAAAGAAAAGAAGCCAGGGCTAATCATTTCACAAGCCTAACCTATCTAAAACCAAAAAATTAATTTGTTACCTCTCTGTTAGTAGCAAATAACATTAAGCATCATGTTTCAGGTATCAGAAGGATCAAGGATCAAAAGTATTACCGCCAAGTAGGAAAGATCCAAACTTTGAAGCATCTTGCATTTAGACGCCACCAGCTCGATTCCCAAGTCGGTCAATTTGATGCATTCATTCAAGCAGAGCAATCTCAGCTTGGGGCAACCCAAGGCGATCCTTGCGATCCCGATATCCGTGATCCTCCTACACTTCGCCAGCCACAGACGTTCAAGATTTCTCACCCGGCCGATCGCCGCAGCGGCCCCGTCGTTCAGATAGAACGAGTATGACAGATCGATCTCGACCAGAGAAGTGCAGTTCACCGCCAATTTCTCGAGCCCGACACTGGAGAAAGCCTTGGACCTGGAAAGGTCGACCGAGCGGAGCGATGACCGAAGGGCGTCGGCGGCAGCAGCGAGGGCGCCGTCGGTGACGCGAGGGCAGAGGGTGAAGTCGAGGCGGGCGATGGAGGGTAGCGGGCGAGGATCCGGCGGAGGAGGTCGGACCGGAGGGGCGCAAGTGTCCGGCGGTGGCGGGACTCGGCGGCGTAAAAGGACTTGCAGACGAGGGAGAAGGATTTCTTGTCGACAGGGTTGGAGCCGAGGCGGTCGAGGATCAAGAAGAGGATCTCCTCGGTGAGGGAGTCGAAGGGTTGCGCTGCTGCTCGGCTTCTCCTCGCATCTTCTTGATGGGTCTCGGATTGAGGCGATTATATGGGTTGGAGTTCTTGGAGACGAGATCGAACGTTAGTGTTGGGAGAGCGCCGGGGCTCCAACTACTCCGGCCGATAGCTTCCATTTTGGAGCAAGAAGAAGAAAACAGAGAAAGAAATGGTCTAAAAACGGCTTCCTGAACCTAGGTTTGGAAATTGAGAACGAAGGAGAAGGAGAGAGAAGCAAAACTGAAGAGAGGAAAGGAAAGAGAGAGAGAGAGGAGGGTAAGCGTTAACGTTAACAAGAAAATTGGTGGGCAGATAATAAAAGGACGGAGGTGGAAGGTGGCGTGTGATAAGTTACCGAAATGGCCCTTTTGTTGTTTACTTCCAAGAACGATGGATCCAGAGATGTTTCACTTATAGGACGTAAATACCCTGGTGTGGTGGTCGTCGCAGGCCTTGGTTTTGAGCGGGGTTTGTGCACTCCAACCGGGCAGCGTTTAAATAACCAAATCTGGACTGACATGAAATCTCAAAGTCAGGGTCGGTTAAAGGTAAGATCATCAAAGTTCTTACTTTAGGTCTTCACTTATGTTAGGCGTCCAGACCTCCTGCCATCCATCTTCATCACATCCAGCCATCTATCCTAAAAAAAATGGACGGCATCGTAGATGGAGACAGCGAGACAGAAGATGACAAGATGGGAGCCATCTATCCCTAATATTTATCAGGGCCATCTTCTCGTTGGAGACGGTGAAACGAGAGTCACAGCCTCATGAAACTTGAAAGTGGTTCTTGATGAGAAGACGGAGGTTGTCGTCAGTGGAGAAGAATGGATGCCCCTCGGCACCATGGATGAAAAATCGACAATTCGAATAGTGGGGTCACTAGAGAGCTTGCAGAGAGAAACCTCGAGGCGGACGAGGGCGACATCAGCAAGGAGGCCATCGGAGGCACCGACGGCACCACCATCGATGGAGAGGATGCGAATCCATCTGAAGGTAGCGATCTGGCTTAAGGGGCATCTTCCGGTCTCCAACAGCGGACATTCCAAGCTTGAGGGGCGTCTCTGACGGTGGTGGAGTTTCAAGCTTCCAGCGGCGAAGGGGTTTTGGTAGGCCCAGCTTAAGTGTAAGGCCACCAAAGCCCCTGCTTTAGGCTCCTACTTGTTTTAAGCCCCCTACCATCCGTCTCCACCGTGTCCAGCTGTCCATTCGTGAGAATATGAACGACGTCGGAGATGAAGATGACGAGACGAGAGACCACGAGATGGGAGACAAGAGATGACGAGAGACGACGAGACGGGAGACAAGAGATGACGAGATGGGAGCCGTCCATCCCTAACATCCATCAAGGCCGTCTTCTCATCGGAGACGGCGAGATGGGAGTCACGACCTCATAGGACTTGGGAGTGATTCTTGGTGAGGAGGCGGAGGGCGTCATCGGTGGAGAAGAGTGGGTGCCCGTTGGGACCACGGGCGAAGAAGTTGGCAATCTGGATAGTGGGGTTGTTGGAGAGCTTGCAGAAAGAGGTCTCGAGACGAGCGAGGGCAACACCGGTGAGGAGGCCATTGGAGGCACCGGTGGCACCACCATCGATGGAGAGGATGCGGACCTATCCGACGGCAACGGTCTGGCTTGAGCGGCATCTCCCGATCTCCGGTAGCGGACATTCCAGGCTTAAGGGGCATCACCGACAGCGGTGGAGTTTCAGGCTTTCGGCGGCAAGAGGGTTCCGGGCTTCCAGCGTCTGAGCGGTGGCAAAGAAGGTGGAAGGGTGCGACGGTTAATTTTTTTTTTCTTTTCGGAGTCACGACACATGTGGCAGACGGTGAGGCTACTATATGGTCTTTAGATTCCTTCAGCCCCTACTCGTCTCGAGGAAGCGCGAGCTCGAGTTCGAGACTATCGAGCCCCTCCACCCCTTGTCCAGCTTGGCAAGATCACCGAGGAGGAGCTCAAGGCCCACGATGGCTCCAATCCTAAAAAGCCCCTCCTCATGGCCATCAAGGGTCAGATCTACGACATCACCCAGAGTAGGTCGATCTCCACCCCATTCTCTCTCTTCATCATTCATCTTTTGTTTCTGATCAGGTTTGATAGTTTTTTCGTCCCATGCCAATCCGTATTTTTTTAAACTTTTTTCTAATCAAAATCAGTTTCTCATTTGTTACTTTTAGGTTCTTGATCTCTATCAGCCCTTTTGCTTGAGTACTTCATGAGAATTTTAGTATTGTGGTTGAAAATATGGCTTTGTTTTGGTTTGATTTTGATCAATAAAGTTATATTCCTTCTGATGCGTTGCTGTGATTAATACTTTCATTTTAACAATGCCCATATATTTTCTCACTTCTCTAATTAGGTGTCAATTCTCAATCAATCAACGAATATATGCACAATGGTTATATTTTTTTCCTATAAAGTAAGTCTTTTTTTTAATTTATGGTATCCATTTCTTAATTCTTCTTTTCTTATTCTCTTTATTCTTCTCCTTGGTAATACTTTCTAAGATTCTAACTCATATTTCTATAGTCTGCATTTCTGTATAAGATAATTAGTTGATTATTCATCTCATTTGCAATCAGCATTCAACAGTCGGATACTATTGTTCTAACTTTTATAGATTTTTTATTAATTAAATTATATATATTATTATATTATCTCTATTTTATTTAATACTTGATTCATTGAATTAAAATTTTGATTGTTGATCTTATATTAGCCATTTAAAAATATAAGATCTTGTATTAATAAAATCTTACTTAAGATCAATAATATCTTAAGAAAGATTAAATAGATTGACTATATTATTAATTGAAAAAGAAATGTTAGAAAAAATTGATTATAAAATTTAATTAAAATTTTATATTTCAAAAATTTAAAATTAAATTTAATAAAAATTTATATAAATTTTGATAGAAAAAATATATTTTAATATTTAGCTTTAGGTCTCCCTATATATTGAGCCGTCCCTGTCCATAGTTCCACGAAACTCTTCTCCAAATCTAAGTTAATTACAATTTGTGCACCCCATCTCACAATTTATTGTACTAGTGTTTGACACATGTCATACCTTTGTTGTGTAGGTAGAGGATAAAAAGAAAGAGAAAATGAAAAATCAGAGAGAAATAAGAATAAATGACTTTCAAGATAAGAGTTTGGACTCCAAAAATTTTTTGGTCAATGGTCTCTTCAATAACAAGCCCGAACAAGACCTCAACTAGGTAAAGTGAAGGAGAAACAAAATAAAATGTAGCAAAGATTTAGAGAGAGAGAGAAGAACAAAGCAGATAGTAGTTTTAATTAAAAATAATTATTTCATAAGAAATAGAGGAGAGTTGATAATGACATGAGTTTATGTTATAAGAATATTATCTTAAACATATTTATTACGGTAGAAAATCATTTTAGATCAGTTAGAATCAGGTGGCAATTGTAGGTCAGCGACAAAAGAACCTACAAAATAAGTTTTCGATCGGAATTGGCTCCGATGGAGGTCTTCCAACGCTCAAATCAAATCTCTGAAACAGATGAGAAGGAGTGAGTACTTTATAAGAAAAATATTTTCATACCTTAGGGGTCCCTGTGGACCTATAGAGATTCAAGAGCCATAAGGAGGTAGGAGAATTAAATGATTAGTTTTGTCTTATTGGACACGATACGCTCATTATCTCTAATCTTATCTGGCGAGATATGTTTGTTATCTTCTTCCTTATCTACTTGACATTAGTTGTTCCCAGTGGTCATGAAATTTGAAGATCTGCATGGGTGATTGAAGGTCAATAATTTCCATGCATTATACCGGATAAGGTCAGCTCAAATGCCTTTGGTTAGCTAGCATTAAAGTTAGATTGGACTAGTTTTTTCTATGCATCAGCTTAAATTGAGGAAAGAATTTCTTATCTATAACAATATTGGAGATGGAGACAAATAAGATAGTAATTAAGGTGGTGGAGATGAGTTAACAAGAGAGGTAGAGAGCCTACAAATGTTAGTGTTCCAATATGGTGGCATCAAGTGATGAGTTTGAGAGGTAGTGATAATAAGATAATAGCTTGAGTGCAATGGCCATGATGAGAGATTTAGGGTGATGTATAGATAGACAGCAATGGTAGGGATAGAAGCTCGATGAGGGTGAGCATATAGAGAGTGAGGAGGGATTGACTCAAAAATGGAGAAAGGCTAAGAGAGGACAATAGAGGATTAAAGGATTAGCTTATAAGGAGAGAATTATACATGTTTGTTATCAATGGTGTTCACTTGTTTGTGGTCGTTTATGATTTATTGATCATAAGAATAAGGATGTTTGGAGCTTCTAATCAATAGAGGAGGAGAAATCAGGGGTTGATCTGACATAGAAGAGGAGAATTGTTCAATGAATTATACACTCGATTTCTTTAAGAAGGTAATAATGCATTTATTAAAATGTGGTTTAGCTCATATTAATGCATGAATTAGATCTCAATGTTGAATGGGACCATAGAATAAATTTGACAATTTCCATATATCATATCAATTCTTGATGATTCATATCTGTCCATCAACTGAGACAATGGTTTTGCCAAGACCAGTAGATGCCTCATCCAATAGTTGGTCTGAGCTTACAATTTCACAATAACCTTTAGCTAAATAATCTCTCATTTATTAACCATGCTAGCCTGAAAATCTGAAATAATCTAATAGATGGATAGAAGACCACTTCCTCTTTATATTTTAACAATCTAGTGGTACTGTGCTACTACTAAGATTGAATCTTGAACCCTCTATGAGAGGCCAAGCCCATAGAAGGGAATAGCAATTAATTAAGCTATCAATTGTTAGAATGTAGCCCCTTATTACTTTGATCATTTTTCAGAAAAATATCATTTATGAACTGCACTCGTTTAAGATGTTTATAAAAAATGATGCCATGTATATTGATGGTTGAGACCTACTTGGAAGATATAAGTAGAGTATTGATGTGTATCTTGACTTATATCATTCACATGCACGATAAGTGAATAAATGGTGGAGACATGGCAATTTTTTACCTAAGCACACAAATCATATATATATATATATATATATAT
>KE504699.1:1176846-1195049 GCA_000441515.1 Elaeis oleifera
ATATATATATATTTATTATTATTTAGATTTATTATGATTATTTTTTGACGTGATTTAGGGGGAAGTTTCAGGGCTAGTGGATGGGAAACAGAGGGTGACAATGGGAGAATATATTAGCTTAGGGGTGGTGAGCATATGCAGGCAAGTGGAGTGGAAAAAAAGATTGGGAGAGGGAATAGAATAATAAGGGGAATAAGGTATGCCGTACTTAAAAAGGACCTCTTCCGGAGTACTCACCTGACCCTGAAATTTGCCCAACCGTCAAACTCTGTGTGCCTTGTCATCATTCTTCCAATTCCACCAAGCCAGGTCACATCTCGGGAAGGCCGTTTCTCCTCTCTCTCTCTCTCTCTTTCTCCTCTCTCCCCTACTTTTTTCTTTGTCCTTTGTACCTTCCTATCCCACTAGCTTTTATTATTCCACCCGTTCTTGCACCCACAAGGACAGGCACCTTCTTCTACAAGCCCGACTCTCTTGTGGGTCTCACTTCTTAGGCATGCATTTGGCTGTGGGAGTTCATAGCGGTGGTTGATTTTTGGTGCTTGTGTTTTAGACGAATGGTTCACGAGTTTACTATGAAATGGGGAGGTTCCACCTGGGACGTTGAGATCCTACCTCCCGTACGTACCGTGTAAGTCGTGAAATGATGCAAGCTGTTCCAAGTGCAACAGCAGACAGCATTTCAGACAGATCACCATCAGCCATATTCCAAAGATCATCCAATAAGGGATTATCCAAAAGATCATCGAGGTTTGAGCTGGACCTCTAATAGTAAACAGCTAAGCTTAGAGATAATAAACAGCTAAGATGAACCCCACCATCGAATTTCTTGAGGTCGACTTCCCGGTAGTGTAGTTGGTAGCAAAGGTAAAGCTGGATTTGTGATTCGTTATTCTGATTTCAGATTTATTGTTGCCAGTGGGATCCACATTTTTTGAGACCATCATCCTGGAGCGGCCTGAAAGAGTATTATGTATGTGAGACTAATCTTGAAGATTGATCGATTAGCTGTCGAAAGATAATATGCCACAATGATAGACTGGATGTAGAGGCAAACGGATGTGGCTATCGTGCGCCCGCGCATATGTGATATTTGGTGGTGGTTTTTTTTTTTTAGGAGGAAGGGGGCGGGGAGGAGGATGCATCTTGATGGACAGCAATTATATTTATCACGAGATGGACAGTGTTGTAGACTAGATCGTTAGTTATGTTGCCGAGCATTCAGAAAGATTTTTTAGATTAATGCTATAGTATGATTGCTGTCCTTCCGAAATATTTTTTTTAAATTTTTTATTATATTCATATTCGTGTGTGTTGTATGAGTGCATCATCTTATTAATTAAAAAAAAAAAGGGGCTAAGCTCAATTACATATATTTATTATGGAGCTATAGTGTAATACAACCAAAAACGAGGGGGGATTTTTCACCATTCACATGTGACGGATTCTTTGCAAAATGCAATGCACGTAGCTTATTCTTTTGCCATGGACTGGATGGGGGTTCAGTAAATTGTAACTTTATGGAATGCCTTCTGATTTAGCTCTTTATGATGCTGTACATTGGAAAAATTGGAAGAACAGAAATGATAAAATGTTTAGAGGCAACTTTGGATTGTTGACAATATGTTCCTTCGATTCTATATATTCATATTTATATCTTGGTGTCATCTGTCGTCTGCTGTCATCTGTTCGGATTACATTAAATAATAATGGATCTTTGTATCATAGGAATAGGATGCCGGGGTGGGCTTTGCTTTTAGAAACTCTAGCACTAATATTTTTATGCAGGGATCTTTGGTTCTTTCAGCTACCAATGCTTTGTTTGCAGAGGCTTGGGCCCTCCATGAGGGTCTTGTTGTAGCAGCTACTTCTGGTTTTACTTGCCAAATTGTTGAATGTGATTCTATTGCCTTGGTGCATATTTTGCAACAAGGCAAGAGTATCTCAAGGTGTATGCTAAGGTGTTACAACCGTGTAAACCATAGCTTATCTATTGGGAAGCGAATATGATTGCAGACTGCTTTGCAAATTTTGGGCGTAGTCATCACATCAATCATTTAACCTGCTGATATTGTTCACTTGATATATTCTGAGGGGTTTGGTGGTCAGGTTGAGCACCATCCCTAGTGTGTCACAATTGTTTGTCAATCAAACTAAAAAAGATGGGAATTTTGGAGAAAGCAGATAAGTCTAAGCTCATCTTTCATCAATACTTAATGAAGGTTATGAAATGCAAAATTGTTAGGTCCATAATTTACAAAGATAAGTGTGATTCACAAGAGGATTGGTGTGATTTATAAGGATTGACATAATTCATAAGGAACCTAGCCACTCATGAAGTGCCCCATTAGCACAGCACTAGCACAACCAAGGAAGCAAATAAGGAAGCAGCACTTGGTAGCATTTTCCTTGTATGTGCTATGATTCCACTAACAGAACTTGTGGAATTTCTTAGTAGCGCATCACCATCCATGTGGAACTTCTTATTGCCTTGTGCATTTGTTTGCTACTTTATAGGTACCTTTCCTTCTGGGAAGTGATGATAGCTATGTTAGACTGAGAATTAAAAAATTCATTGATATGTAGGACAGCCATCTTAGAATAATTGATAGTACTTAAGAACACCCCCTGCACCCCATCCCCCCATAGAAGAGGGGATGGACAGAAAAAGAAAAAAGAACGACAAACATCATCCCTGTCCATGCCTTTCCCAATAAAATGGGATCAGCCATTTCGTGTATGTTTAAGTGAATCCCCAACTACCTATTTGGTGTCAATCAATTACAACAACTTCAAGGTTTAAGATATGGAGTTTCCAATAGTTCCTAATATTTTGCTTTTTCTCTTCAATATCAGAGTTTTGCTCGGTTAAAGAAAATATATTGACTTAATCATTACCAGACAACCAAAAGACTGGTTCAAGATTAACCACCATTTTAGAGGACTTGGAGTATGACATTCTTAATGTTTGTGGCGGTCCAAAACAACGAAAAGTTTACAGGTGTTTCGATGAAAGATCATGCACTATCAAAGGCATATAAGAAAAGATATATTCTCTAGAATTATATATATTTGTCTCCAATGAATTCATCCATCAATATTTATTATATTGCCCACATGTTTTCAATAGATAAGCCTAACATAATTGGTACCCATTCTATGACTTGTTTAATCACAAAATATAAGCATAAAATAATCATGGTATCCATCCTTCAGGATCTATGAAGAAATCGCTTTCATCAAACAATATTTGGTGTTACTGTTGAGTTTTTTTATATGAACCTGTTGTGGAGCTTATCTGCCGTTTAACTAGACATCACCCCCTCGGATTATGGCTGAGAGTACTCATGAGGAGGATGCTTTAGAGATCAGGGGGAGATCTAAGGAACCGCAGTGAAGCGACCTTACATCTTTGGCCTTGGCTTCTTTCCGGCCTCCTAGTTCGACATCGGCTTCTACCCAACCTCCCAACTCGGCATCTACCGATCTCGAGAGGAGGATCCTCCTAACAATGAAGAGCATAACCCGAGGATCTGTACGAGTGCCGACCCAAGATAGGATCTTGGCTCAGCACCGAACTTGGAACATCAAACCATTTATCCATATGGGAGATCTTTGAAATCTCCCAGCAGAACATGGGCATGATCCGCATTTGACATTCACGACTAATAACCCTGACTCTTGGGTTAGTGGACAGGTTCCTCACCCCAATAGTCTAATAGATTGTGGTCTACTAGCCTAAGGGATTAGGAGCCAAATGATCTATCAGATTCCGGTATAACAACTTATTATAATATCTCTACAAAAAGAGGTAACAAGGGGACCTTAGGTAAGCTCAATCTCAGAGAATTCTTTTATGCTCTGGTTCTTCCACTATCTTTTCTCTACTATTCTCAGGTTCCAACTGATTTAAGCATTGGAGGATCCTCCATTGAAAAAACTCTGATGAGTGTAGACTATTCTGCAGGTTCCCCCTTGATGCTTCGAGCCTCAGAAGATGCCCAGCCCCAGCCACATCCACTTTCATCCAGAGTCCTGCAGTCGTAAAATTTGATAGATGTACTCTTGAATTAGAAGAATCCTTAATCGATTTGGGTGCCTTAGATTGTAGTTCTCTAATTCGATTGGCTTTAAACAAGTCCTCTAACATTTTTTTCTTTACCTGGTCCTAATTTTTGAGATGCATCATTTGAAAATCAAACTCATAATCTTTATTGCTAAGCAGAGAGATATAGCTATTGAGGCAAGAGCCAGCACAACAAATCAACATCTTAAGGCTAGTAACGAAGAAGAGTTTATTAGTGGTGTAAATTAGCCGTTTGCTCACCTAACTTGGTTTGCTCATAAACAACAAGCCAGGACACTTCTCTTTGCTACAATTCTTCGGGAGTATCCTTATATTAATTCGTAAAGGCCACAATTGCCTAGATGTAGGGGTAGTAATTAGTATTCATGGATCGTAAATGGATCATGCCGATCTGAGGGTATAACACAGGTTAGCTCAATCCAAACACAATCCATTTAATTAAACGGATCGATCTATGGAACACAAACATAACACGAATATATATAGATTGACACGACATGATCCGTCTGACACGATTAATAATCATATTTGTGGGTTATATGGGTGCACAATCCGTCTAATGATCTGTTTAACTATTTGATTTATTATAAATTTAACTAAATAATAAAATTTAGTCAAAAATTAAATAATATAAAATAATTTAGTTACCTACTATGCTAATTCATAACTTTGAATTTCATCATTGTTTATTTTAGATTAGGGTTATAATTTTTGATTTTCCTCATTTACCCTCAAGTAATCTTAAATAACATGTTAAATATATTTAAACGTGTCATGTAACCCGTTAATCTGTTTTAACCTATTTAGTTAAACGGATCAAAATAGATCAAAATGGGTTATGCGAATCAACCCGTTTAAGATATGAATTTATCGTGTCATAAACGGATCAACTTATTTATAATCCGAATCCATTTATTTCAAATCTGAACTCGCCTAAGTACGTATCATATTCGTATTAACGGATTGTGTCAAAAATTGCTAGCTCTACCTAGATGGTAACTAAAGCAGCATCAAATATGCAAGGCATCTCCTAATGACGTCTGCAAGGGCTATGTTCCTCCTTTTCTAATGAGAAACTTAGCGCTCAATCCTTTCTTTGATCGGACTTTAACATACAATTCTTTAACGAGTAGCATTCAATTTTTAATCTTGCATATATTGATACAACATTTGCACACATTGCATATTCTTATAATAGTTCTTGTATACAGTTATATTGTTTACACTATCTCCAAACTTACCTACATTTTATGTGTATATAATTATATATAATTTTGTTCATATTCTGATCTAGTCGACAGGGGGACTGGAGAGGGGGGACTTATATCCTGTGCTTGGTTGGGGTTATGAGAGGGTGAATAGATATTATTGGAAGAATGGATGACTTCCATCCATTATTTGGTTCAAAAAGTTATAAAAAAAATGGATGAAAAAGCAGAGATTGTTCATTCATCCTGAACCACCATTTTGTATCCTTCTAAATTGAAAGGATGAAGGAAGGATGGATAGAGCATTTAAGGATGGACTTTAAAATTGATAAAATTATCTTTCATTTTTGATAAAATATAATACTTCTTCACTTTTTCATTCATATTATTATATATTTTTATATATACTATTAAATTTAATTAGTTATTATATTAATTTTACTATATAATATCCATAATTATAATTAAATAATTAGATTATCTTCTATTTCTCTATTTATATTTACTATTTTTTAATTAACTATTTAACTAAAATATAAATTAATTAGTTATTTAGATAATTAATTTATCAATTATTAATTTATAAATTATGTATTAAATTAAATATTTATATAATCTTTTATATAATTATAGATTATAAATTGATAATAATAATATTTTATCAAAAGGTAGTTTAGTAAATGTTATACACATATCATCCATCCTTCATTCTATTGCTCCTATACCAATAGAGGTGGACATTATTTTCTTCCATTATTGCATATTAATTTCACCAAATATATAAGAGGATGAATGAAAAATCTATCCATTCTTTCTTCTTTCTATCCATCCTTCTTTCAATCCATCTTTCATACCAAACAGAAAGATAATGAGCCATTAGATAAAGAAGAGCTTCTAGACCACCCACACTGATAGAGAAACTAGCCAAGAGATAAAATCTAGGCATAATAGCTTGCTAATTTTCATCATTCAGTGGCCTATAAAGGAAGATGATAAGAGTCTTTCAATTAAAGATGATTTTATAGGTGTTATCCCATGAATTAGGAGAAATTTATCCCCCCTAATTACAATTTGATCTCCATTGCTCTTTAAAATAAGGAGGGTAATTTTGTTCTTATAATAAAATTCAAACCATTACAAGAACTAATGTAATCACTTACTCTCTCTATGTATCCTTCCAACCAAATTTCAAAAAGGAACTCATCCAGTGGAATAACCTATTTCTACTACAGCAAGAAGATGGAGTATGTATTCCTCCAAAAGGTACCTCTCTCTGACAAACACAGCTTTCACTGGGCTTTTTTTTTTTGATGTGAAATATAGAACTAGGCTTGATCTAGTCCAAAACTAATTGTAGACCTGATTTTGTTAGTAACCTAGACCACTTGCACCAATAGATGAGATTATGAAGCAAAGTAGATTGGCACCTAAAAATATCAACGGATAGTTTTTTGGATAAATTATACAAATATCCTCTCAAGTTTAGATCAGTTGCACTTGCATCCCTTATATTTTAAAAAGTGTTAAACTGATCTCTAAAGTTTTCAAAATATTCTAATGTAGTCCTGCCATCTATCTCTATTAATGAAATCGTATTACATGACCATCATATGAAATTATTATTTATAAATGATAAAATATCTTTATCTCTACTTCTTCCCTCCTTCTTCCTCTCTGATTGATCTCCTCCTCCTTTGTCAATGATCCTCTTTCTCCCTCATCCTTCCTCCTCGTTCCTTCTCTCTTTCCTCTTCATCTATTTCTCCTTCTCCATGGTGGCTTCCTTAACCTCCGTCCATTCCTCCACCGCCTTCCCTTCCTCCTCGTCCTCCCTCCTCCCCGATTGATTTTCTTTTCTTCTCCGTTGCTAGCGTTCCTCTTCTCCCTCCTCCTTCTTTCTCCCTTCCCTCTTCATCTATTTTTATCTTTCAGTGTCATGATCTGCCCCAGAACTAAAACAACATCAGTGGGAGTGTTTTGATTGCTTTCATTAAGGCTGTAGGCACAACATATTTGATCCAGAATATGTTGCCATGATGAAAGTTGCTGAGAAATGAGACATCTACATTTTTGGTGTTGTTCTATTGGAACTGATCACTGGACAACCTCCAATTTAGTCTACGGAGTAAGGAGCTTTGGAGGGGATCTGCTCAATTGGGTGAGGAGGTCAATACAGAACCTAACACCATCTTCTGGGATCATTGATTGCAGGCTGGATTTGAATTCAAAGAACATGGTTGAGGAGATGTCTTTAGTTTTGAAATTGCACTATTTTGCATCGATGAATCACCATGAGATAGGTCCTTAATTGACTTGCAAATCCCTTCAAACCCTTGCTGAAATTTCAGTGTCCATGGTCACATAGAATTCTTCATTCAAGTTTAACAAAGCACCATTGGCAACACAGATGAGCACGCAAGCATGCACACACTAACAATCCCTGTGAATCCAGTTGATCCTAGATTACCCAGGGAGCACTATTTGATGTTCATCTCACCACTCTATGCTTAGTGGAATTCAATTTTCAGTGCAGTAAAAAAGCATAGATATAAATTATGCCATGATTGGCCTTGTAAAATTCATTTCAATGTAATCAAGTTCAAGTTTGATTCACCTCTCAGCAACTTCTAGAATGCATGTCAAAAGATCAACTCTCAGCATAGATATCATGCTGGCGTTGCAAGGGAAGATTAAGAATGGACTGGAGTTCTGTTTAAACTCAAAGGGAGCCAAAAACAAGACATGATAGGCTAGATAACTGAGCAAGCATTGCTTTCCAACCTATATGGGGTCTTCTTCCAGGTTTCAGCAGCCTGGCCTAGATGATTGTTCTTTTCAGATCTGCTGGTTATGTTGAGGACCCCAGGAGTCTGTTGTAAAGCAGTTTTGCCACTTGATTGTTCTTCCATCTTCCTCTATTGGATCATTCCCAAGCTTGCCGTCATTTTCTCCATTAATCTTATACAACGTAGAGCTCTTCATCATAGTAATGGATTCGATCAATTCCATTGGAACTAGCCTCTCCTCGTCAGTTACATTCTCCATGTGACGAGCCAGAACCTCCAAAGAAGTATCTTTGGGCAAAGGGCATGTCTTGGAGAACCGAATTAGAACCTCATCTTCTTGCTCTTGCTCTATCTTTGGTTCTGAAATGAGAGCACCCATATCATCTTCCTCCTTCTCCCTCTCATCAGTTGTATAGCCACCATCCCACAATATCATCATCACTGCTTCCACACTTTCTTGATCAAAGAAGTAACTTTATCTCTTCTTGATCAAAGATCGCATCTTTAACGGTTCTTTTGCGATCCTCGGCTATCTCCCCCACCAAATTTCTTCTTTGCGTGACTGGATCATCTGAAATTCGTCGGAGAGAGAATGACAGGAGGATGGAAATCCAATTGCAAAACCCTTGGAATTGAGAGGGGCGTTGTCAAAACCTATTTCAAACAGTCTCCATGACAGAGGGATATTTTTATCTATTGAAACGGCGAGTAGATGCCATCAGTAATTAAGTGGCCGTAGGGGTTTGTCGGAACGTTTCAAAAACTTCAGAGACTTATTTGATATTTTTAAAATATATGGGGTGTTAATGCAACTGACCTAAGTTTGAAGAGTTGTTTGTGTAATTTATTTATTTATTTGATTGAAAGCCATTCCATAATATTAATTACCCCTGGCAACCAAGATAGAAACTTCTACAAGGGAAGTTCTACTTGTCAAGAAAGAAATCTACCAAACATCGTTTCTGTGGCTGGATGTCCTATAGTATTTGAACAATTTGCTAAAACACAATTCAGATGACGTGCATTAAATGATTAAAATATCAAGGTTTAGGTTATAATAATTATTGTTAAAGGTTGATATGTAAGATATGGTTTGCAATTTCTGTTTGACTTGGCGCACACAAGAAAAGACATTTATTTATTTCTAAAAAAATCTTTTGTACATGCAGTACAATCTAATAATATACTAATTTTCATTCGTAAACTTGCAAATGCACGGGTCAAAACAAAACATATAAAATAAGCTGTGGCTCATTCATAAGAGGAGTTCCCCAAGAGCCAGGTCTCAAAGTATTACAGGGCCTGAAGGCAATGATTCCTACACACATGCATGTACACACAAATAAATCAGTGGCAAATTATATCACCTTGCTCTCTTTACACAAATAAATAATGAACCACCTCACATTTCATTAATAACTGTAATGAAATGACAATAACATCTCAGAAGAGGGAAAAAAAAAAAGGAAAAAAAAAAAATAGAAGAAGAGTTATTTTTGTGCACCGCATACGGTGCAATAACAGTGCACTGCTCTTTCTAATTGGATCATGTAGTTACATTTTTCAATACAAATTAAATACGTCAGTTATACAAATTAAATGGTTTGAAATTTTAAATGATAAAATATTTTTCTGTTCTGAAAAATTATTATATCCCATGGCTCGTCGTGACATCCAGTGGCCTGTTATGATATCCTGAAGATATATTATGAAGAAAAAATTCTTTAATTTTTAGAATGTCATGATCACGGAATGTTATAATTTTTCAGAATATGAAAATATTTTATTTTCAAAATTTCAAACCTAAATACGAAATTGCAGGTGTTTAGTAAGCATTGAAAAGTGAGAACTACGTGGTCTAATGGGATGCTTCATGTTATTTTATTGCACCGCATGCGGTGCACAAAATGTTTCTTATAGAAGAAAGAGAAGAAAGGCAGGGACAGTAGCCATATTACCAAAGTCCGCCGCAATACATTTGACCTGGCCCATCTGAAACCGCAGCAATTCCAATCTAGTCCCAACCATGCCCAAATTCAGATTTTGACAAGGCACCAGTAGAATGTTCATGCCCAACAGCATCCTTACAAACCCTTTTATTATTATTATTTTTTTTGTAAATCATATAGTTTTTAGCTGTAAGGATTTATTGCTTTCAGAAAGAGCGAAAGTAAAATGAAGGAATAGCAAAAGATCCATGCAAATTCTATCTTCAATATCGATCTCTATATGGTGTTTCATTAATTTGTAGAGAAACAAAAATGCGAGAACAACTACGATACCGAACAGGCCCTTAGCAAATAATCTATCAATGCCAGTAATCTTCATGATCATCTTGGACAAACAACAAAACCCATGATCACGACTTCCACAAAATAATGAAGTACATAATACTGAAATCACCAAGAGACTTCAAGGTTAAATTAGTCATGTTAATACAGGATATGGTGTGCTTTAAATCATTTTATAAAGTAGAAACGCCTCCACCAGATAATAATTGTAAGGTTGTGAAGAAAGTATCTTCTAAAGGTGTGAGACGTGCAAAGGCCTCCACCAGATAATAATTGTAAGGTTGTGAAGAAAGTATCTTCTGAAGGTGTGAGTCTCATCCGTTAATTCTTAGTCTTCGATCCAAGAAGTGGCATTTTTTCCAATTTTCTGCAGTACCCTGACTACTTCTTCAGGTGTAACGTTGCCTGTCACAGTGATCTTGTTGAGCTCTGCATCAAGCCTGTAAGTCTCAATATCTGCGCAGCTCAGCATAAATGGATCAAACTTTAATTTCGGAACACAACGCAAACTTTAAATTGATGTATTATGAGATAAAGACATGGAAGAACTAAATTTATTTTATGACTGAATCAATGAAGTGTTATCCGGTTTTTTGAGATACAATGTTATACAGAGGATGAGAAATATGAGAGGAAGGGATTTGATATTAGAATATAAATGCCAAACTAAGAACATTACCCTCAATTTTTTTGATGGCCTTCTTGATTGCTTTGATGCACTTCTCACAGTGCATTCCTACCTTCAACTCCACCACCTGTTGTTGAAAAGAGAGAAATAAAAGAAGAAGACAAGGTATTACAAAAGGAAAAGAATAAATCCATCAACTGTTCACAGGCAGGAGTATGTATTGCTAAGAGCTTCATTCTTAGACATCAAATTAATGTTCTCTGTGGGGAGAAAAAAGGAGACAGATCTGTTGACCTTTGACTGCCATGATCATAATCTAAAATTTGCTGCATACTAGATTATCCAGCGAAACATTCTATTTAGGTACAGAATTGTGATTTGAGGTGAAGAGGGATACTTACAGCCATTGGACTTCAGTATAGAGAGAAGTTTGATCTTTAGGCTGGAAAAGGTGGAGATGGTGTCTTCAATCTTGAAGTTTATATAGCTGGTAGATTCCTTCTTTGGCGTGGGCAATGCTACTTTTCCTAAAGCAGCAAGTGCACCCACTTACTCTTCTCCTTGTGACGAAGTCAGGCATTTCACACACTTCAAAAAGGTACTTTGAGAGTAAGCAAGAGAAGGAATCTCTTTGCAGCTAGATTCCAACCATTCCTTTCCCAAAGCCTCGACATTTGGCTTTACAATCATTGCTTGCTAGCTAATTTAGCTTCTAAGAATGAATACCCGTAATCATATGAAGTGGGGTAAAATGTAACAAAACAAAATTCCTTCAATATTTACCTATCGATGATTGGTAAGGGTGAGATTTTGTTTCTAGTGCATTAGTCTGTTGTTGATTATAATGTCTTACAAGGATAAGCCCATGCCTGATCTGCACCATAAAAGATGGGTCAGAAACTTATTTTTACGATTGGAAAGAAACCTTGCTGAGCTAAGGCATGAAGCAAAGATATGGTGTTTGAATTCAAATGCATGCCTTTATCATAAAGAATGGTTCTATGCCAAACTTTTCTATAATCTGCTTCAATACTGTGCCAATTTTCTCTGGAATGAATCGCCTGCAATCTCATTCTTGTGAAGGACTTTTTGATATCAGAACAACATGTTCTAAACTTTTTAACTCTTTCATATAAGGTTCGTCATCTCGGAACCGGATCCAGTATCGATACCATCCCATTATAATATCAGTATGTGGTATGGTACGAGATGATGAGACATACCGAGTATTATTATGGTATGAGAGTGCATATTAGTTCATCACTGATATAGTATGGTATGTTTGGTATGGTATGGTACTATTTGGTATAGCAAACCTTACTTCCATGGAAGTTTAATCATCTTCGTTTTGAGGCCACTATCTCTGACAAGTGATGAGATAGCTATTATGCCACAAGAAGGCTAGCAAAACTTCATCATGGAGCCACCTCCAAACAAAGCTCTTTAAGGGTTATAGATTCCTTGACAGAAAGTATATTTCATATATATAAGGTTAATAAAACAATATGAGAACGACATATATGTGCAGTTCAAATTTACTTCCTGCTACTCGAGGAATCTTCATGACCATATCTTCTGCATATTAGTAGACCCTCACATTTGTCCAGATCTTGGAATCTTCTACAGAGTGATGCTACAGGGCTTGGACCACTCATGCAAAAAAAAAGGTTCTTTGAGATGAGCTGCACAAAAAGATTGGTACAACTCAGAGGGTCGGTGTGATTCATGGAGGCATGATGGAATTATAAATTGCCTTGCTAGTGCAGCCATGGCATAAGGAGCTTTTGTCTGATTGATCAACAGCACAAAATTTTTTTTGTACTGCTACACCAAAATGAGAGACAAAAAACATCTCTCTTCAAAAATTTAAAAATATAAATAATCAGAATTTTAGTTCTCAAACAGAAGATGTTCTCCACTTCAAAATCCTTATTCCTTGCATTCTAATATGATTGTTCTGGCGATTGCTAGACAGAGAATATGTTCAATGCATCGATGACCAGCTGGCCTACTGTAGGAAGCAACAAATACATCTAGGTTGCAGAAAATTCCAAGATCCCTGAGATTAGACCACCTTCGAAACCACTACCTACATAGAAAGATCAACTGTTATTTTCTCAATTAAGAATTTTATCCTTTTGCCATGTCAATGCATACATTGGATGACAAGAATTAGAACAATTTATGCATAAGATGAAGAGGATTATATGCGATCAGTTCTTTTGATGGCCTTTGATCCGTCTGATTCCCTATTCACAGAACATTCCCACTTTCAACTACACCAACAGTCAATGCCATCACTTGCCCTATAAAAATAAGAGATAATCAGTAATAAAAGAAAAGAAAATTTAGTTGTTAGTGTGTGGATTAAAGCAAACCACCTAACATCTGAAAAGTTTGTGGCTTTGAAAATCTTGAATTTGACAAGAATGCTACAAGAACAGAGAATGCTGAAAATGGAAATATTTGTGTTCTATTGGTAGACATCAAATCAGAATCCATTGTCAGTTATTTGAAAATGCAGCAGGAATCTTCCAATACATGTATCACACATATATATGTTTTTTGATAGGACTTGTTAATTTTTCCAATGATTGAATAAGACATTCAAAATGTTTCCTTCATTCTTAACTATATTTTTCCAATTAACATAACATGATACATGTAGAGAAGAAGAAGCTGACTCTGCAAAGCTGCCCCATTTACACATGTCGATAAAGAGCATGCTAGCATTCTCATCCATTTTCCACAATAGTTAAACTGTTTAAATGCTTAGAGGAAATTGTTTAAATGCTGAGGTCGCCATCTGTCTTGGTTGTCCAAGTCGTTGGTTGTTGATAGAAATTTGTTGGATCGGTAGGCATGACCATACCACCCAACTTAGTTGCCTAAACTATATTCTTATGAAGCAACATTGAGCATCTACTCACAAACATTTCAATAGGACAAGTAAAAGAGGAAAAATGTTTCATAGAAGTGAAAAGCAACTAATACAAAAGAAAGTTGCAGTAAAAATACCAGATAAAAGACTCTCTATGATTATGTAATTAAACAGCTATGTTTCATAGATAGGAACAGTGGCACCAATTTGCAATTTCTCTCCTTTATGCTCACACTGATGTCTAAAAAGGAAATCAGCAGGAGCTAATTAAATTAAGCATAGCATAAAATATTCCATTATTGAATTCAACTTACAGTGTCCATTTCTTGCCATAAACAAAGTTCAAATAATAGAAGCTGCATCACTTGCTACACAGAAAACCCCAGCCTGCCATTCCGAGTGCCATGTAACACATGCTACTGTCAGTTCAGGCTATAAAAGACTCTAGGGCCAAAAATATGGAAGAAAAGAGATAGATCCAGCATACCAATGCCACATTTCCCATCAAAATACCAAAACCAAGGTATAACAGCAGAAAACAGCCCAAAGTTTCAGGCTATGAGGCCCAAAAGGTTCAGCTGATGAGAAAAAGTCACAAGGAAACAGGGCAGCCAGCAATAAACGAACATCAACATTCATTTGCCAATTCAAATCATGAACGCATATTTGTCATATCTGGCTATTGCTGGTAAATAACATTCTTGATGGCTATGATTAGAACATTACACAAAGCGAACTTGAGTTGACTGAAGCTGAAGAAGAAAAGGCTCAACTTTTCATTATCATTATCTTTTTCAGATAAAAATGTGTTTCAAACTCAGTTCATGATATAATGTAATGAGTACAAAAAGTAATTATGGAATAACAGCATTTTTTGATATAAATTATCTCATTTACAGACTTAGGAGTGATGAACAACGACTCCAACTATGGCAATGTAATAGTCCTGATAATTCATCAAGCATATTAGAGGTTGACTGAGGTATTCTCTCTCTCTCTCTCTCTCTCTCTCTCTCTTCCAGCTAGATACTCCATCAAATAGATAAGCCTAAAAGTCTGACTTGTTCCGAATTTCTTCTTGATCCTTTTAGGTAGCCAAGAAGACAAGCAAAGCTTAGTGAACCAGTGTGACTTCTAACCTTTAGTCTTGAAATGATTCCAAAATAATTAGCAAAGAAAATTCTGAAAGTAGATGAGAAGCAGATTCAGAAGCTAAATTATGCATAACACAACACTGAGAATGAGGACAACCTCTCTTCATCAGATTATCAGCAGTCCATATTCCTTTGTGAATAGATATCAGGAGTCTAGATTTCCTTCTCAGTACCCAACCAATGGAAAACCTTTACTTTCTCAGGTGCAAAGGGCTTCCAAATATCTTAAAAACCAGGAACCAAAACACCAAGAAACTGAAGAATTTATGGATTGAATTGGCAGAAAATTCTCCATAAGCTGACCACCTCCAGGTAGCCCTATCAAGTTACAAATAGAGAGAAAGAGAATCAATCAAATCAATTAGCTCCACAAACTCTTCCAGCAGTTCTGAAGTAACATTTCTTCTGGAAAAAGGACTCCAATCTGTTCCATGAACACCATGCACAAAAAAATGAAGCCCCTAAACAGTGCCTGTCTCTTGCCAAACCAAACGATTTAGGAATAAAGTGCTCAAAGTAAGATCACCATACCATCTGTCTAACCAAAATCTAGCTGATCTGCCATTTCATTATGATGATCATCATATGCACTTCCAGATGTAATTTAAAAATGCTGATTCAAGAGACCATCGGTGATCATGTTTACCTTCCTTTTTTTGTCTTTTGGACACCTCACCCTGATGCAGACCAGGCACATGTTATCTCTCCATGCTTCTTAGCCCCAGGTGGGTGATACATTACTTGGTACCTGGCAGATGCCTTCTTCTCAAGCAATGCACACTTCTCATCATTTCTTAGCAGAAAGAAATCAGGTCCGATATCCTAGAAGCAAACTAGAATTTGCCTAGAAGAGCAGGGAATGCATTCTTGAGACGCTCTTTTAGATGTCTTTGCTTCTTACTATTGCATTTTGGCATGGACCAAAAGTGTCGAGTTCACAACTTGTCTCTCAAAGCTGACTCCAAATTGTTCCACCAAGGCATTTAGCTGCCATCGTAGGAGCATTTGCAACGGCATACATTGGCAAGGTGATCTGAGATGGCATTAAACCGAGGATCATGGCTGCATGTATTCCCATGTACAGATTGGTTCAGACAGCATAACTTCAAAAGAAGCATATATTTGATCCTGTGGTGTAGTTTTCCCAAGATACTCTGTGTTGTAGGACTGACATCATCCTTTCCAGTGAAGTCAGCATAGATTTTGTATTGCATACATTGCCTGTGAGATATCTCTCACGTTGCATGAGCTGGAATTGTCACAAATATGTAATCTTATGTGGCTGCCTGCAGGTATTAGGTAGGTCGGTCCAGAGGATGTTGCTGATGAAGATACTTGAACGTCGCAGATCCAAGAGAATCACTTGCGATCCCATCAAAAGTATGCGAGTTTGTGATCAAGAGGACCAGGGCAAGAAGGCAGAGCACTTCAGAATTCTATCGCCAAATTTGTGGAATAAAATTACCCCGCAAAATAGAGGGAACTTATCCCTTTTGCTTACGACTTATGTCTATCCATTCTTTGAACACACCAAAGAAGTGAAAGGGCAGTTTTATTCTTATTATAAAATCTAAATCATCATGAGATTGTTATGCTACTTATTGTGTCAGCTTATCTCTCCTACCAAACGATGGAAGGGGACTTATCCCATAGAAGCTACCCCTTGAAGGATTTATAACATCTTTAATTATCTAAATTTCCCAGATTTGCCATCTTAGATGGTAAAATCTTTGGTATTATATAAGGGTTTAGGTTGTATCTCTTGTGTGAAAGAATGATTCTTCTTCTTTTGCAATGTCGACTGTTGTATCTACCTTAACATCTGTGCCGGCGGATAGAAGAAAGAGATTGTAGTGCTTTGACAGTTGTGCAAAGTACGATCCGACGGTTAATATAAAGGATACAACCTGACCCTTTATAGAGGGGTGCAACTTAACTTCTCTACATTTTTTTTCTTTTGCTGGTTGCCTGTATTACACTTGCTAGATATGGTTTATATATAATGCTCAAGGTTTAGAAGCTTTAGTAATACCCTGCAATTAGCGTCCTAGAGTCAAACATCCAAGGGATCTATTATTTTTTAATACCAACAGAAAAAAATATTATCTTAAAAACATGTCTGTCAATTTTCTTGATGCTATTTGATGATGGGTAGGGCTGTTAGTGGGCTGGTTTGGCCCAGTGACTGGATCCAAGGAAAACTGAAATGGGGTTCATAGACATTGCCCAAGGGCCAAACCATAGGAGCCTGAGATCCACCAATCTTGGTTGGACCAAGTCAGGTCGGCTAAAAATTCAGACTTGTTCCTAAGCTTGGGAGACATCAGTCTTATTAAGGTAACGTTTGATGATCCAAATGAGATCACCACTAGGACTGTCAAAATGAGCTTGGCCCACTGGGACGGCCCGGCCCAACTCTATAAATAGGGTGAAACCCCCTCCTTCTCCTCCTCCTCGTCATCGGCGCTGCCACCTTCGAGTCAAATCCGACCGCAGCTTCTTCTCCTCCTCGGATTCTCTCGATCTCTCCACTCTCCGAGTTAGATCCATATTGCTGCCCCTCGGGCTCTCTCGATCTCTCTCCACTCTTCAGACTCGACCGCTCGAAGCGCCGCCACCTCCGAGTCAAATCCGACCGCAGCTTCTTCTTCTCCTTGGGCTCACTCGGTCTCTCCAATCTTTGAGTCAAATCTGCACCACCTCCGACCTCCCTCAGGCTCTCTCGATCTCTCTCCACTCTCTAGGCTCGACCACTCGAGGCTCTCCCTCTCTCGAGCTCTCTGTCTCTCTTTTTTCACTCTTCACTCTTCAGTTATTTGAGGTTCAAGGCCTATGGGCTGACCCGACCGGCCCACGGCCCTTAAAGGATTGGGCTGGGCCAACTATATTGTGTCTCATTTTTGACTGGGCCTAGTCCGGCCCGGCCCATCAAATTTTAGACCCTTGTGGGCCGGATCGGGTCGGACCAACCCATTTTGACAGTACTAAGCACCACGGTGATCCGAGATCATCGATGATTTAAATTCTGTGGTGATTTGATCATCAGTGATCTAAAATCACGATAATTGATAGGCTATAATCAGTGATTAAAGATACTTGAATATCAACGAGTAACTTGTTTGGTATTCTATGGGAATCCAAAATCATAGATTATATAATATATTTTAT
>KE504699.1:1195119-1208240 GCA_000441515.1 Elaeis oleifera
TATTTTATTTATACTTATAATATATTATTATTAATATAATATTTATTTGATTAGAAAATAAGGTAAATGAAGTATTATATTAAATATTTATTATATAAATATAAAGTATAATAAGATATCTTTACTATAATTTAAAATTATCATTAAATCATAATATGATAATAATATTATTAATAATATATTATCATATAATATATATCATAAATATAAAATATAATATCTAATATTATATAATATTATATATATAATATTGATATAATATATAAACGATATTGATATATCAATTTTTATTAGACTAAAGAGTATTTTTATCCTTATATTTCAGTTCAAGCTCACTGTCTGGAAGTGATTTTGGATTATCAACTTTGAGGATGAGTATTCCATCATCGGATTGCGGGATAATTTGAAGAGTAGGGGTGATTTAAAATCACTGCCATATAGAATCATCATAATGCAACCAAATAAAGTGATCTCATCATTTTCATTTTCATCATTTTTGATCTTAAGTGGATCATCCTATACCAAACGCTCTCTAACAGTGATAATAGGGCTATAATCTTTTTTGATAAACTTATAATGGGTCATGATCCTTCGTGTTTTGATTTTCTCATTCCGGATAACTGATATGGTGATCTAACTTTTTATATTCTCTTTTTCACCTTTTTCGGAATAAAGGTGTTTTGACGTATGGTTACCAATCACATAAGTGTTGCATTTTCTGCAAAGGCTAAGGTCAATTCAGGAAAGTCTCCATTTTCTAGGATCAAGTGCGGCTGCTTTTGGAGGACCAAAGCCCCACACAAGCCGCTCTTATCCTTCCGTCACTTCGTCCTACCCCCCTACTCAACCATAATTAAAGACGAGAACAAAGTAAACCTTTGAGGCCCAATCTAAGTATCAAATGGAATTGCTTTCCATGTATCTCAAAGAATTGGCGATTACTACAACAACAACGGTGACGTACAACAGTTTTAGCTCCTTCGCCATGTCATATATAATGACCGATAGTATTAGACTGTTATAACACTAGGAAGACCAGACGGACAAGACCACGGAGTGAATCCGTCACTCAACAGTTTCATTATCATGAAGAAGGAATCATACTCCCTTAGTATGAGTACAACTAATAAATCAGCAAATAAAATCTTTCGAAAGAAATTACATATAAAATGTTCCAAATCCATCCATTCAAATGCCCACAACATACGAAGTAATCCAAGCAGTCTTATTCGCCTCTTGATACGTATGCAATGCTCGAAACGAGACATAATCACCTGCTAGCCTGCAAACATTTTGCAATAATCGATGACCATCCCTCCGCGGCTCCTATTAGCTTCATTATTTTATAAGACACCAGGTACTCCCCTACACACAACATACTCATTTCACCAAATCCTAGCATTCCTTTTTTTTAACACCAACTGGAAGCGAAATGCAATCAAACTCTTCCACGTGTCTTACTAATCCACTGTGGCCTGGTCACGTCACCTTGACCTCTGAAGTCTCAGGTCTTCCCACCCAAGCTTCCAAACCTTTCCCATTTCCCCTCCATCTTTTCCTATTTGTTCCTCCGAGCAAAACAGCGTGAGAGAAAGAGAGCAAGGAGAAAGAGATGGGAAACGCCATTATCAAATTTCTCAAGGGAGACTGCAACCTATCCATACCTCCTGATGAGCCCCAATCCTTGGGTCCCCATGGGGTGACAAAGGCCACCGTTGGCCTCTCTGCTCTAGCTCAAGATCTCTTCAACTTTGACATCACCTCTCGGGTAAACTATCATCACCTCACGACCTCCATCTTTGTAAAGACATCAATAGTAGTTTATCCATGTCTTCTTCATTTTTTTTCCTTCCATCCAGAATTTATTCAACATCGATATGTTTATCCATGTCTTCATTTTATTAAAGATTGACATGAAACCCTCTTCCATTTTCAATGTCAAAAAAGGTTCCGGAGGGACTGAGCCGCCATGTGGTCTCCTCCAAGAAAGCACAAGCTATTTGGTATAACTACTCACTCTTAGCTTGTTACCCAGTGTTTAACACTTTGTTTAGTTGTGATCAAGTGGGAAAAGATGAGGAAGACAACACTAAGGGAATGGACTACTGTGATTCATGACTTATGAGCTGCTTGAGTCCATGATATGAAGAGAATGTTGCTCTCATATGCTTCATACCCACTAATTGAGATTTCGAAGTTTCTCAGTATTAATTGAATACTATCTGTATTAGTTTTGAAGGGCATGTCCGTTAATTACTTTCGATCTTAACGTAGGTATAAGAAGCTATTACAGGCATGGAAGGAATCCAAACCACCACCAAAAACACCAGAAGAAGCAGCGAGTCTTGTTATCCGGACTTTGAAGCAAACTCAGAATGCAGACATTGAGGTGAATTCTGATCCCCATGCAGCTGATTGCACCAGAACCTTTTAGTAGAATATATGGTTCACTTTCCTCTTCAAGTTAGAATGAGGTTATTTGAGTATCTTCATCTCATAGGCCTTGTAAATAAAGTCTGACATCCTTTTTTTTCTTTGATCAGGGTCTCTTGGCTTTCTATGGTCTTCCTTCTCCCCAAATTCCTGCAGAAACCTCCAGTGCTTCATCATCATTGCCTGAGGGAGTGAATTTAAACTGTATACACTGCCCGTGAGATAGCGTTAACCTTGTATGACTTGACATCATGTTGAAAGCCTGCAGCTTTATTTATCTCATATGATCTCTGGTATTAGGTTGATGCAAGAGCCGTTGTTGATGGAGATGGTTTATCTGTGTACGTGGACACAAAAGACCCAAGAGAGTCAGCCAGTGTGCCACTAGAAATACACGAGGCAGCCATCGCGAGAAGCAGCGCTCGTGCTGCAAAAAACTACTCAGAGGCAGATGCACTTCACAAGACCATCATAAATGCAGGATATAGGTCATCCAACTCACCATCTATCATAGTATGTTATTTACTGTGGCTGAAACAATTAACTTCCATTGCAGAGTTATCAAAGGTCCAAACAATGAGCAGATCCTAGCAAAGAAATATCGAATTAGGCTGAGGTAACGAGCAAAAGTTAGATGTTCATGGACAGTGAGCTTGTGTCTGTATTGTTGTCAATGGTCTTGTCGTAACTTGAATGCCTGCAGGGGGATTGATGCACCAGAAGGCCCAATGCCTTATGGGAAGGAGGCTAAGGATGAACTGGTTAAGCTCATTCAGGGGAAGAAGTTAGAAATCCATGCATATGGCCAAGATAAATATGATCGATGTGTTGGAGATGTTTATTGCGACGGTGTATTCGTGCAGGTGAGAGCAAGTCCTTACCTGTGTAGTTGATGCTCTGCTACTGATTTGCTTTCCAACCTTTTACTGCAGGAGCAACTGCTGAAGAGAGGCTGTGCGTGGCATTATGTAACCTATGAGCAACGCCCTGAATTCTCAAAAGTGTGTTCCAGTAGTATTGGCCTTCATATTTTAATGCTTTATAAATTTTATTAACTCAAATCTTCGGATAAAATCATAATCTCAGTGGGAAAAGCTGCACGCAATGCACGGAGAGGTCTGTGGGCTTTACCAGACCCTGAGGAACCATGGAAATGGAGAAAGACAGAGGCAATGGTGCATGGAGAGCAGACAATGTCCCAGTGCAGGTTCACTAACTGATGGATGGCCTACTTCTGGGATGAAGTCTGCCTCAGGGAGCTCAAGATGTACCTGTGTTCTTCAGTATTCTCACACAAAGTTGAAGAATTTCTTTAACAAAGTATGGGAGTCAAGAAAGAGTTACATCCGGGAGAGCTTTACGGCAGGCACAAAACCAGGAAATGGGGATAAAAAATTAAAACATAATCAGCATCGATTGTGAGTTGTGTGATTAGTTCATGATCTTATATTTTAGTAGTCATGAGATGTTTGTGCTTTAGTAACTCATCTGTACATTAAATATTAATAATGTCTTGCACTGATGTGTTATTTGTTGTACTCTTTTTTCTTTTTTTTGTGATAAGTACCATTTGTGTATATTTGAATAGAAAAACTCACAAATAACAAAATCATGCGAAGGAAGCTCATTACGTTTTATCGACATATCACAACCTGGGAATATGATCTTTCTTGCACCAGAAAGAAAACAGCTACTACAGCCCTGCTACTTATCACTTAGTACATTTTGTATATTATAATCAAGTGAAAATATATTGATATAAAATCAGGAGCGTACCAGAAACAATACTTCTATATTGTGGAGCCATGATAAAGGCATTGGTAAGCCATTAATCAACGAGGACTTTGCCAGCACATTACCACAGTACTTGGTTATCCTTCAATCTGCCAAACTCCAATCAAAATACAACCAAAATTACTATGCATATTACAAGAAAAGCTTATATACTTTGATATAGTCGTTCACATGATAAAATTGAAGTGATAAAATATATAATATGATGTAAAAACCATCTCCAGTGTTTGTACCCTAGACTTCTTATTTGTGAGAGAGGTGCCAACCGAGTTAAGGCCAATTAACAACCCATTAATTGGATTAACTGGAGAGATTAATGTATGAATCAACAAAATTATTATTTCAATTTCTGCTAGCGAAACCAATTTATGTCACTCAGTCATATACAACTAATAACGGGAGCAACCCTTGTTTGCCACCGCAACATCTGTTGAGCCCTGAAAACAATATATAAAACTTATGCAGGAGACTGAAAAATTATTGCTATGATATTTTGGGTGTCAAAAACGGGTCAAACCAGCTTTTCTCCATTATTTGTTCAGCTAATGCAGAGGTCAAGAGAACGCTATTTCTTAAAGATCACGTCAACGAGCAGAATAGATTTGATTTCATGATTACCACAAAACAAATGAGAAACACCGTGGAAAATGCATGAACAGCTACCGAAGAAACCAACCTGCAGTCAAGTGCAAAACGGGAGGGGACATCGGATGATCAAAGGACACATGCTTACAGATCCCCCAGAGACCGCTTTTATCACTGTATGATCGGTCCACTCTCTGGGAACCACTTGATCTAGGCAGGACCACTAGATAGAATATTCAGGTTACATCAGCACAGTGGAATTCTGAGATCAGGTTCTGACTGCCTTGGTCTCCTATATTTAACAGTTGCATCACACTTAGCTGCATTTGATTTTCCCCAGCAACTTGAAACATCCTGCAATGAGGCAATGCTATGTGTTGCATCTTTCAGTGTGGCCTCCACACCTTGACTTCTCAAGACTCCCCTAGCAAACTTCATACTCTTTCCCCTCTTCCTCCTGTATATCTGAGCAGAATAGAGTGTAATTGATTAACGGAGGAAAATGGGAAGTACTCTGTCCAATTTTTTCAGAGGAGACTCTGACCAGCCTGCACATCCCATGAGGCTCATGATCTTTTACCTTCAACATAACCTCTCTGGTGTTTATCATCAAATCATCACCACCACTACCATCTTTGTCTCTGTCATCTGAAGCTAAAGATATCAACAGTATTTTATCATGAGCTCATTCCAAAGATGACATTTTTGCAAACTTGTTACCCTGGAAACTTGCTCTTCAGTTTTTACTGATAGGATGGTTCCAGGAGGGCTGAGCCAACATGTTGTCTCCTCCAAAAAAGTGCAGATCAATTGGTATCACAACTTGCTCTTAGCATGTTAGCCCATAGTTCAACATTTAGTTCATCAGTAGTCAAGTAAGAAATGATGAGCAAGATAATGGGAGAATGAAAAAGAAGGAAAGAAAGCACATCTTGTGAGGACCTATACGGACGTATATTTACTCTAATATCGGTTATTCACTGAAAAGATTTAGGATACTTATACAAGGCTAAGAAACCGAAATAATATCTTCTGCCTAGTCTTTTGGATGAGGTCCTGCATTGTGACACACCTACAAGAGTATCACTTCAGATTCCAAAGCAGATGGCCTTGCGATCTTGGGATGGAATGCCTTGCCATCCACATGCAGCTTGAGTTTGTAGCATTAATAGAATTTTGCCCTCAGGTGTTGTGTAGTAATGAGCTCTTCCACCGTCACAAAGATCACATGATGCTGACTAACAATTAATAGGCTATAAACTATATTAGTTTAGAAGAGCATGACACCCGAGTAGCTGAAGAGGTCCATTTTTATGCTTTCCTACTGAATATAGGTAGAAGAAATCATCAGCGGAGTGGAAGGAAACCAAGCCATTACCAAGAATACTAGAAGCAGCAGCCAGGCTTGTCCTCTGACAATGACAAGGAATCAGAAAGCTGATGCTGAGGCGAAACCTGTGGAATCCCATCAACCTGTTCACACCAGACATTTGTATACTAAATTGTTCACTCTTCTCTTCCATCTGGGCATTGTATAGCATTTTTCATCCTTCTTTGATCAGGGCATCTGGGCTTCCTATGGTCTTCCTCCTTCCAAAGTCCTGAAGACACCTCCAGCATTCCCATCACTGCCAGGAATGAAGTTTGAACTGCATACATTGCCTGTGATTTACCCGAAACCATGAATAATTCAAACTCAAGTTGAAAACATGCAGCGCTGATCATCTCATATGACTGACCTCTGCTGATAGGTTGATGCAAAATCTGTTGCTGATGTAGATAGTTTTATGTTGCATGTGGACACTGCAGACCCAAGGGAGCTAGCAAGCAACCCATGAAAAGTGCATGACATGGCCATTGAGAGGACCAGGGCTCAAGGTGCAAAGATTTACACGAAGGCAGATGCACTTCAGAAGCTGATAAATAATGCAGGATATAGGTCACCCAAATCTCTATTGTAAGCTTTACTTATTATGAGTGAAACAATTAACTTTGATTCCCTCAAAATAAAAATGAGAAAAGATTCTTTGATCACAGGGTCATAAATTGTTTGAATTAGAAGACCCTCACAAGTAAATACTGAATTAGGCAAAGGTATGAGGCAACAAATTTGATGGACAGAGAGGAAACTTATACCTGTACTGTCATCATTTATCTTGTCATAATCTTTGAGAAGCCAACTGGGGAGCTCAATGCCTTGTGGGAAAGAGGCTAAGGATGAGGTGGTTAAGCTCATCCACAGGAAGAGTTTGCAAATTCATGCATATGGAGATGATCAGTATTGTCAATGTTGTCGGAGATCTTTATTGTAATGGTAATTTGTGCAGGTTAGAGATCAAGATTAAGTACTTGCCTTCGTGCTTAACGGCTCTGCAGATGCCCCTGTCAAGCACTTGTAGGAGCAGATGCTGAAGAGAAGCTTAATTATGTGACCTATGATCAGTTCTCTGAACTTGCAGTAGTGAGTTCCAGCAGCATCAGCCATCACATCTTATAATCCTTTGAAAACGCTACCAACACTATCCTTTGCTTGAATGATACTCTCAGTGGGAAAAAGAACACGGACTGCACATAGAGGTCTCTGAGCTTCACCAAACCCTGAGAAACCATGAGAATGGAGAAAAAACAGATGTATTAGTGCATCAAAAGCATGCACGGTCCCACTGTAAGCTTATTGACTGATGGAAGGCCTATTCTGGATTGGAATTTCTGCTTCAAAGTGCTCAAGATGTGCCTGTCTTCTTCTGCATCCTCACAAAATATTGAAGAATTCCAAGAGGAACAAAAGGTGGGAGGAAGAATAGTGACATCTCGGAGAATTCTATGGATGAGAAGACATGATCAGCATCAAACCAGAGTCTTGTCACTAGTTCGGCATCTATCTTATCAATAGTAGCTTCGACACGCTTGTGCACTGATAACTCATCTGTGAATCAAATACATTACAGCATCTCAGTTAGATTGCAGTGATGCACCATTTATCTATACTTTTCTTTCATTTGGAGAAGTATCATTTCTCGACATGTGACTAGGAGAAAACTCAAAAATACAAACACATACCTGCAAACTTAATTTATGTTCTATTGACATAAAAATAATTCAAAATAAGATATTGGAACATATCACTCATTGGGAACATAATCTTTCTTCGACCACAAAGGCAAATGGCCATTACAGCACCTTGCTCAACTTATATTTTATATTCAAGTGAAAACATATCGATATATGCATATTCAGAAGCAAAACAAAACAATATCCCATAATTGAGTAGGCATGAAACAGGCATTGATAAGGATTGATCAAATACAATACTGTCAACAAAATACGTCAGAAGTCAGTTATCTGTCAATAAAGCAACCTTCAATTGTACATGCTAAACAAACCAATAATCTAATACAAACTAGCATTAAGCATATGCCTTTATATACATGTTTGGGATGCATGGGGACTGGGGACTCTCTACATGTTTGGGGTGCACAGGACTTTGATTGCAAAAATTAGAGACACTGCTTTGCCATCTGAAAAAAAAAGTAGCAAAAATGTGGAGTCAATCTCAGGGAGGGGATGCTCAAGAACAAGTCATATATGGTGGTCTGGTCCCTATCGGAGAGTATTTTTTTAAGAAAGTAATTTGGGATGGAGTCCAAATAAGAGACTTTCTATTATAATGGTAAGATATTGTAAGAAGATACCAAGCAATATAAATGGTTCAACATGTTCAAGTACATTGCAGATGTTCTGACTTTTCTGCCTGACATGATCAGAAGATTCTGAGCTGGCCTAATGAGCATAGCGCTTTCAATCTGTCCCATCACAGCAGCAGTATCGGTAAGCTAAAAAGTAGTAATTAGTCAGGGTATTAAATTCCATTTGGTTGAATGGTTTTAACTATACCACTTCGTCAATCATTTCTCATCATCAGTTGAGGAGAAATCAACTCAGGAACCATACCAACTTCAATAACTTGATATGTATACAACTACAACAATCTTCATTAATTTCAACAATATAAATAACTTCTTTAAGTTACAATAATCTGTTGAATCACCAATAATCATTGCACGAACACAAACCATCTTTGAAACAGTGGTACCGGTTATTATCCCTCACAATTATTTCATGATTGATAATTTTTGAAATGAGTTTTATAGCTTCATGACAGTCATTACAGACACGAAGGTTCTTCACCACCCGGATTGTTTCATCTGGTCTGGTACTGATGAGACCAAATGCAATGGCTAGCTTCTCGCTATGATGCCCAAGGGAATGCTCCTTCTCTTCCTCTTCTATGTCAAACAAGACTACTTCTGTTGTTGGCATGTATCCTAGTGCCTTTAGTTGCCTACCCAACTCATCAAGCTTTGAGTAAATTGTTTGCTCAAGGGATGGGATTTGTCCCCAACATGGAACTCGTGAACCACACCTTTCAGTTCAATCCAGCTACGTCCAGGTGTCTTCTGGATCCCTTTCTCCTTCATGACTAACCTGAGTTTTGCTGCATCTTCCCATCTGCCACTTGTGGCATATATATTTGATAGCAGGACATAATTCCCAGAATTTTGAGGCTCTAGCTCAATAAGCTTCTTCAAAACAAGCTCGGCTAGTTGGGCGTTACGGTGTATCCTGCAACCACCAGCAGAGCCCCCAAACAACTGCATTGGCCTCCATAGGCATCTCCTTAATCAACCGATGAGCCTCCTCCAACAAGCCTGCACGGCCAAGAAGATCAACCATACAACCATAGTGCTCAATTCTGGGAGTCAAGTTATAAACCCGATTCATGCTATAAAGTACTTCCTTCCATCTTCCACTAGACCAGTGTGAGTACAGCTACAGAGAATGCCTATGAAAGTATTCCCATCAGGTTGGACTCCCATCTTCTCAATTTGAGCAAAAAGCCCAAACGACACCTTCCCATGGCCGGTCATGGCAAGCCCTGTTATCATTGCATTCCAAACTATAAGGTCTTTTCCATCATTCTCTTGAAGACAGTCCAAGCCTGAGCTGTGCTTCCACATTTGGCATACATATCGATCAATGCCGTCCCTAACACAGGGTTCGAGAGAAAGTCATTCATGTCCATTTGGCGGCTGACCTGTTGGCCCAACTCCAGAGCTCCTAATCTAGCACAAGCTGAAAGAACTCCGACCATGGTAAACAATCAGGCCTCACATTCACAGCCTGCATTTGGAAGAAGAGCTCCAAAGCCTCTCGAGGCAGCCCACTGGAAGAATATCCACCAATCATCGCACTCCAAGACACCACATCCTTCTCAACCATCCCATCAAAGACAGCTCGAGCCTTGTCCATGCTTCCACATTTAGTATACATATCCACAAGCGATGTAGCAACAAAACATTCTTTTCCATCCCTTTGTCCTCTATATACTGATGTATCCACTCCCGGTCTTCAAGTCCCCAATTGGAACAGGCAGTCAAGACCCTGACCAGCGTGAAACTATCCGGCCTCAAATCCATCTCTAATGACCTCCGAAACATATCCAGGGCTTCCACCAATCTTCCCTCGCCCATGTAGCCGCTGATGATCGCGGTCCAAGATACAACATTTCTCACCGGCATTTCATCGAACAGCCGCTGGGCTTCGTCCAGGAGGCCGCATTTCGCATACAGACAGAGCAAGCTGGTCTTGACGAAGACATCCAACTCGAACCCGGCTTTCAAAACGTGGGCGTGGATCTTTACCCCGGTATCGAGGTCGAATAGGCGGGCGCAGGCCTTGAGGACGAAGGGAAGGTGAAGTTGTTGGGGACAGGCCCTCGCGCCGCATGTCGGTGTAGAGGTGGACGGCGTCTGCCATGTGGTCCGCGGCGACGAGGCCTCGGACCATGTTGTTCCAGAGGTAGAGGTTGGGTGGTCGGTGCGGCGGAAGAGGAGGAGGGCGTGGGCGGGCTGACCGGAGTCGAAGGAGGAGCGGAGGAGGAGGTTGAGGAGGTACTGGTCGCCGTCGAGGCCGAGGCGGAGGAGGCGGGCGTGGAGGTGTTGAGCTCTTGGAAGGAGCGGCATCCCTGGAGGAAGCGCCACTTTAGCTCCGGGGCGGCGGAGAGGAGGGCAGGAGGAGGGGATTGGCGGGGGAGAGGGATGGCGGCCATTCCCGGCCAAAAATTTAAAGGGCCGCATGGAGGGAAGGAATGCAGGTTATGGAGGCTTTGGAAGCAAATTAGGTTAGACTTCATCGCCGGAGAAGGTTTGTAGTTATTGGTTTATACTATTAGGTTATATAATCAAATGTTTAGTATTTATTGAATTATTTGTTTAACATATTTTTTTGCTGTAAATTTAATGGTTGTGCAGTCATATAAACTGGTTAAAAAGCGCGTAAAAGCAAACATCGCTTTTAAAGGTTTCAGATTTGGAATAATTTAATAAAATTTTGGTGCAAAAGATATAATTTAATTAATTATATTATTTTAATACATTATATCTCAAATCTGCCTCTTGTTTAGGAAATATTTTCTTCTTTTCTGTCGAAAATTATCAAAATCCAGATTTCTTGTTTAGAAGTTTTGAATTTTTTATTAAATTACTTTTTACCTATTGTATGGTTAATATGAGTAGGTTTGTTTTTGTAGATTGTCCCTACTCCTTATCTTATTTTCAAAGTCTATTAATAATAGAAAGTCCCTTCTCCAGTTGAAGGCTTAACATGTTTAGAACTTTTTAAGCAAGAAATCTTACTAAAAATATTTATATCTTGATAGCATTATTTTTGGAATCGAAAGTTAAAAAATTAAGTGGCTTTTATATACTTTAAAGAATAAAATTTAGTGAAGCATTTCTTTCTTCGGCTTGCGAGATTTAGAGAATCCATTTAAAGAGATAAGGAAAAAAACTAGCCTAAGAGATGGTGACTGGATTATTCTCCCTCAACCTAATTTTGAGGGATATTGCAATCCTCGTTTGAGGTGATTAATCCTGTCCCAAGACAATTAGGATTTGATCTTGCCACTAACCCGTTTATTGAGAAACCTTCCTCCCAATTATTTGTGGACCCAGAAAAAAAAATGCCACAGAGATTTTGTTGCACGGATGAGATCTTCCAGCGTTCAACTTACATCAAGTTTGAACTATCCGTCGTATTCTACGCGGTGGGACTAGTTCAGGCATATCGCGCAAGATCTATATTGATCTCAGCAGACCAGTTGCCGATACTGGTGCAAACAACATGCAAGGGCAGGATCGCTAATCCAAACTCAACTGCTGAAAGCCAACACGAGAAACACTATTCTCCTTCCAAATCCAAGGAAAAATTGCAAATTACAAGTAAATCACTCTAATGATGTGTTTATCATACCTCAAGAGAGAGTATTGTATTCTCCTGGTTGTCTAAACTCTAGAAGCGAATTTGCGGTGCAAGTAATTTTGCTTTTCTCCAATAAAGATGAGATGAATTCCATACATAGTACATGGCATCAACTTAAAAGGAAGAAAAAAAAAGGATGTTGAAAATCTGCCACCCAGACTCTACCTGTGATTTGCCATGCATTACTCAGTATGCTGTTGAAAACATTTATTACGCATACGCAATCTGGATGATAAATTTCTGAACTAGTTTTCAACATATAAAAAAATATGCATAGATTATTTTTTATCGAAATACCGTCTGATAAATATTTACTTTGAAAATATACATCCTGGATAAGCTTTTTACCCTTTAAAGGGGCCTTAAGGTCACACAAACACTCACAGTCTCACACCGAGTCAGCACTGACACGGGCAATAAGGCCTGCACAAAACCAGGAAATACTAGACTCGAAGGAAGCTCTATGCACTTCAAAGATTTATGCCTCTTAAATCCACACCAAAATTTTTCACTTAAAATTACATTGAGGGACAAGGACAAGGTCTGTTTCTTTCATCTAGAGCCTTCGCTAGTGAATACAAGCTCACTGTGGAATACATTTTGACACAAAGAAGAAAGGATCAAAAAGAATATTATACACATAACAATATATACGCACGAACAAAAAGACTCCCTTCTGTGCTGATTCTTGGTTAACGCAGATTACTCCTGCTGTCACTGTCTCATGGCTCTGTTCAACACCTGTATTACTGAAGGAAACTTGCATGATTTGGCATATACCAGATATGGAGAGCTCCGAAAGTTCAAAAGTGATTGGTGCTTGATAATCACTCCAACTATGAAGAACTCCAATTCAAGAAATGTCAGGGCTTAAGAATCACTCCAACTATCTTCATTGTCTTCATCACTTCCCACAAATGCCTATACCAACAATATGTTTGCTAAGATGGTTACAATGAGAGAGAGAGAGAGAGAGAGAGAGAGAGAGA
>KE504699.1:1217304-1236570 GCA_000441515.1 Elaeis oleifera
AAAAAACATGGAAGTAAATATCACTGCTGAAGCAATATAGCCAAGCAAGATTTTGAATAACGGTACCAATGGCCGTTCCGGAGGGCGGGCGGCACGGTCCGGCACGGCCCTTGGACTGGACCGGCGTGAACTGACGAAGGGAGAAAGGGATGAAGCGGCGAGGAGGAAAAGAGAGAGACAAGAAAAGAGAGGAAGAGAAAGAAGAGGGAGGGAAGGAGGTTGAGGAGGCAGTGATGCCACCGGTGGCTACCTGAGGGCTGTGTGGGCCCTCGGAGGGCCACAGTGGCCACCGCGGCTACGTATTGTCCGCGGGAGAGAAAAGAGAAGAGAGAGGGGAAGAATCGGACAGAGGGGGTCTGATAAATCCTATAAACATATTAATAGAAGCATTAATTTATATATTAATTGATATTTATCTTTAGAAATTGATGTTTTTCTTATCTTTTGCAGGAGAGATGTTCACCATTGTAAAGAATCTGATTCGCAGGTTAAAAGGATTCAAATTGGACTCAAATCGAAGCTAAAATGGGACTTAAAAGGAGCTTAAACCCAGCCAACAAAAACCGTACGGCCTAAACAAATGCTGCTCAGTTCACGCATGACTCACCAGGAAAACAGGCACACGATCGATGCGAGTTATCGCGGCACACCAGTATAGCACCTCTTCGGTCTACACTTCGGTTTGGGTGTTAAAGTGGTGCATTAAATGCTACATTTAAGTAGAGAAGCATTAAATGCTGCTGGGAGGAAGCAACAACATGAAACATGCAAAGCAAGCCATCGAATGATGGTTAACGCGTTGAACACCAAATCAGGATGGCTGGGGTCTTGCTCTCCCACGTCAAGCGTGGTGGCCCACATGAGCGTTAAATGCAATTAAATGCAGGTGGGGAGCTTCACACGGAGTTCCCACAGCTTCAAGTGAAGTGGACATAGATCTGATGGCTTCAATTGTTTAACGGCCTGATGATGCTGACTTTACCTCTTTGTGATGCCAATCGGAAGGCTGTGAAGCTGGGACACAAGCATGATGCATTGATTTCACCTGGGATGTGGAAGGCTTCAAGTTTCAACCAAACACCAACTCCCCTCACCTAAGAAACCCATTCAAACACCAAAACCTCTCTCACGGCTCCCTTTCTCATGCCATAACTACAGCAGGCCCCTCTCTAATTAATTCCCAATAAAAGCCCACGCTTTTCCTCTCTCACACAAACTCTTCCTCTCCCTCTCCTCTATATAAACCTATGCCGTGGCCCTAAATTAAGGACATCAGGCCCCTTTGGGGGATTATCACTCCTCAACGCCTTCAAGCCGCCGTCCCTTTCTCTTCCCTCTCGTCTTTCTCTTTTTTCTTCCACAACCAAAACTCTTCCTCCACGGATAACCAAATTCAGGGGAATAGCGCAGCAGATCCAGTAGCTCCTTCCTCTCTTTTCCAAGGAGCCAGATGATGAAGATGGTGACAGCAAGCGACTTCTCCACTATGCGCCGCTAGCTCTTTACGTTCTCGAAAAATCGCTGGACTACTTATAATAACAGTATTTTTATTTCTCCATCTTTTGTATTTCTTCTTATTATGCAATAAAAGATTTGGTCTTATTTCTTCATCTTTATGCATGTCTTTTATTTATTGTGATCTTAATTTTTACTATGATACGAGTCTTTGAATAGCTTATGACTACATAGAGATGGATCATGATCTAAGGATACGACCCGTGCTTAGCAAGATAGACTATACTCGGAAATCGATCATAAATTTATTGGCTTATCTAAACAATTTTGACTAGCCTATAACTTTAAGGGATGGGCCGTGATCCAAAGACACGGACCGTGCTCTCTAAGATAGGTTATATCTTTATTGATTAGATACCAATCCAAGACATGATAAGAAGAGTACCAATCAGGATTTTTCATACCGTGCTGAACCGATCGATACACCCTGTATCGTATCGGACCGACAGAGAACCGACATGGTTCGATCGGTAAATTCAATATATTGGAGCTACCAGGAGGGAAAGAGAGAAAGTGAGAAAGAGAGAGGAGGAGAGGGAGGGAGGCGGGAGCCATCGAGGCCAGTAGTGGCCCGCTGCGGCCGTCGGAGGACTTTCGAGCCCCGTATCGCCTGATAGGACTTTCAAAAGAGCGAGAAAGAGAGAGAGCGCTCGGGTGGGGAGGGGCAACCTATCGGACGGACGTCGTCTCCATCGTGAGACCCTCGATGGTCGGCGAGCCCAAGCCGACAGGCCTGAGGGCTGTCGAGCAGGAGGAGGGCCTTCGCGCCTCCACTGGTCTGCCTCCTTCGAAACAAACAGGGCCCGTAGGTTTTTTTTTGATTTAAAGACGTGAAGTCGGCAACCCAATTGCTGACTTCACGATTTTTTTTAAAATAATTAGTGAAGTCAGCAAATAGTTGCCGACTTCACCTATTCACGGATTTTTTTAAAAAAAACTCTGTGAAACAGGAGCCGATGCCCTTGTTTCATGCCCGTGGCGCTGCCTGCATGGATGGCGCCATCGGACGGACACGGCGGCCAGCCGGATGCCGTCCGACGGCCCGCCCCTCCTTCCCTCCCTCCTTTCTTTTTCCTCCCTCTCTCTATTTCTCTCTCTTTCTCTCTTTTTCTTCTTCCGGTTCGGCTCCCGTTTTCTTCATCGATTTGTCTCGATTCGACAAGATACAAAACCGTACCGAACCATACTGCCGATCGATCGATAAGATCGATGGTACCGGTTCAGCAAACCTTGGTACCAGCTGTCTAACAAACAAAACAGTTGAGATCCTAAAAATCCATTTTCATACTTGCATCCAATCTTTAATTAATTCTCTTTATTTACTTATTTTCTTATTAATTTAAGTAGTTTTTTAATCAACGTTCATACTGCTCTCTAACCTAAAATTAACCGACTCAATCGTAACTAACACGATCTCTGTGGATACGATCCTGACTCACACTATCTACATAGTAATGAATTAGATTTATTTTTGACCGCCTACGACAGCGATTAAATTTTGACGCCGTTGCAGGGATCGTATTTTAGTTGCTTTGAGTCTAAAAAAAATCAAAAAAAAAATTCTAACTAGATTACTTTATTTGCATGCATAGAAAAATTTTCTGCTTCCCATAGTCTAGTGATTTACTGTTTTTTATAGCTTAGAATAATTTACTTTCCATTTAGTTAGATTATTTAAACCTCTTCAAATCTAATTAATTTAATTAAAACTACCTTTTATTCTTCTTACTTTAAATAACCTAATATTTAAAAAAAATGAAGACACCACATAATACTTAACTAAAATAGAGAAACTAATTAAACCTTAAAAGCTTCTTACTTGTATTAGACATCTTTCTTTTTGCATTGCATATTTTCATAAAATATCTTAAGGACAAAATCCTAAACAATATAAGATGAAAATTTCATCACCCTTCCTTGGCCCACAAACCACCATCTTTCATTTGCATTGACCTAAATCTCAACTTAAAATCAATTAGACGTTGGCCCCTAAGGACTCTCGAGCTCACTAGGACAAGAGACCCTAAGAGTTGGATTGGGTTAGGATTAGTTATTTTAACTAGTGTTTAAGAAAGTGGTTCAGGGACAACATTCTGAAGAAAGGTGGTTATTTAGTTGGTTTCGTTCGCTTATCTGACCAATTTTAATTGGTATCTAAGGAAAGCAACGGGAGAATCCCCACCAACCTTATACTTATCTGGCCAGTTGAGTGGCTATTCTTTATTGGAGTGCTTGAAGATGACCTTGACAGTTAGGAGCTGTCTAGATCTAAAATAATCCTTAGTTAGGATTGATTGCATAATTTGCTTGCTATTAAACTTTAACCTAATTAAAGCACTCTTCTCTATCATCTCTAGATTTATGACTCTCTAAATTCTCATCTTTAGAATTTCTTTCATCCTTTTATCTCAAAAAAAATCAAAAAAAAAAAACTATAAAAGCTTAAATCTGTGTTTGATCCTGGATAGCAATATGGCTACACCTGACGAAATTGAATGTCCTCGCCAATTAAGGGAATACTTTATCCGCATTCTTATAACCATCTCCCTTGTATCCAGGTGTCTCATGTGGAGGCTGACCAATATAAAGTGAAGTCTAACATTATCTAAATGTTACCATCTTTCTACGGACTTAATCACGAAGGCCCTTACAAACATCTAAATGAATTCCTTGAGATATGCTCCATTGTTAGAATCCACAATCTCTCTGATGATACTCTTAGGTTGAAATTGTTCTTATTCTTACTTAAGCATAGAGCCAAATATTGGCTGAACACATTAGAATCGATAACTATCTCAACCTGAGACCAACTCCAAAGTGAATTTCTCAAGAAATTCTTTTCGATCGAAAAAACCTATCAAATTAGAAAAGCCATCACCCATTTTCCCAAATGGATGGGGAGACATTTAATAAAATATGGAAAGATTTAAGGACCTCATCTATAAATGTCCACACCACACTGTACCTAAATGGCAACTAGTTCAGTGCTTTTATGATGGCCTATCAGAGGAGCACCAATGGATGGTTGACGCCTCATGTGGTGGGACATTCATGCTCCAAAATGAGAATGAGGCATGGCAACTGTTTGAAACCCTTAACAAAAATTCCTTGTACCATACATCTGTCACTGATACGCCCATGTATGGACCCAATAGAGGTGGAATCTATGAGGTTGGGAACTCTATAGATATCCATAGTAAAGTAGATGAGTTATCTCAAAAAATTGACCATCTATTGAACGTCGGACACTCTCCTATCTCACCCTTATCTCCCCAAGATGTTTATGTCATAGGCTCGAGTCCCACCCACCTAGTTAGTGAATATCCAGCTGTATCCCAGGATTTGTGCATGAGCAAGTTTATCAAGTCCAAATCCAGATTGCTCGTCATAATTCTCTTTCCTACAATCTGGATTGGAAAAACTATCCCAATTTTTTCTGGACACCACAACCAGTGTTTAACTATGAACCTACCTACCCGAAGGAAACTTACAAAAATACAACGTACCACTTTCAGAATGCCCAACAACCCTCTCCAATTGCCCATAATTTGACATTTGAAGAGAAAATTTTACACATGTTAGAAGGGCTAGAAATAAACACCCAGATCCTTTACTCCCACACACAATCATTAGCTAAGCTCGAGACCCAAGTCGATCAGCTAACTGCTGTACTTAACAGAAGGAAGGAAGAAGAATTATCTAGTTAGCCCATAAGTGACTCGAAAGGGCAATATATGGCTAAGAGCTTCAACGCCCATGAAACATTTCCAGAGCATGCCCAAATGATGACACTTAGGAGTGGAAAAGTCATAAAACAGCTTAATACACAAACTAAAAACTGTTTTGAGATGGATGTACCCAAAAATGTAATAAAGAAGCCATCCCTAGAATTATTTCTCAGGACTCGGTGCATACACGTTGGGATCCTTTTGGAGTGGAAAATTTTAATCTAGAGGGATATATTGAAAATGTAAACACATCATTAGAACCATCCGATTTTAGCATCACTCCCCATGGGCCGAGAAATATGAATCAATACCTGCTCCAGTAGCTCTCTTTTTAAAATCACCACCTCCTCCAAAATTGAAGCCACCTTTGGTCACACCTGAGTATGCATGTTTAGAACCAAATGACACCCTCCCGGTACCCAATGCATTGGATTCTACTCCTAATCAAAAAACCCAATTCATGAGTATTTTAGAAGAACAAATAGGAGAAATTCTTGACAAATAAGAATTTAAGAATGGGATCGCAAACTATCTTCCCGAAATTGGCAACAAGTCAATGAAATCTCTAAATAAAAGGATTGTAGGCTCACTTCCTGAGATTGACAATCCAAAATCATTGAAATTTGTCAATCCAATATTCGACACAGGATAGACAGAATCATAACATCCAACTGAAGACGTTAAACTTAGCGCTTGTTAGAAGGCAACCCAATTTTTAGAAAAGTCTTAATAAAAGTCTGGCTGAAGACTTTAAACTTAGCACTTGTTGGGAGGCAACCTAGATTCTTGCATTTTACTTCGTTTTCTTTTCAATTTATTTAGGAACCCTACTCCAAGAAGAACTATCAGCCAAGTTGGGAGGAAACCTACATTTGTTATCTTCAAGGTCCAGACTGCACCGAGAACAAACTAAGCTCAAGTGAACTCTTTCCTTTTCCTCTCTTGTTATATATTACACTCTATTTCTCTACTTCATTGAGGACAATATCGATTAAGTTGGGAAGAGAATAATAATAAAAAAAATTAAATCTTTGAATAAGTTAGTATTTAGCGTTTAGATATCCGATTACGCTTAAGAATCGAGTTGAACCAAGTATTTTTTTGAAAAAGTAAATTGATGTACAGATCGGAGAGTTTGTGAGATACTGAGAGACTAAGCATTAAGAAAATCAATAAAAAATTAAGTCTAGAATATAAACATTTTTTCTATGAGTACTTTTAATTCTTCCTACCAACATCAAAGAAGAGTTTATTTCCGATGGGCTTGTGTAGGATAACTAAATGTTTCTTCATAAAATAAAATTATTTTAAATAAATAGTTTCTAAGTACTTCTCACTGAGTAACCGGACCTCTTTGCCTAAGCAAGCATTGAGTTTCACGTCAAAAGGTGTGAAGAACAAAGAAGCTCTATTGTAAGGCTAGTCTTAACTAGTAACCTGTTTGATTCGAGCAAGTTTGAGAGGTATTTTATACCTAATGCCTTAACCATCTGGTTCAGGAATCATTGGCTGAAAACTCGCTACATGGGTCAAACAAAAAGTTTAAGGAGTTAAGACACTCAATAGCAATACAACGGTAAAGAAAGAAAAAAAATGAAGAAAAAATGAAGGATAGAAGTAACAATGCACTTGTCCATATGAAAGTTAAACGATTTAGAGATAAAGATAAAAATCAATTTAGAAAAAATTCAGAAAAGATTTAATGTTCTTGACTTAAATCCCACATTGATTAGTACTAATATCCTAATGACATATCTCACTCTCGCTCTACTAAACATCAATGGCCCTTTTGAAAATTGCCTAGTGAAACTTGAAACTTTAAGCTAAAAGGTATCTAGCACTAAATTCTTTCTTTACTCAAGAACGAGCAAAATTCAAGTTGGAGGGTGTGATAAATCCTATAAACATATCAACAAAGCATTAATTTATAGATTAATTGATATTTATTTTAAAAATTGATATTTTTCTTATCTTTGTAAAAAAGATGTCCACCATTGTAAAAATTCGATTTACAAGTTAAACAGATTCAAATTGGACTCAAATCGGAGCTAAAATGAGACTTAAAAGAAGCTTGAACCCAGCCCACAAAACCATACGGCCTAAACAAATGTTGCTCGATTCACGCACGGCTCATCAGGAAACAGGCACACGGTTGACGCGAGTTATCGTGACGCACTTGCACAGCACCTCTTCGGTCTACACTTCGGTTTGGGTGTTAAAGTGGTGCATTAAATACTACATTTAAGTAGAGGAGCATTAAATACTGCTGGGAGGAAGCAACGAACAAACAAGCAAAGCAAGCCATTGAACGATAGTTAATGCGTTGAACACCAAATCAGATGGCTAGGGTCTTGCTCTCCCATGTCAAGCGTGGTGACCCACATGAGCATTAAATGCAATTAAATGCAGGTGGGAGCTTCACACGGAGTTCCCACGGCTTCAAGTGAAGCGGACATAGATCGAATGGCTTCGATTGTTTAACGGCCTGATGATGCTGATCTTTACCTCTTTGTGATGCCAATCGGAAGGCTGTGAAGCTGGGATGCAGGCATGATGCATTGATTTCACCTGGGACGTGGAAGGCTTCAAGTTTCAACCGAACACCAACTCCCCTCACCTAAGAAACCCATTCAAACACCAAAACCTCTCTCACGGCTCCCTTTCTTATGCCATAACTACAGCGGGCCCCTCTCTAATTAATTCCCAATTAAAGCCCACGCTTTCCCTCTCTCACACAAACTCTTCCTCTCCCTCTCCTCTATATAAACCTATGCCGTGGCCCTTAATTAAGGACATCAGCCCCCTTTCGGGGATTATCACTCCTCAATGCCTCCAGACCGCCGTCCCTTTCTCTTAATATCTCGTCTTTCTCTTTTTCCTTCCACAACCAAAACTCTTCCTCCTTCCTCCATGGGTAACCAAATTCAGGGGAGTAGCGTAGCAGATCCAATAGCTTCTTCCTCTCCTCTTCCAAGGAGCCAGATGATGAAGAAGGTGACAGCAAGCGGCTTCTTTACTATGCGCGGCTAGTTCTCCACGTTCTCGAAAAATCGCTGGACTACTTGTAATGATAGTATTTTTATTTCTCTATCTTTTGCATTTTCTTCTTATTATACAATAAAGATTTGGTCTTATTTCTTCATCTTTATACATGTCTTTTATTTATTGTGATCTTAATTTTTACTATGATACGAGTCTTTGAATAGCTTATGACTATGTAGAGACGGATCGTGATCTAAGGATATGACCCGTGCTCAGCGAGATAGACTATGCTCAGGAATCGATCATAGATTTATTGACTTATCTAAATAATTTTGACTAGCCTATAACTTTAAAGAACGAACCGTGATCCAAGAATACGGACTGTACTCTCTAAGATAGGTTATATCTTTTATTAATTAGATACCAATCCAAGACATGTTAAGAAGAGTACCAGTTGTCTAACAAAAACAGTTGAGATCCTAAGAATTCATTTTCATACTTGCAACCAATCTTTAATTAATTCTCTTTATTTACTTATTTCTTATTAATTTAAGTAGTTTTTTAATCAGCGTTCATATTGCTCTCTAACCTAAACTAACCGATTTAATCGTAACTAACATGATCCCTGTAGATACGATCCTGACTCACACTATCCACATAGTAGTGAATTGGTTATTTTTTATCACCTACGACAGCGATCAGGATACGGCGGAGAGGCAGCTGGAGGGCCTCCGGCTGGCCGTCGAGTAGCGTAAATGCCATCTCCGGCTACACGACTGTGAAATAGGGGCTTAAAAAAACTCCTGTTTCAGGAACTTTTTAAGGGGGCTTTTTTAAAAAAAATCCGACAACAGTAAAGCTGGCAATGAGTTTGCCGGCTTCACTATTTCTAGGCTTTTTTTAAAAAATATTGAAATAGTGATGTCGGCAAATCAATTACTGACTTCACTATTTTTAAATTATTTTAAAAAAAATTTAAAAATGAAACCGATAAATCAAGTGCCAGCTTTACCGTTCATCTCCCTTTTTAAAAACGACCGATGCGTGAACAAAAGCAGTCGCCCCTATTCGACGGTCGTGACTCCGTCCGCACCGCTTCTGCTACCCGATGGCCATGACAGCCATTCAGAGACCCCCGACGGCCCCTTCGCCATCCCGTCCTCCCATCTCCGGCAGCCTCCTCCTCTCTCTCTCTCGCTCGTTGCGGCAGTCCTTCGAGCGAACCGGCCGCAGAAGCCTCCGCGACCCTCTGGCGACCACAGAGGGACCTCTGGCAGCCTCTCCCTCTCCTCCTCTCTCTCTTCCTCTATTTTCCTCTCTTTCTTCTCCGGCACCGATGTGTGCCATTTTTCTCGCCAAAACTATCTCGATTCCCCATAGGTCCGATTTAGCACGCCCCAAACCGATCGATTCAGGATGGTTCTGAAAACCATGTAGCCAAGTAATGCTCTCATTCTTCAAAAGGCAAAAATAGCATACCCAATCACCATTGACTACACATCATCAAGAAAATGACAAAAGAGATTCTATTGGCCCTGGGAACATACAACAAATACATGAATTAAAATATGAGTAAGAAGACTAGAAGTAAGAGATGCCCAACCTGCCACACCTAAAAACAAAGCATGACTAAATGATGTTTGAATCATGATTTCTTTGCCTCCAAGGCAAAGGAAGCACACACACACATACATATATACATACATGACCCAAGCCAGTAATTTCCAATCTTCCTTGCAAGGTAAGTCACAAACATGAAGTCCACCAAAAAATAAATAAGATAAAATTAAAATTCAAGAACTTGGGTGGATCACGTGCTCAAAAGTTCAAAACTTACTTAAAGTGGCAGAGAGATGTCTAAACCCATTATCAACTTGCATACATGACCTAAGTCCATATTTCCTGAAAAGATCACACCATCATATCCACTCTATTCATAAAGCCAAAGGCAGCATACAGTCTTCAACTATTTTGAAGAATCTAAGCTACAGATGTCACATCACAATATTCCCAATCTGATTAAGGGTCCTCGGAGAGGGAGAGGGTTGAAGAAATAGAGGGGAGGTGAGAAAACCAAAAAAAGGGAAGAAATGAACATCCTCATTATTAAAAGTTATGGAGGCCCTAGTCTACATTATGAAGTCAACTAAAAGGTAATGCAATAATCATAGGAAAACACAACACTGAACAACAAAATATAGCAAAAAAAGATCTCTCAAGAAACTCCAGAGAAGCCATATCAAAATCCTAACATGGCAAATGTGTCATACTGTCATTATCTACTTTTTAATATGTTACCTTGATCTTACGAGCTTTCTTTTCTCTTGGAAGCTCTGTTTCCAGCATTCCAGAGGAGGCTAACTCCATCTTAAAGAAAGAGGGATCTGAATATCTTTTTAAACATGCCCCAGCACCAGCAACATCAAACCTAAGGACCAAGGATGAGTCATCAAAGAAAATTTTTAAATATCACAAAAGCAGATGAGGTGACAATGTCAAAATCATACTTGTCCAGTGTAAATAAATGAGGTGGACCACGACATTCTTCATAAGAATCCAAGATAAAACGAGGCATATCTCCTTGTGTGATTAGATTCAGATCCATTTGAATATTAGCATGCCAGTCGATACCTGCAGAATGGTTCCACTAACAACAATCATAAGAATATATATGAACTAAAACATTGGAAGCTTTCAAGCAATTCTTACCAGTTTTGATATCATAACATTTCTTCTCGTTTAATGTTTAAGGACAGTCGGTTAAGAGAAAAGATACAAAACAATAATCCAACCTAATATGTAATAAAAGTTCTTAACTAAGCTTCTTTTTCAATATTAGAGTGGTTAATACCTAAAACTACTTAAAGTGAAACTGCATCAGCTTAACCGAACTGTTAACAGACCTATGTTTTGAAACCTTGTTTGCAACCTTAAAAATACAACAACAGATTAGCATTATTGAAGAATTTAAAAATGCACACTAACCATCATTGCAAGCAAAATTTGGATTATTTGTCTGAGTGAAGAAGGTCTTCTCAATTGATGGAAACTCTGCCTCTAGCTGCTGGACACGAAGCATCAGTCCATGCCCTCTAGCAGCAGTGGCCATCACTTCTTCGTGCAAGTCATGAAATATCTCTGCAGCAAACCTGTGGCAGAAAAGCAACACAACCACCTAGATTAATGACTAAACAATCGAAAAAAGTATGAGCAAATAATGAAATTTTATTGCACAGCTGCATAAAGGGGACCAAACTTCATGTCAGCTTTATGTTTTGGAACAATAGAATTAAAAAAAAAATGCAGACACACATAAGACCAACTCCCAAATTGAGTAATAAAATGACATTTTAAAAAGAAGAATGTAATAACTTCTTATCATACAGAAATATAAACTCAAAACAATATTGAGATTATATTCCATCTGGATATTATGAGTACACGTTCCATCTCTATCATGAAGATGCCAAGGCAGAAACATCCATTCACAAAGAAAAGGATAAAGGTGATAAGGCATGTATTACCTAATTTAGATCACCAGGTTGCTGTTCATATTGGTTCTTATGTGCTGACTGTATTTAAATGTAATAAACTTAACTATGACAGGAGAGATGTTGAAGTAGACAAAAACAAACTCCCTCTCAATTATTCATTTTTCTATAACATTAAAGATTAACTAAAGAAAATTTGTCTCAAAGGTTTGCCATCTCATTACTATATCAAATGGCCAATAATACTGAAAGCAAAGCCAGCAGAATCTCACCAAAATTACTAGGAAGAAAAAACTGAAGTAGTCAGAATATCCTGAATGTGTAGGATCTGTTGCACTCTTGAACCAGAGGAAAATAAAAGGCAATATTGCTACAACATGATCATACGTCAACAATAAATTGGTATTTTTTACATATATACCAAAAGCATCCATAAAGCATAGTGGGTTAACTAGATAACATAGCCCATATTAACATTCACAAACTCCATCATTTATTGGATTCAAACAAATAGATCATATTTCATACTCTGTACAGTAATATCAACATCACAAACTCCAAAATTAACTAGAAAAGATGAAAATTCATAAAAAATATGTAAGAAATACAGCCTCCCCTTATGCATAAAGGTATCAAAAAAGTATCTCAAGAATTTTCAGGAAATACCCGAAGCCTTTTAAAATTTGAAAATAAGATACTTAAATAAGTATCTAACGTATACCCTATAAGCATCCAACAAAATGGCATCCAATGTGGGCACGAGGTGCAATGTGAAGCATTTGTGCTTCCTAGGTCCTCATACTCTGTCTTGCTTTTACAAAAGTTTTCCCTCCACTGCTTGTGAATCACATATTTTTGCTCATCTGCCTACTTCATAAACACATCTCCCTTTTTATCTTACTGTTTTGTCGTTTATTAGTTGTCACTTGTATCATCCATCGTCTGCCACTTGTTTGTATATATTCAAGAGTTGGTAGAATCCTTTGATCTTTCATCCATTTTCTAAGTAGCTAAAATTATCTACCTACACTGTGGCACCCTCTTCAGAATCTAAAAGTCCCCTCGACCACATCCCACTTGAGACTAATAGCTCCCTTTTATCAAGCATAGTCCTCTGATACACAAGTGTTATTAAACATATAAATTTATACGATTATGCATCACACCTTGTTTTTGCCAAATTCTAACTTTAGCTTAAAGGTGTTTTCATAACAAAATATGACAAGTTTTTTCTTAAATTAATGGTTAACCATAAATATTAGGCAGCCCTTACTCATGCTTCTGCATAACTTTTAGAAGCCTTGCTTTCCCATTTTATTATTTGAACTAGCTCTATTTCACTCTTATGCTTATGTTATCAATATCCGTACAAATTTGAACTAGCTACCTTTTCTGATTCTTTCACTTTATCCCACCGAAGAACAAAACTTTATCTCAGAAAAGTGGAAGTTGGAGGGTCACTTTCGGAATTTCAAAGAAAGTTCTATTCATTTGTTCCACTAAACCTGCATAAACTTATTCTGAAAAATGGCAGAATAGAGTTTTCCTTATTTTTCATTTCAACCCCAATTCATTCCTCCTTTCCACTTCATGTGATAACTCTGTTCCTGAACCACAACGGGCCTCAGCTTTATTCTCAATTTAGCTTTTTTCCCCTGTTTAGATACATTGGCTCTTAGAAGGCTTTTAAAGTGCATGTAAGTCCTACTCAAATAAGAGACCCTAAAGCCTACAAACAAAGGCATGTACTCATTACTTTGGTAATGAAAGCTTCATATGAGTATGGCACGTATTGCTAGTTTTTAACTGCGAGCGCATTGATGCTTCACCAAAATCCTGTTATATTGATTCCTAAGGGCTTGAAGGCATTTTAGTGCTGATTCCACGAACGCTGATAAGCAAACCCTTGCTTTTAGCCAAATGCTGATTGTGCATATGAGTTTAGGGTGGTCTGTCATGAGGTATCTCTATCCCTTTTGTCTCCCTTACCCTCAGTCTTCAAAAACCCCATTAGTCCATTTGTTACCATAATCCCCCTGCACTCTGATAATCACACTCTGATATAGCTCTACTAATCTCAAATCACACCAGACAGTGCCATGCTAGATACTAAAGTGTTTCTATCCATCAAGTTCATTCACAACTTAATCCTCAATGTACTGCATAATACATAGATTTCGAAACTCTTGACAGAGATCCAATTGTATTACAAAAGTCCAATGAATGGCCGATGTGTATTCTACAACGTTGCACCATTTAGAATCTTCACAGATAAGAGAGCCAACCTTAACCATTTCAGTTCCTAAAGTAAACAACTCAAGTAACATAAATATCAGAAGTCTTAAGAATCATGCTAACTCTTATCAAGGTGCCGCTCGGCACATAATCTAAGGACTCCAAATAAGCAATAATTCAGTAAGCATGGAGGAATACAGAAATTGAAAGATGGTTACTTTTCTTTATGCCAGACAAGACCCTGTCAAGTCATATTATTCCATTCCATTAGTTACGAATAATAACTTCCTCCACTTGATATATCCATCTATCACTCTTTTGGCTCAAAAAGAAATCCATATCCCCCAAACTTCTAAATTTATAATCAAATCCAACGTTTCTCGACCAACACGTAATACATTAAGCAAGAAAACTGAGCAACTAAAATCCCCAAAAACCAAACCTTCACTTTTTTCTTTGTCTTATAACAAACCAAAACCCTAGTACTTTTTTTTTTCAATTACTCAAATTCTCCAAAGAAATAAAAGCGCGCGTTTTCTCTAATTCCACCCTGATGGCCGATTCAAACCACAAATCCTCTCAAATTCCCTTTAAAAAAAATCTCGACTCGGAATCAACGAGCAAAGGTTCAAGAAACGCAGGCGTAGCTCAAGAAAGGAAATCACACTTACTCGGCGAGATCTCCGAGCTGCCTCAAGAGGCCTACGAGGCCTGCCATGGCGACCGCTTCAAGAAGCGCCTCGGGATCATCCCTCTCCGCGGTTCCGTAGAGCTCCGGGTTCGCCAATCCGTACTCATTCCTTATCTGGTATCGAATCATCGGCATCTTTCCGACCCAAAAAAGAGAAGCAAAACCGCCGGATTTCGAAACTGGAAGCCGCTCCTCTCGCGGGAATCTGCTACCTTTCCGCCATTAGAGCTCGGCGACAGAGCTCACATCGAACGACAGAGACGTAAAGACGGGATTTTCTTACGCCTCCCCGTTTTGCTCCACTCTTTCTTGGGGCCTTTTTAGGAATTTTGGGAATTTCGGTGAATATACAGTGGAAACAAGAGAGAAGCGAAAGCATTTAATAAGATCGTTAAAAACTTCTGAATTAATTTGTCAGTGGACCCCACGTTAAAGTGCGCCATTCTGGGGTCCAGCGCACCGCAGGAGCCGGAAACAAACGCCATGCTTCAACCTGCTACATTGTACCGGTGGATTAACATAAGCGTTAAAAAGCTGGCAACGAATGCAAGATCCTCAACCTGGGAACGTTGAAAGCTTCATCAGTTCAACGGTTCAACCCTTCTTCTTACTACACAAGCTTTGGCAATGCAAGCTTTATATGAAATCCTTAAAACATTTCTCTCTATATACTTTTTGGTATTAAAAAAAAAAATCTTTTACTGATCCCTGTTTTAATCAATTTATTGACTTATTCAATTCTTTTAATATACGAACAAATAAAAGGATTCTACTTAAACTTGAAAGTACATTTATTATTTTGCATACTTAAAAATCAAAATTTATTTATCTGTCAAAAAAGATTAATTTTGCTATTTTTCACACACATATCACTGAGAAGAATTGATAGATTTGTAACAGACATATTTTCAACAAATAGATATGTTATTTACCAGTCGGTGATAACACTATTTTAATTGCACACACACTCTTTCTTGTAATTTAAATTTTAATACACTGGTTTACTAATGCATTTTTCAAACATTATATTTCTTGTAATGCATTGCTATCATGAAGAACACTGTCTTTTTCTTATAAATCAAATGTAAATATTTATATTTTTTCAAAAAAAAATCCAGTGAAGCTGTTTCTTAGATTATAAATCTATTTACAAAATTAAAGGAAATCACGAGCACATAACATTATCTCTGCCCTTATATCGGTGCGGCTTAGAGGGGTGCACAGCTTTAATGGCTCTCACAGGGTCAGAGTCCAGAACATCAAGTAATTGCGATCACATGATAGAGGTAAGGAGACACCGTGTTAGAATGCTCCGCGGCGCAGTCTAAGTAGAAAGTACGCGTACAGCAGGGTCATGATGGGGTCAAAACTTCTGCATTAATTAACGGCGACAATGTCTTCGAAGCATAATATTTTTACGGATGTAATCCAACAGCTTCTGCTGTTCTGGCTGCTGGTTGGAATCGTGTCGTTATCTCCAACCATGTCTGATACTATGGACCCCTCCCTCATCATGACCGTCTACTTATAGGGCAATACATGGGACCAACCACCTACGAAATCTGGCCATCCCATTCACAAACTTGAGCAGGTCCAAGAGAATTAATCATGTCTTAATCACAATCACAACAATGTTTTCATTATTCTTAGTGGAAAACGTAAATTAAGACACTAAACATCAACTTAACCTGAACAACTATGTATTCTAACTGTTATTTTATATCCTTTGTTCTGTTGATGCAGTCACCTTACTGATTATAACTTAACAGAAAATGGGGAAGATGAAATTATCAAACCAAATTTATAGCATTTGACCATGAAAAAAAGGGAAGCAACTGCGAATTCCTATGTGCAGACCGTTGCAAACAGTTATAAAGTACACCTTGTTGCTTAACTTAAGAAATAGAATTGCTATTTAGTAATTAGTAGGTTGCCATCTGATGGATATATCATATATATAGTATAAGAACTATTATTAATCATCTAATACCACAAAAGCTAGATGTCCGTAAGATTTAAGGCTCATTTCACATGTCATATTTGTTACCTACTTATAGTATCATCGGCTATATATAATATTGTGAGTACATTTTGAGGAACAGTGTGACAAATCCATTTTTTCATCCTATACACATATAATGTTCTGATGCAAACTTGCAATTAAAGGAAATTGTCAGTGAATAGTGATATTAATTATATCCTTGTTTCCAGTCTTCCTATTGAAATCACAAATTTCTGAAAATACCCTTCATATCAAGCATTAGTATAGTTATTTTCAAGTTGCAAAATTGTGATGATGTTGTTCATTTCTTAAGCATTTCTCGGATGTTCATTTGCTTGAACAAGAGATGACACAAGAAATACATTCTGCTGCCACCTCTGGTGCTTGAAAATTTCTATTAAATGCCTGTCAGATCTTAAGAAATCTGATATATAAGTGCCATATAGTATCTTCAATTTTCATATGAACTTATTTATAATGGCCACGACTGAAGGTACTTGACACCCAAAAAAAATGCAGGCCCTACTAAATGCGACTATAAGAACTTCAGCTTCAAGATATGGAAACCTCATACATCATTGATAATTGGAAGTTAGAAACGCACAATACAAGTATGTAGAATGTGAACGTTACACAATTGAAGTGTCTTATGCATCATGAGACAAAACTTTTGATGCTTCTACACCACTCAGGTGCCGTTTTCGTTTTAAATAATGGATGCTGTTAGTGCAATGAGTGATGAATCCTCTTCCTATCTCATAGATTTTCCTTCCTTTGAGTGGGAAGGAACGTGGGCCTGTCTTTGGCTTGAAGCTACTGTTTCCCCAGAAATACTCCAAGGGAAAATGGAATAGCTGTTCTATTGTCCTCACAGTAAGGACGTGCTTGAACTGTAGAGCAAAATGTGTATGTTTGTATGCATGTGTATGTGTGTGTGTGTGCATATATGTATGCATGTGTGTGTCAGTGTGTGTGCACGCACGTGTGTGCTGAAAATGATGCAAATAGTTGATAAATGCGATGCTTGGATTTATATTAGATAAAGGCTTTGCATATATATGTCTCGGAGAAAAAGACATATTCAACCAATCTTAAGAGGAGTATGAGATCAGTTGCTGATATCTATATTTTGGCATATTTGGTTCGAGAGGAATAAAAAAATCTTTCTTCATCTGCAAGCATCGTTTTTTAGTTCTACAAAGGATGCTCCACTCTTTTCATCTATAGGGATATTTGGTATTGGAAAAAATGATTGGACGATATCATTAAATTTGGCCTTGGATATTCTCTTTATCTTCATCTTACTTTCTTTTCTCTTTCTCTGTATACCTCCTTGGATTTTCTTTCCTTCTTGCACATACTTACTTTAGATTAATTAAATTGAGTGGGAAGCATCTTACTTCCTCCACATTCCATTAAAATATATATATATATATATATTAGAAAAGTGTTTTGTGGGCTTGTAATGAGTCAGAGTTGGACTACTGAGTTTTTAATTATGTCATACTAGCCATGCGAAATGGTGGCCTACCATGACTTTTCCAATTATGTAGTGCAAGTCATGGTTTAATCTCCTAACTGGCACCAACATGCATTATTTGCAGTGCTACTAGTTGCTCGTCCTAGAAGTCTGACCCTTTGGTGAAGATGATTAAAATTCACATCGTTTTAAATATTATCATCAAAAGATTGAATCAATTATGCTGTTGGACCAGATCCAAGAGCCAATTAACAAAGACAGAATTATGTAATGAACCAAACATGGTCCACAGTAGCAAACAGAAATAAATGATTGGTGTACTGGTATGATTCTTATCAAGAAACGATGATTGAATTTGATACTTTTAAACAAGTGCCAATATAAAAAGGAAGGCAAATGAGAACATCAGCATTCTAGTAGGAACGAAGCATGAGCTCCAGTGCAAGTAAAAGAAATTGACAAGCATTTCATAGTATATTTTAGATTATGTGTATTGTAGTACATTTAATATGCATCTCTAACAACTGCATCCAACTACACCACCAGTTTAGCTGAAATCAATTGAAAAATGAATTCCAGAGTGTTTATGAGACAGAAGATCATGATACGATTACTTTTGGCATTTAAAATGTGAATGTGTGGATGGATGATGGAGTAGAGTTGAGTTGGAATTCCATTTGAGGACGGATGGAGAAAGAGTAATAGTAGTTCTTGAGGGCTTGGTCAACCTTGTAGGTCCTTAACCTGACCACAAAGTTATAGCTAAGGGAGCTCTGTAATTTGCAATTGGTATGTTCAGCTCAAGCACGTCAATTGCTGACAACACTTGTCGTAGATGGAGAGGTTGATACCTCAAGAGTAGATCAGGTGTAAGAAGAATAAATTCTTTTGCATTTGAGGTATATTTAATAAAATGTTGACTCCCCTGAAGTTCACAGTCTTCAATTTGATCATTAAATAGAGAAAGCACTATAGTTCTGCAAATAGAAGTATAATGTGTGGTTACCTTAGTTTTTATTGGGCAAACAATGTGAACTGTTGCTTTCTTTCAATCTTTTAACTTCGTTGCTAGAGAAAAGTTGAGTATGGTATCAAAATCCAGAATTAGAGAGAGAGAGAGAGAGAGAGAGAGAGAGAGAGAA